>JAQQBS010001424.1:5540858-5649146 GCA_030347275.1 Microctonus aethiopoides
ATTACGCATTCAATACTTATCACTTATAATCTTGCAATAGTTATATCGCTATTTAATTGTAATTTGTTGAATTTTTGTGACTTTGAGACTCAATATTATTTGGTTCATTAGTGTTTTATCATATTTTTTCAGTGGATAATGAATAATCAAAAAATTATATATAGTCGAAAATAGCTGGGGTTAATTCTAACCTCAATTCAGCTGTTGATTTATTACAAAAATATGTTGATGAAAAATTCATTCTATATTCAGCTTATTAATTCATCAAGATATTTTTTATTCAAATTAAAATTAATAAAATTTAAAAGTATTACTAGATGTATAAGGATCCTAACCTTCAAATTATACTTATATTTATTTGATGAAAAAAGAATCAAATAATGAAACTGAAGTCAAAGACTATGTATACAATGATATATTATAGAATTTTGTTTATTCAATTGTTATACAAATTAATTTCGCTACTGTGATATAATATAGAAATTGTAGGGTAAAACTTGAGAAATCTTGAATAATTATAATTGCAGGTTATTAAAAATTTTTGTTGTTTTTCTCTTTCCAATTATTTAAACTTTTAGGATCTGCCTTTTAATTTTAGTATTTTAGTGCTGTTTTAAAATATTGTATGTATTTGTCACGATGTTTCTGGAAAATTACATACAACATATATAACATGCACTAAAATTTTCTTGAACTTTTTTATTGTATTATATTAAGAGTAATTTCAATGTTAAAATCATTAGTGAATAATCAAAGATTTTGTCTACATTAATATACAACTTGAGGATCACTTATAATGTTATTATCAATTTCAACTTGTTTATGTGACAATGAGGAATTCTCTTGCTCATCAATATCAATGTACGAAATTCCATCATAAATATCACCAAAACTTTTCTCGCCATTAAATGTACCAACTTCATCATTGTCATGAACAATATTAGGATCCTCCTGTTTGGCTTCATTCAATTCTTCTATTTTATCTGGTGGAGTTATCCCCCAACTGTTGCCATATGGAGGACGATTGTTTGTAAATACAACCAATTTTCCAACACTTTTTGGACTAGTTATGTATCCCATGTAGTCACCTTCAAATTTTTGACAATTACTTTGCGGATTACCCAATCTTCCCAACAATAATTTTACTTTTCCCAATTTTCCAGCTTTCCCACATTTAAACGCGGGGAATTCATATGGAGTTAAAATTGATTCAGCAAATATTATCCAAGCACGCTGATGACTGCATCCAATTTCATGAATGTAACAACTTGGTTGTCGATAACCATAATTTACGTAAAAATCAACGTGTCCAATAGGTTTTTTAATTCCATATTTAATAGTATTAGTATGAATAATATCGACGAAAGTTGCGTCTGTTTTATCAAGACCATTGCTTGCTTCAAAAGCTGGACCAGCTGGATCTAAACCAGTTATTCGACCAATCTATCAACAATCATCAGAGAAACAATTCATTTCAAAGTATATTAAAATCGATTAAAGGTGATGTATAATTATTTAAAATAAATTAATGTATAATTAATTAAGATAAAAATTGCAAACCTTAATTTTATTCGGATCATTTCTAGCAAGTGCCTCGCCAGCTAATCCACTGATATGCGCACCCAAACTGAATCCAATCACGTGAAATGTTGTTCGTGATATTGAAAATATTTTTTCCAGCCATATTATGAATTGCGCCACATACGTTCCAGTTACTGGCATACGTGATATCACTTTACAGTAATCTGGTCCTTTTGAAAGAGTGCCCCAGTCCACTACAATAGCATTGTGTTCACCAACTTGTAGCAGAGCTAATCACAACAATATGAGTACAAGTGATTATTTATTGAGATCCATATTGAAAGATTAATTTACTTACCATTTTTAATTAGCTGAGACGATTTAGACTTGGCACTTGCAGTAAAACCATGAATAATGATGACAGTTTTGTGTTTAGGATTGAAAGGACTATCTATTAGTGTTAAATTATCATTAGGACGTAAAATATGAAATTCATTTGGATTGCTCCTTAAAAGAAAGAACAAAAGTCAAATTAGCTCATAAAGAAATTAATTTGAATGTTAAGGGGATTTTTAAAATGCAATAATTTATTTATTATTTAATATTAATTAATACCTTGTATAAAGATGAAATTGAATGTCTTTGTTGATGTCGGGACAATCACCACAACTGTATGGATCATAATATGTCTCAGACCTCATATCTGTCGTAGAAAAATGGATTAATGTAGAGTGATATATATTTATGGCAATTATTAAAAGTAATGCAACAACAATTATATACGATTTTATGTAAAATGTAAAATGGTTTGGTATTCTTGTAAAAATATTACCTTTTGGTATTTGCGAGGCACAGTATTGAATAACCAAGTACAATATTGACATAAGCATTTTCCTTCTTTCGTTTTTTTTTTTTTTTTTTTACAACAATTCAAATAATAATGCTGTGTATTCTATTGTTAACTAACGAATTGTCAGTGTACTTATTACGAAGCTGTTAATATTGACGTGGCCAGAGTAATTTCGTGTTGCCACGAACAAATTTTTTATTTTTGTTAATATTAATTTTACTGGAATTATTTATTACCATTTTTATTTTTGCTTAGATAATTTTTTATTGTTCTCTATTGTCGTCACTGATTATTTCTTGGTAATATTATCAGATACATATATGAATAACAATGCAAATGTTCATGTTAAAGTTAAAAAGAATATTCTGGAAATCAATTGTAACGATTTAATGAAAGGAAAAGAAAAAATTAATATGTTAGTTTAATTTATTGAATTATAATATTTCCAGGATATAAAATGATAATATATTTTTAATATACAGGATATATATTGAAACTATAGTCCTGGTCTTTTCTTTAATATTGATAAGATGAAATATTCCGAGCAATTTATACATATTTATTTTAAAATTTAAATGAAAAATAAAATTTTACATTAATATTATTTATATAATAAAATAATTGCCAAAGATATGTGAGATCAATTTATTTATTTAACGTAATCATATTCAATATAATTTCAATACTAAATACATTAAGAAAATCGCATTAGATTTATTCTGTATTTTTTATGATCTCATTACTTGTAATGTTTCTACAATTATCATCATTTCCGAAGTCACCAGACATTCCAGTTCCATTATCATTAACAATTTCCGAAATATTTGACGGTACGACTCCCCATGTTTTACCATATGGTGGTACATTATTCGTTAATACCACGAAATTTCCTTCGCTCTTTGGACTAGCAATAAATCCCATGTAATCACCTTTAAACATTTCACAATTACTTTCTGGCTTACTCAATCTACCCACTAATAATTTTGTGCTCCTCCAAAATCCAGGATCATGACATTTAAACGCTGGAAAATGATATGGAGTCAAAATTGATTCAGCAAATATTTTCCAAGCACGCTGATGATCACATCCAACTTCATAAATACAACATCCAGGTTGACGTAAACCATAATTTACATAAAAATCAACGTGTCCGATGGGTTTTGAAATACCAAATTGAATAGTATTTGTGTGAATAATATCAACAAAAGTTGCGTCTGTTTTATCAAGACCATTGCTTGCTTCAAAAGCTGGACCAGCTGGATCTAAACCAGTTATTCGACCAATCTGTCAACAATTATCAGATAAACAATTTATTTCAAAGTAGGTATATTAAAATTGATTAATGATAAATTATAATTAATTAAAATAAAAATTGTAAACCTTTGTCTTATTTGGATCATTTCTAGCAAGTGCCTCGCCAGCTAATCCACTAACATGTGCACCCAAACTGAATCCAATCACGTGAAATGTTGTTCGTGATATTGAAAATGTAGTTTCCAGCCATTTTATCATTTGTGCTACATATGTTCCAGTTACTGGCATACGTGATATTACTTTACAATAATCTATTCTTCTTGTGATATTGCCCCAGTTCACCAAAATAACATTATACTCATTGTTTTCTAAAAGTGCTGATGACAGCAATAAGCAAAAGTTATTTATTTATATTCCTGCTGATATCTTAATGAAAATCTCAAGCAATTTATTTACCATTTTTAATTGTCTGCGCAGATGAACTATATGAATGCTCCCTAAAACCATGAATAAAGATGTAAGTATTGTGTTTTGGATTGAAAGGACTCTCCGTGAGTGTAGAATTATCATTAGGACGTAAAATATATGGTTTATTCGGTTCATTCCTGCGAAAAGCAAAAGAAAAAATTAGTTCATAAAGAATTTCATTAATTTTCAATGAAAGAAATTAATCATTCAATTTGTAAATTATTTAATAGATTTGCTTAGTGTAAAGACGAAATTGGATGTCATCATTGATGTCAGGACAATTAGTACAATTGTATGGATCATAATATGTTTCAGACTTTAAATCTGTTATAGAATAATTAAATCAATGTAACATAAAATACAATTTTTATTAATGAATAGAGTATAAAAATAATTAATGTAGCAAATAAAGAAAAAAAAATTATTTTACACCAAATGTTGAAGAATAATATTTAGTAAATTATTTAGAAACATTTAAATAAAAATCTTACCGGTTGGTATCATTTCATAGCAGTAAATTAAGTAGCCAGTTACCAGCACTGGAAAAACCATTTTTTATGTTTAAATGTTTAAACAACAACGTATTGTATTTGTATTATTGTCACCACTTATTGATGAATGTTCACTGAATGCAATTTGCTTTAATTTATACTTTGTTGAAGAACATAAATTACTCTGAAAGTAATTAAACGTGGAATTTGTTCCACGTTTAATTACAATTTTATTAGTATTATTATCAAGTATTGTCATATGTTTATATTTTCTCCTATTATAGCATTCGAATTTTCTCTTGAATTTAGTTCCCCACTAAGAAATATACATTGAGTGTCTTGCAATCTCACACTCATATAGATAAATATTTTTTTATTTCTTTAGATTATTATTTATTTAAAAACTACAAAATTCGCACTTTGAAAATGAATAATATATTCATAAAAATATTTTAAAACACGATTTTAATGTATATATTTGTTTAAAAATAATTATATTGATGGTGGATGAATTAATAATATACAATAATAAATATTTTCGATTGTTTAATTAGAATAATAATTAAAATCCAGCTGAAGGAATTTGTTGAATAATTATTATTAATATCGATATTAATATAATTAATATAATAATAACGAAATAAAATATAATTAATAACAAATAATAAATGTTGTTTAATAATTTTTTTTAAGAAATCAAATTATTAATAGAAATATTATTTTAGTAGCAATTTATTATTTTTGAATAAATATTTTTCGAAAAAAGGAAATTTATTTTATGTGGATAAAATATATTAAAATTAAATTCCCATTAATTTTTTTTTCTTCATTTATCTTTATTAAATATTTTTATCTCTGTCTTTTGTCACGAGCATTAATTATAATCCAAGAAAGTAATTAAGTATTTAGAAAAATATTAATTGAATATTTTCTATTGTATCGATATTAATTTATTTAGGTTGAGACAATTATAAATTTTATTCTAACAAAATATAATTTTCATTTTCAATATTTTTGCATATTTATGATTAATATGAAGTTAATCATTCATTACATTTACGTATTATTAATTAATTAATTTATTCATTTCGATTTTTATTACATAAATATGATGGAAATTCAGGTAAAAAAATGCGAAAAATTATGAAATTGCTGCGGATATTTTTTGAGGAATATTTATTTATATTTTTAATTGCATTGTATGAAACAGAATCCTTGAAAAAGCAAAAGCATTTGAATATAAGTTATCAATATTGCAGTTGAATAATAAAAAAAAATGACGCATTGAAGTATAAAAATTTATTTTTTATTTGTTTAAATATATAGTACAAAGTTTATATTTTTTCCTTGAGTTTAAAATTCTTACAACAAAATAATTTCCTTTATTTAGTTTTATATAATTAATTAATATATTTGTTAATTAATTCAGAACAAAATAATGATATTACACACAAAATATATAACAAATATTCAATTAACCAATTAAAGTACATTTTCAAAAAAAGAAATAAATAAATCAATAACTATATAATAATTCTTTTTTTACATATTCCAATTATTGTGAATGGTAATAACCTAATAATTTCATATATTATATCTAGATACATAATAGAATAATATTTCTGAATTGTTTTAAAAAATAATTATATGAATTTGGTAGTCCATTTTTGATTTATTTATAAAATTCTTTACATTAATGCTAAACCATTTTACATAATGGATTTTTAATTTTCATCATTCTGCTCTTTTTTATTTGAGAAATTGGACACCTAGAGAGGCCGCAGAACGTCTGGTGGACGTAGCAGGGTCTTCTCATTAGTCTGGATGTGGGAAAAACAACGAATGAGTATTTGAGCTATTGATAAGTGAGACAGAAATTCGTGTACAAACGAAAGAGTAATAAAGAAAGTCAATTGAGTGGGGAGCGTCTGAATACGGAGGTTCAACGAGACAAGTTGACTTGTGACGTTGATGATGTGGAAGCTGAGTTGTTTAAAAGCATATTATAATCTTGATTTCTAGTATCGTTATTATTTTCAATTATATTTAACGATATTTTTATCAAAATTTGTTTCCATATTTTATAATATATTTGAGATTTGAGTATTAATATATTTTAGTTTTGGAATTAAAGTAAAAACATTTTGATAGTTTGAAAATATGATGAAAAGTGTTTTAATTTGTTTGTTAGTAATTGTTTCCATAGCACAAGCAATTCCTAAACCCGAGGATGAAGTAAAAAGTCGAGTGATTGATAAGGTTTGTTAACAATTAAATGTTTATTTGGATTCTAACCTCAAATTTTTTATGTATACATTTAATTGAAGTATGTTCTTTATAATTATGATATGTTTTTGCAGGATTTAAGTGATCAAGAGCACTTTATACATTCTCATCATAATCCTGAATATGATCATGAAGCATTTTTGGGTGAAGAGGCAAAAACTTTTGATCAATTAACGCCTGAAGAGAGCACCAGAAGGCTGGGGCTTATTGTTGATAAAATTGACAAAGATCATGATGGATTTATAACACAAGATGAATTAAAAGATTGGATTAAATATACACAACAGAGATATATTAGAGATGACGTAGAACGTCAATGGAAATCTTATGATCCAGAAGATACTGGAAAAATTCATTGGAATACATATAAAAAGATGGTTTATGGTTTTATGGATGAGAAAGATTATGACAGTAATGTTCATGATACTGATGATAATTATTCTTATGCTGTTATGTTGAAAAGAGATCGTAGAAGATGGTCTGTGGCTGATGAAGATGGCGATGATGCTTTAACAAAAGATGAATTTACTGCATTTCTTCATCCTGAAGACACTGAACGTATGAAGGAAGTCGTTGTATTAGAAACAATGGAGGATATTGATAAAGATGGTGATGGAAAAATTTCGCTTATTGAATATATTGGTTAGTATTTAATATGCTGATAATTTCGAAAAACAATACTGATGTATTTTATGTATTTTATATAATATCAAAAAACAATAAACTTTTAGGTGATATGTATCGGGGCAGTGACAATGAAGAGGAGGAACCAGAATGGGTGAAAAATGAACGTGAACAATTTTCAAGTTATCGTGATAAAGATAATGATGGATTTATGGATGCAGATGAAGTAAAAAATTGGATAATACCTGAAGATTTTGATCATGCTGAAGCTGAAGCCCGACATCTTATTTATGAGGCAGATTCAGATACAGATCAAAAATTAACAAAACAGGAAATATTAAATAAATATGATCTGTTTGTCGGCTCACAAGCAACAGATTTTGGCGAAGCATTAGCTAGACATGACGAATTTTGATTTTTCATTTCATCGCTTTTACTTTATTTCACTTTGAAAGTTGAAATTAATTATTAAAAACACCACCGAGTCTTTTAATTTAGCTCCATCGTATCTGACTATCTTTTCATAATTTCTTTTAACATGACAAATTTTAATATTTATAAAAGAAAATATGATTTGGCAGGTTTTCAATGACTTACTATTCATTTTTATACATTTTATCTTTTCCCTATATATAAAAACGTAGGTTCATTCATCCAATCATTCGTTTATTTACATAGATATTTACACGTAAATGCATATTAAAAATAGTGCAAGCATTAATAATCATTGGTCATTATATTTGTATTTAATTGTATCAAAGAACTAGTGAAAATTGAAATTTTTTTTTATTACAATTCAATAAAAATGAATATTTTAATACTGAACTGTCATAAAATAATGTCTAATTACATAGTTATTAACAAATGCCATATATTTATCACTTTGTATAATAATCAATATGAAATTGATATAAATAAAAAGATTGAATCGAAGATTAACTTAAGTTATCGATCATGGCTGATAAGATTATAAATTAGTGAGCAACAAATGTCGTTAAGGAGCAAGATAAAAGTAGTTGATTTGATATTATCAAGCAATAATGAAGGTGATAGCTATTATTAATACAGTTTTTTATGTTGTACAATTTGCTTTAGGTATTTTAATATTATTCTTTGATGATCATTGGTGGTTTGACGTAAAAAATATCTGTGTAATTATTTATTTGCTCTTAAAGGTGAAAATAATTTTGCGGATCGATATTGCTTCCAATTCACTTGGTTAGGTGAAAAATATGATCAGAATTCCAATGGGAACAAACCAAATTGTTCCATTCCAACACCATGCATGGAACCTTTTATTATTACAGGTATTTTTATTATATTTTTTTGTTTGTTCTTTTTTTTAATAATTGAAATTTTGATGGCTGATCAATTGTTACAGATGATTCAACTCGTCCAAATGTTACACATATGTGGAATATTGATTTTGCAACTAATCGATCAGCCATATCATGTCCACTGAGACCTGGATATGTTTGTATTAAATATAGTTACAGTTTTAATAATGCTATATTGAATACAACGTATTTTTGTGGGAAAATGATTGAAAAGTCGGATAATGAAGTTCTAGATTCAGCAATTAATACCGGTTGTTTTACACAAAAGGTCATTTTATTTAAATTATGTATCAGTGTTTTATATAAATTCATAATTTATTTTATATTTAGTATTATAATACAGCTGGATTGTTATCATTTTTTTTTGTTAATATAGATTAATGGTCATATAATTGAAGCATGTGCTTGTCAATCAAATGGAGGCCACATGCCCTGCAATAATTCCTCTCGTATTAATTTATCACTCATGCAAATAATCATAGGAGTTGTATTAGTTTTATTTTTACAAAAAATTATAAAGTTAATGTAATAAAAACAGTTTTGAGGATAAAATTAATTTTATATACAGATCATTTGGTTTTTTAAATTATTGATTGGAATAATAAATAATATTTGTAACAATATATTATCATATTTTGTATTTATAGTCATTTGAATTCTCTGACTAATACATGAAGCGTCTCTAAAGGTGAAAAAAATAATTAAATAAAAAAACGTTGCTAATTGTGGTGTAGTAGGCGTCGAGAGTGTCGATACTCGATAGCAATTGCGATATAAGAATGTGTGTGCAATACATCGATATATATTATTTTTTCAACACTCGATATAATTGATATTTATTTTTGTTTAAGTGCAAATAATTCAAAAAGAATTACAACAGTGAAAGCTATTAAATAATTGGAATAAAATTGTGTTTTAATAATTTAAAAGCGGAAATAAATAAATTTATATCATATCATAATAATCATGGAGCGTAATCTCGAAAAAACCATGGAAGATGTGTAAGTTTTTAACAGATTGAGGTTATGTATGAGATATTTAATTTTTATGAATTTTTTTGAAAATGAACAAATATAATTGTTTAAAATTTTATTAATATGTTGTTTAATAATGAAATTTGGATTTTTTATTGATAGGAATAATACATTGGGCGTAACTGGATGCATTTTAACCGACAAATCTGGTCTTTGTCTTGGCGGTACGTATAAACATACTTGTTTTAATATTATACAAAGAAAAATAGTCATTTAATTTAAACTATTTGTTATAATTATGTTATAAATTTATTATACAGCGAAAGGTAATATTTCGGCAGATAGTGCAGGACTAATTGCAGCAATTGCAGATCAAGCAGCGAAACTTGAACCTGAATCAGATTTACCAATTATTACTCTTCAAAATGATTCAAAGTATTTATAATCAATTTTATTCAGTATTAAAATAACTCAATATATCTTTCATTTGGTAAATTATTTTTTCAGACAATGTTTAATTCAACGTCATGGTCCAGTAGTTGGTGCAATATTTAAAGATACGTCTCAATGAAGATCAATATATCTTCTTGAATTATCAAATTTTACAATGGATTTTTAATTTGTTTTTGTTCATTATTTTCTCAATTGAAATAACAATTTTAATGAAATGCCAAAAGATATATTTTTCTTTAGTTTTTTTTTTCTAATCGAATTAATGTTATATGTATGTGTGTAAATTGTACATTTATATATTTGTATATACTAGGTTAATATTAAATACGATAAAAAGAAAAAAAATTTTAAATATATTCAAATTGCTTGAACTTTTCATGTGTAAAAATAGAAAGTTCTTGAATCTAAAAATTATATAACAAATGAATCAACAATTCTCAAAAAATAAATTAAAAAATTTTAATGTTATTTACAACTCAATCGATTTTTATTTGTTGTCTTTGAATTTTTCTTTCTCGCCATTTTTTTACACCCATTTCAACTAGTTCACTGTGCTCATAAATCCATGCTATTATCACAATGAAAAACATTAAAAGCCCAATTAAAACATGGAAGAATCTGTGATCGGGGATTAAGTAGATCTAAAACAAATGAAAAAAAAAATTAATACAAAATATTCCGTTATTTAATAATTGAATTTATTTATATATTATTTGCTTGATCTTACTTGTGAGATTGTAGTAACTATTGCCGATGCTGTGAGACATCCAGAAAAAATTGGCTTTGGCACAAGACCACTTAGTGGTTTATAATCATTATCTAAATGTCGACGATTTATAAATGTAATTGAATGATAAATTCGCAATGACATATTAACACAATTCCCAAATATAAAACCAACGGGGCCCAGCCACATTGCAAAAATATACGACGCTAATAAAAATGCAATTGACTGATAAATCATAATAAAATTGCTTTTGTTAATATGTTTACTATCAGCTGTGGCATTTGTATAACATTCAGTTACACCATTAATTCCCAATAATAAAACTGCCAAGCAATGAGCTCGCATTAGAAGAACTGGTAAAGTCGCAGTTAATTTTGCTCCACCATATAACCATAAAAGTGTTGATGAATACGATTGACCAAATACTAAAATCACCAGACCAACTGATGTCACAGTCGAGAGCAAATGTTTCAGTACATTAACACTCTCCCGAACCTTTTCCTGTAACATAATTTGTCATTAAAAAATTTTTTTTTTCATGTGAAATTATGTATATAAATGAATAAATAAATAAATACAAATCTGATATTTACTGGATTTTGGTTATTTAGTGAATTATCACGTTCTATTGTTTGGGTGAAATAGAAATAAGCACTGTCTTCAATAGGCCGGAATATAAATCTGGCTGCCAGTGATCCAAGATTGTTAACTATATCATAACTACCCTGTGTATATTTCATTTTCAAATAATTCATTGTCTTTTTTTTTTTTTTTATAAATATCAAGTTGTTTCTTTCTTCATTACCTGCTCGGCAAATGTGAGTATTGGTAATATTGTCATGATAATTCGTTCACCTTCAGTTAATATTTGCATCAAAATACTTTGTCGGAAAAAGCTCCATGTGAGTACAGTTAAATTCTCATTGAAATGTGAATCCTAAAACAATTTTAAAGAAAATTCTAATGATTTTTGTCGTTCAATAATGCGTTTAATTTATTAAAATCAAACCTTATTTTGCAATTGACAAGGCAAAAATTCTTTTAATGACTTGAAAGGGAATCCATTGTCACCACTGTTAATTGTCATTTCATCATTTTCTTCATGTTTTTTCAATTTCAAACGTTTATTATTCAATTGCTGAATATACCAATAAAAATAAATGTAATGAGCTAAAGTATGAAATATCATTGCAGCCAATTGGGCAATACCAAATGCTAATAATGCATTTTCGGGTCGGTGTAGAATTATTAAAATAAATATCACTGTGCGAAATCCAATAGTACTAGTGTCAACAATGATCTATTTCATAAAAAATAAAATAAATCTATTAATTTTAATATTAATATTCAAGTTATTAAATAATTATTATTCATAATTTTAAATTAACATAGACCTCACTTTAAATTTAACGAAGAGAAATGAACTTGATACTAATTGAATGTTTAATGACAGTAGATAAATAATGCAGGAAATTGCAACAGCTAAAACCGCAAATGTATAATAAGGCGGTAATTGTTCAGTTGTGGTCAATGTAAAGAGCCATATATATGTAAATAATGTGGATATAAATACACATATTGGTATTCTGTAAAATAAAAAATATATTAACAATGATTAATATTATTTTTTATATTAAAAATATTTAAAATGATATTTTATATGTTAATGTTATTTTTTCAAATGAAGTTCTGGAGTTGGAATAAATATTTGGAAATTATATTGTACTTTATAAAGGTAAAAAACTTACGTTAACCACAGTAAATTAATTACTTGAGCCCAGTTGTGATTTACTGAATTAGTTAAACATGCTTTGAAAAATGGTTCTCGTGATAAAAATAATATCATGGATTCAAGTAATAAAAGTCGTACATTCATAACACCAAGAACTTCTTCGCCAACATGTCGTATAACAAATGCATTTAATAAAAATGTTATACCACGACAAAATATCTAGAAAAAATAATTTTTATGAGATATAATATTATTAATTAAATTAAGATTTTATTTATGTGATTGTTTACCTGAAATACAATATTGAATGAAGCATTTTCTAAGCTACTTTTTAAGATATTTCTTGCCATGTTAATTAAATATTTTTCTTTGATTTAAATTAAAACTATTTCTATTTTGATTAACGACGAAAAAAGTTGCTAACTGATTCCGAAATATTATCGTAAATCGCCAACGATAATATAATTTTTTTCCAAGATTTATAGGTTATGAATAATGCTTTATATATAAATTCTTTTTTACCACCTCAAAAAGGTTTTTATTTTTTTATAGACATGAAAAAATTATAACAGGTGTATGTATCATAGGTTTATATATAGATAAATAATTGAGAATGACGTAAATTGTGAAATTTATTGATGAATTAAATATATATCCATAATTTTTTTTATTGGGTTTAAAGACGCGGGAAAATAAACGTAAATACAAAAACTTAAATCTAATATGAAAAATAAATCAAAACAATTTTATACACAGTGATTTTCAACCTTATTCATTTACAATGTAGAAAAATAATTCTGCAATTAAATAACCTTTAACCTAAAATAATATGTTTTTTATTTAATTTTATGAATTTTTACGATTTTAGGTGAAGAAAAATTGATTGAGTACAGTAAAATCTTTATTATTTTTCAAATTCTTAGAACTTTTTTTATTCATTCTTGACTTTCTTCTAAAACGATCATTTTTTTCAAACAAATTTGTAGGGTTGCTATTTGGAGGTTAAACTGTATATTTTTGTATTGTATTTTTGACTTTATTTTATACTATATATTTTGATTATCATCACGTGTTCTGTGAGAACGTTTATTGTGGGATTTTTTGCTTTTATATTCCTCCCACTTTCTGTGATTGAGCGTTTGAAAATCATCAACATCAGCAATAAAATCCAAATAATCAGCAAGTTTCAATAATTCTTTATCTTTATCACGATTCAAGTGAGCTTGTCTGAATGGTCGTATTCTTAATCCTGATTTAGGATTCATTATAAAATTCCTTCGTATATCATCAAACATTATTGTATTTTTTGCAGAATATGCTGGATATTTTCCCCAAATAACACCCAATGGTTTGACATCAACGAGACCATATCTTGGTGTATAAACTGATATCATTGCCAAATAATCTAAATGAAATGCAATTTTATAATCAGGATTATCAGTTACACCTAATAATTTCATTTTTTCATTTATCCATTTCATACTAGTTGCTGACCAAATAACAATATCATAATTTTTATATGCACGTGTTAAAAAATCATGTAAATAAGGTCGCATTAATTCAATTCCACTTGATGCAACTGAACGATGATCAAATAATGTATAATCAATATCAAGTACCAAAAGTTTTTTATTTTCACGTAGTGAATTTAATTCTTCAATTTTATACGTTTGTATACGCTTTTGTATTTTAGACAAATAAACTTCAGCATTTTCAACTTCAATTTCTTCACCCTCTTGCTCAATATCAAGATCATTTACCACTTCAGACATATCATCAGGTGCACGATTTGCTTCAGCAATATCTTCCTCTCTTGAACCCATTAGCATTAATTTAAAACCTGGTTTCATACTTAATTTGTCTATTGTCTCTTCATCCATTGCAGCTTTACCTAAATAAACCGTTAAATTAAAAAATTAAAAATTTGATAAATAAAATTTACTTATTTTTTCTTTTTTATTATTTTACCTTTGCATTTTAAATTGAGGAGCTTTTGTCTGTCAGGTCTAACCCCTGTTTCCTCATAAATTCTTGCTTTCAACTCCAACACTGTAGTGTCATCTTGAAGATCTTTTATTTCATATTCATTACCACTCCATTTTACAATTATACTTGTAGTAGTATTTTCCATATTAATCTCAATATTCAATAAACTTTCATCAAATAATTCTATTTATCTATAAACTATATTTCAAGTTTATGCATAAAATCCAAGTGAAATCAAACACATATATGAATAAACATGTAAACAGTTACACACAAAATATTTCCCAGTGTACCAAGGTAAATATATAATAATGATAATTTATCATATAATATATATATATGTATATATTGGATTTTGTGGGATGTATGTATATGGGTTGTGACAGTGAATATATTTTTATCATTAACTTTGTCAATTTGTTTACAAGTTTTTGCAAGTTCAATACACTATTTTAGTGCTATTATTTTCCGCTTCTGAGGTATTTACTGTTGGTAAAACTGAGAGAGTACAAAAATTAATTCGTAGAAATCACGTAGAGCGCCACTAGTCTATTGTTCATAAAAATAACAGGCGGTTTCTTATCTTGGATATTTTAACATTTGTACATTCATTGGAATCGCGAAGTTAACAATATAAAAAAAAAATATATTTATAAAAAAAAATATACATATATTGGCATAAATTTACCACGTCAATTATCATTATTATTATTATTATTATTATTATTTTTATTAATATAATATTAAAATATTATTTGAAAATGAATAATTTTACACAACTATAACTTATCGATATAACAAAAAATAATTTTTATTTACTATAATAAATATTATGTCGAATGGAAATACAGGTTATTGTTATTTTATCTAACAAATAACCTATATATAAAAATAAAATTTGTGTTAATTTCCAATTTTTTCCTATTTATTGGTTTTAATATTGTATAATATATATATATATATCATCATTTTTTTGTGATTTTGGTCATTGATATTCTTAAACAAAGTACA
The DNA here is from genome assembly GCA_030347275.1 of Microctonus aethiopoides. Classification (NCBI taxonomy): domain Eukaryota; kingdom Metazoa; phylum Arthropoda; class Insecta; order Hymenoptera; family Braconidae; genus Microctonus; species Microctonus aethiopoides. The sequence continues at coordinate 5,556,573 of JAQQBS010001424.1, forward strand.
CATAAAGACTATTATTTAATAAAGGTATGTATTTGACTTTTATTTTATTTAATCAATAATGTCATTAACTAATTTGTCATATTTTATTTTATAGGATATTGTTTGATATACAAACATGCCATCAGTACCAAATCGTCGCAGGGTTAAAAGACCAACGGTTTTGGCAAAAAAATCGCAACACAGAATAAAATCTTACAATAAAAATTCACGTAATTTATGTACGTAGATATTGATTATTTTATAATTGTTATACATATTAAAATATAGTATAATAAAATAATTATATTATAAAAATAAATTATCAATATTGATAAAGATTAATTCGAGAAAAAAATTCATTTGTTTATAGGGTATGAAAAATTCAAAGCTACAAAAGCTAATAATAATGCATTGGCAAGAGCATTATCAAAAGAAAAGCAAGAGAGTCAATATTTATTTACCCAAAATGTTGAATTAACAAGCCAATTACAAGATATGGGAGTTTTAGTGAATAGTCGAAATGAAACATTGTCAGGGATATTAAAAAGGTCAACTGAAGCTTTAAAATTACTTGTACAAGTGACGAATTGTGTAACAACTACAATAGTAGCATGTCAAGATGTTGTTGGTAAATCGCAGTCATTAAATTTGCGTTCAAGTTTATCATTAAATTCAACAAATTCAGCACGTCGTGAATCAGGAAGACGATCAATTGGTAAATCACCAGCGCGTGGTGTTGTTCAGCCGATGGTTAGTGGTCATACTATAACAAAACCAGTAATTAATTTGAGCCGCATAAATATGCCAAGAATTCGTACTGAGCCGAATTTAAGTATTATCGATGAGTCAATAGATGATAGTTCACCCGAAAGAAGCTCAATTAATCGTACGCCACATAGAATACCAGTTGATCAACTTAATCACATTACAAACCGAAGTGTACGTGAATTATTACCTGAAAGAATACGTTTAACATCGCTACGATTGAGTGAAGAAAATGAACAATTGTCAGATAATCAAAATCGTCGATTATCAAATAGATTATCACATGCAAATCGTAATTCACGAAGAGTATCTCGAAAGTCTGATCAACAACAATCGTCTCCAAATGAATTATCATTGTCAAATGATGATTTACAAAGTACAATTAAAAGTCCACGTGTAACATTACAAGATGTTTCACGTTTATTGCAAAATTCACACTCAATTAATATTCGTACGTTAATGGCATCGGATGAAATATTGATTAGACAAGAGAACGAAAATAAAAGGGATACGACTTCTATTAATGATAATGATAATATCATTAATGACGAAACGGAAGATGACAAAATAAATGGATTAGATTCATCAGCGTCTAGTGAGTCTATAATATCGTCACCGACATATAACTTTGATCCACGTACAAAAAAATCTAAAAAAAATCGTAATAATAAAGTTGAAGATCCATTGGAAGGTCCGAGTTGGCTTTATAATTCAACGGAACAAATTATTAATTCACCAAAGCCAAATGAGTCATCTAATAATTTAGAATCTACGAAAAGCTCTAATGAAAAAAATGTTGATGATGAAAATGTATCGAAATTACGATGGAGCGAGCGTCAATCATCAAAATTTAATTTAACAAATGCAACGAATCACACTTCGCCCACGTCAATAATCGGATGGGCAAAAACATATCCCGATTATACATTAAGAAACATTGAAAACGATGGTGATGATGATGATGACGATGCTGGCGACGTTAAAAATAGTGAAAACAATGAGAATATAACTGGAAATGATGATGATGATGATGATGATAGTGAAAAATGTGAAAATTTAACAAATGTTATGGCGTCATTTAATTTAAGAAAGAGGAGAAATGATGCATTTATAAATGATCGATTAAGACAATCGAAAGAAAATGTCATACGTCATCGTGGGGCAAGTGAAATTGATGATGATGATTTTACAATGATGTTCGACAATGATAATGAATTAAAACAGCAAAATGATAATATGGATTTCGATATTAATGAATTAAATTTACCAGTGTTAGAGCGGCCTTTGATAAATGCTGTTGAAATCGAGCCTGAACCAGAAATAACAGCTACATTTAAAATAATTACACAGGCCCATCATCGGATTCCATCAATGGCGCGTGACAATATAGATACATCACTAATGGAAAGCAACACAACAGTTTTAATTCCTAATATTCGTGATTCATCCATTCCATCGGATTTTGATGTGGATCATAATGAAAGTAATAACGATGATAATGATTCTACAGACACATCATCGATTTTCAATGGAATTAATACACGAAAACGAAGAAGAATAATTGAAAATCGTATTGAATCTTCAAGTGATTCAGAACCGTCGACGTCACCCGAAAAAATTTCTACAGTTAGGCGTAAAAATATACGAAAAAAAGATCCAAGTGCTGCGAAAGTTGTATTAGAAAAATTGAAAGATAACAATTGTAAAAAATTAAATAATTCCAAAATTTCAACCAATGATTCATCGTAAGTTTTATATTTTTTTATTAATTATAGATTGAAAACAATTTATTCTTACTGTTTATTTTTTTGTTTTGTTTGATAGCATAAATTCTGTGCAATCCGATGCACACAGTGACTCTGAGGACAGCAATGTCAGTAGTATTATGTCATCGAGACGGCCAAGGCGTCAAAAAGCACCAATTAATTTAAAAGAACCAAAATTAGGAACAAAATTGCGACGTCCTTAAATTTGATGTATTTTTCGTCTTTTGTGTACTTGTTCGTTTCATTTTAAGGTAATTATAATTATAAAGTATTTATTTAGTCAAAGTTTTCCGTTTTCCATGTCTTCGGTTGTTTTGTTACAAATGCGAAAAAAATATATCATGTGAATATAATATAACAAAGAGAAAAAAAACCAACTTTCAATAAGCATAACAAAAATAAACGAGGGTAAATACTGCCAATATTTCGTTAATTATTCACGTAATGCAAAAATAAAATTAATTGAAAAATGGACTTTTTAGTAATATTTTAAGTTATGTATTTTTTAATTTTTACCACAGTATTTCAATTGTAATATACTATTACTAAAAGCAATCAAAATTTGTAAACAAATTTTGAGGTGTTTAATATCATAATCTGAAAAATTAATTTAAACAAATGAAATAAAATAGAAAAAATAAAGAATATTAAATACTACAATCTTATAGATACGTATTTGCATGTAGGATAATTATTTATACTCATACAAATTTTAAAACAAAATAATTCAAACATAATGATTGTCAACAACCATTAATACTTTCATAGATTTTACATTTAAACAATTAATATTAATCCTCACGAATAATTAATGAAAAGAAAAATCTTTGATTGAAAAAATCTTTAATACAAAATTAATTATTTGATTTGTTAATAGTTTTCATTTTTTTCCAATTAATTTTAGTCGAATTTGAACTAATTGTCTCATTACTTATTTTAGTCAACACTGGGACAGTATCTACTTTAATATTTTTCACTGTCGTTAATTGTAGTTCTATTGATGATGCTGATGTAACAGAATCATTTCCTAAATTTTCAGCAGTAACATTAAATTCATCGTTTTTCATTACCCTTTCGATTTTTGCCACATTTCCCGAAGACTTTCTACTACTATTACCAGATCGTGTTGGAAATCTCACATTCAATTTTTTCGTAATATAATATTGACCATTATTTCCATCCCGTGAAAATCGCGGTGAATAATTTACAGTAACATTTCCGCCTGGTGCTGGCTTTTTAAATCGTGAATTTAATCGTTGTCCCACAGTTTTTTCACCAGTTCTATTTCTCCGAGGACTACCAATCAATTTTAACGGCACAACAGTCACATGATCTTTTCGTTTTTTATTAATTGCCATAATCAATTCATCAACACCACGTTTCATTGTGTGATTTAAAACTGGCTCGGATGAAACATTAAAATCAACTTTTGTCAATGATACACTTGGTTTATCTGTTATTGATTCGTCTTTAACGTCATTGGCCAATGCTACAGAGTCTGTGCCATTTGGTGGTGCTTCACCATGAAGAAAAGTAATTGGCCAATGTCTACTATGATGATTTGCATCATTATCATCACGTGGATACGACGGTTGACTTATTGCTGGTGTATTTGGTCGTGGATTTATTTCATACGGATAATATTTATCACTACACGGTCGCCATTGGTCTATTGATGATCCAACATAACACCATTGATAATTATAACCTTGAGAAAATCCACAATGATGATTTGGCTCACAACAATAATCCCAATCGCCTGGTGCTGCACCTTCAGGCTCACATGACCAATATCCAACGAGTAAATTTTTTTCACATCTAGTGCCTCTTTTACACGCCTGGCCATTTACGGTAAACCGTTTAAATACAGAAAATTCATTGGGAATATTTGAAAAAAAATATCTTTCATCGTAATCATTATTTCCATTTCCATTAAAATTTTGATCTGATGATGATAATCCAGGTTTATTTGGTTCTGGTACAGATATTTCATAGTAATATGGATTTTCCGGTTTATTATACGGTTTTCCATTAATAGAAGCGTGTCCATGATCAAATTGATAATTTAGAGGATTGAAATTTGGTTGTCTGTTTTCAAAATAATCATTGATAAATATCAATGAACATTTTGGCTCTGTTTCACGCCAAACATACAAAACATAATCTTGATCATGAGTAAAATCTAAACCAGGTCGTAAATCACGCATGGAAATGTCACTGAGATAACAATTATCACCCAAATTATCATCCACGACTCTAAAAATAAAGACAATATTTATTAATAAAATTGTTATTGCAACAGACAAAAAAAAATTCTTTACGAATCGAAATAATTAAAAATAATTGAAATCTAACAGTAAATAATTTTCTTACTTCATTTCTCAACATTGTAAAATATCAGATTTTCAATTAAAAAACAAAATGGATATTTACAGTGATCTCTCTTATTAATTTAATTCAATTCATAAAGGGAAAACAGACCTGTAATTGAAAGACATACACGGTGCCATACTCTTTTGCCTCAAACCGGAACATTTACGTCGACAATCAGCTTCTGATGTCACTCTCGCCGCATAAATGATTGCATAGGGTGTTAATTTGCAGGGTCTGTTGTAGTCAGCATAACAGGAAGCTATGATAATAATCATTACCAAATTGATACACGCGGGATATTGTCTACGATAATTATTCGTTTATTTCGAAAGCTCTTTACCGTCATCCGGTCGTGATGCCGGTGGTAATCTATTGTGTGTTCCACCAACTGATGATGATGATGATGATGATGATGATGATGATTCGTACAGTGGTGGCGGTAAAGTATTTGATGGACGAGGCTCACAACCACGACCAAAACTACCCCTTTCATAGAATTCAGCACCATCCATATCCTGCATGTCTTTGGGCTCGACTTCCATTGCTGGCCAATCGCTCAGGAAACAATTTGGTAATCCATTATTCGCTGGATGTATTTCATATCTATATCGTCAATCAATTTTTTTTTTTTCATCAAAATAAGCTGTGAGTAATTGTAAAAAATAAATTATTAAAATACCTGAAGACAAAACTGCGACATATAAAATCATGTGATCCAACGCATTGCACTTGACACTCACCCATTCCATCAACACGAATTGGCTTTTTAATTACCGATGGTGGCATACAAAAGCCACTTCTCACACGCCAAAAACATTCTGAATTAAAATATGAAATTAAATTATAACTTATTTTTATATTATTAAATTGCTCAATATTATATGTATGTCGTTAATTTCATAGAAAATTTATAAACACATCCTGCGATATTACAAAAATTAAATTGCAACATCATCAGGATGAGGATCGTTTTATTTTTATTTATTTATTCATTTTTTTTTTTAGCTGTATATACCGTCCGGCGGACGTGGACGTCTCGGGTTGGGTGTTTTCGTGTGAGTTTGACACCACTTTGAATTTTCTGCCATTGCATAAATATCATAATCGCGATCAGGCTCAAGGTCGGTATAAAATATTAAATTTTCGAAAGCCGCGTCACTCAATAAACAATTATCAAATGGTGATGTTGAAGCTAAACTATATCTGCAAATAAAAAGAAAACAATAAAATAAATAAATATATTAATATGATTAAAAAAAAAAATAAATAAATAATTTCAGCAACTCCATTCAATCTTTACCTATAGGCAAATGTACGACAGATAAAATCTTTTTGTTCCTTGCATAATTTTTCACACTGTTCCACATTCGTCGTAAGATAACTATTCTGCACAATGCTTCGAGTGAGTTTAAATCCACTGGTTGATCTCACAGATGAGCATGGATTCGCACTTGAATGCGGATAAATTTTTGGTGGCAATGTTGGTCCATTTGAGTAACCATAATCAACACCATAATTATAAAATTGTCCATAATGATGTTGATCATTATGAGATGGTGGCGGTGGTGGTGGTAGTCTTGATGGATAATTAGCACCTGGTCGTTGTGACGAATGATATTTCGGACCATTACCAAGATAATTTGTATGATAACCATTTGCATATGAATTACCATAATTATCCCAATCACCACTGGCTTTTAATGGCGGTCGATGATCTACCGGAATATACAAAGGCCCAACTTCATTTGTTTCTAATAAAAGAAACATTCAATTCCAATTATCATTTGATTATCAAATTTATATATTAATTATTGGTGAATAATTAAAGTAAACAGTTTTTTTAAATTAATTTTTTTTTATTTAATTTTAAATTTATTTAATTACTTAATTTTTTTATTTTATTTATTTATTATTTTTATTATTTATTATTTCTATTATCTATTATTATTATTATTATTATTATTATTATTATTATTATTTATATAAAATAAATTAAATAATATAATTAAAAAAAAAAAATTGTTGATATTTAATGCATACCTGGATCTGAATTGTAACCAATTCTTTTATTTGGATATTTAGCGTTGTGATTTGGTCTCTTTTGCCATCCATTCGACACAGGACGTCCATATGAATATCCATTCCCGCTGTATCCATCAAAACCACTACTCGATGTTGGAGGAATATAATTACTAGGTCTATTATATCCATATTCTGGCACTCTATCATGATGATGAAACGTATTTAATGTACTGGGTCTGATTACAGGTTGTTCATGATGATAATAAGTATTTAGAGGTCGCACAGTTGATGGTCGATTATTGTCACTCAATCCAGATCCATGGTATGAATTATCTGAATTATAAAATGGTCCTGAAGTTGGATATCTTCGATTTGGATTAATCGGTCGTGGTATTTCTAAGGTTAACTGTGTATTTCCTTTGAATGAACCACCGTAAGGAACAGATTGCGTTGATGACGGATGAGAAGATGCTGGAGATAGTGGTGGATTTTTTGGTATTGGTTGATGTACTGGACTATAATTTCCACGATTTATATCAGGTGAATTCCAACTTATTGGCCGTGGATCAGCTGCCCACCAATTGTTTGATGATTGTGGTGAATATGTTGACAATGGACGTGTTGTTGGTTTGTCTTTTTTTGCTTCATAACATTTACTTTGTGACCAATCACGTTCGTAGAATTGACAGCGATGATCCGATGTGAAATCACGATTTATATCCACTCGACTTGATGGTATTGACGTTAATTCACAAGTATTTTTTCCAGTATTGGATGATCTATGACAAAGATTGATTTTGTTTAATGTTTATTGAATCAAAAGTGTTTTGGGGTAGATGAAATTTATTTTAGTTTATGTAAATTATTTTATATTTATGATGAAATTTTCGTGGTACTATGTGTCACATTGTGAGATGATAAAATTGCATCCGCAATGTTGCAATTGAATAGCAACTGGATAAACAATGCAGCGAATAGCTGATTGCACGCGTAGTGAACATGATTATAAGTTAACCCAGATATGTTTGTCGTTAATGTTTGAATCACGTCAAGCGTATATAGATAATCGCATCTAATCGAGTGATGTCATTATGTCCAAGTTCTTCAAGATAAAATAAAAGATATAAGTACATCGAATGGATATTTTTTCTTTAGAAATTTCAAAATAAATCATCGTAGAATTACCATTAATTTTTTCATATCATCAGAAACATCAAAAAATTCTTATCGTTGAATAACTCGTTTGGTAAATATAATTGGACACCAATTTTTCTTTAAAATAATCCAAATTGATAAAAGTGATTGTTATAAAATGCCAAAGATAAATTAATAATTAAAATCAAAGAATAAATAATATCTCACCGGTAATTAAATCCCTCACATGTAAATCCTCTTTCGTACTCACACATCCTATGACACTCGTGTAATGTGTCACACTCCATTGAACGTCTCACGTATGCATCAATTATACGTTTGCCAGAAAATATTCTTTGGAAGCACGCTAAAGTGAAACAATAATGAAGAAAAAAAAAATGAAGTAATAACAATCCATTATTTCACTGGATATAAAAAAACAAATATATTTAATAAACAAATTTATAAATTATTTTTTCTTTTAAATTCTCCTGGACGATATAAAACTTACGATTATTACACTCTGCATCATGTAAAATAATAACTGTGTCTCGACATACTGAATTTGAAATGAAGAAACTCAAAAAAATAATCCATAATTGAGCCATCACTTTTTTTCTCATCATAATATTTTATCAGCTATCATTTATTTAGATATTTATTTTCTTTTTCTTGTAAAATATATATTGCAAATATTAAGATGCTTAGATATGCTACATGCTCGTAAGAGTGGTTGAGTTAACAGCAAAGGGATTGAAAAATAATAGCAAAAATCGTGGCTTAACATCAGTTTTATACAGAAAAGTGAATGTTTCTGTACACGAGAATGGTGGGAGGGTCCTGAATTATACATTAAGAGGGTGGGGTTTCAATTCATTCGTCGTGTTATATGAATATATATATGTACTATTGAAGTGAACCTTCCAAGTACTGAAATAACAATAATTATCATCATCACCGTCATTATCATCATTAACACTAACATCATTACCATTGTCATAATTATCGCTTTATTCAGCAGCTTAGCACATAAATACAACTGGTTATTTATTCGTCTAATTATACATATTAAATAATAATTTATTGACAATTACCAGAATAGAAGAATTTTTTTTTGAATTAATTCAACAAATTTAATGAAGTAGACAAAGAAAAATATTTACTTTAATGATAAAGAAAAAAGTATTCAAGCCTGAATTTAATGGTGGGTGGCGGTATTTTTATTCAAGGATTCACCTTGAAAGTTCTTCACTCGGTCAATTATTTCAGCCACGAATTTATATATATATATATATATTTAAACATATTTTTAAACGTTTCACTTCCTTTATTTCACGCCAACTTCGTTCCACACTTATGCACTCGCAAAAGACTTGATTGAATTATTTATTTATTATTTATATCATTTTTTTGTGTGCATATTATCATGTAATTGATAGAATTCTGATTTATTTTTCAATATTGCAACCATTAAAAACAGGAAATATAATTCATTCAAAGATTTACAAAGAAATATAAATTGACATAATAAAATCACGTATTGAAATGGTAGAAAAATATATATTCAAAATGATACAATGAATGAAAATATATAATCAGTTATGGTTGATTGATGTATCATAAATAGAATTAATTAATAGAAAATAAAAGTCTTATTGGTATTGAATAGAAAATAAAATACAACACGACACCGGACGCCTCTCCCTTTTTCTTCCGTTCAAATCTATTTACTTCTATTTATATTTATCACAATTTTAATTGCTTTTAATTATACACTCTTACTTTTAATTAAGAAGAAAAATATTTATCAACAGAAATTATTATTGAAAATAAATATAAATGAATGAATATAAAATAAAGAAAGTGATGTTGATGTATCGATTAATGGTGGAAAAAAAAAAAAAAACATTTGCATGTAGGTGTAAAAATGAACATTTACATTGTTCATTAACGGTGTAATCATTAACGCAGTGTGAGTACATTATTCTTTGCTCGCACGCTTCTCATACACCGGAAGTACGGGGAAAACATTGTGAGAAGAGCAGGAAAACGGTGAGAGAGATGGGCAGAAATTTGTGCGTCATTTGGAAACCATGTCAATGCCGTCATTAACACTCTGGCGATTTGTCGATTATTTATTTTTTATTCTTTTTTTTTTTTGTATATGATATAATAGTGCAAGATAATATGGATGGATAATTTTTTATATGCAATGAAAAAACATTAAAACGTATCTATATAGACTTACATGCAAGTCATTGTAATTGAATTCATTCATTTTGTAGTTATACTACAATTGTCCATAGAATTATCACATCGTTTCATCGAATATTTTATTTAATTGCTCTTACCTTTATATCTGCTCAAAGAGTCAATTTCCTTCAATCCATGTGTGTCAATGTCCGCAAAATGATCTGTAGCTGAAGTTTTACCTCTAGAATTGTTGTAAAAATAAGTAGAAGAAAATTAAATATATTTATTACAATTTATTTTGGATTATATCAAAAAGTATTAATCATTACCTTGAATCCCACCAATGGTTGTCATAATTTTTCACGTCGTATTCGAAATTATTGTGTATATTTAGTTTTTGACCAAAATTTGAATAAACATCGAAAGCAGTAGGATAATTTTTGAATTCTGTATCATCGGATGAAAAATCAGATTGTTTATTGAAAATCGATGTCACAATAGGGAATTCAATGATGTCTTTTAATGGAGCATTTTTCTTGCTATCTAAATCATCAATATTCTTTGTATTTTTTAATTTATCTCGATAAGGAGTCCAAAAGTTTTTTATATTATTCTCATCATTGACATTTATCGCAAAATTTTCATTAAATAATGTCGGTTTATTTCCAAATTTAATGCTTCCTGTGAATTTATCAACATTTTTATTTTCCTGATGATAATCATCATCATATTTATTCTGCAAAATATCAAATGTTCGTGTTCGATCATCGTTTGTAAATTCAGGAAAGGCAATTGACGTTGTAAAACTATTTGAATTGCTTTGATTTTTCACTTTGCCAAAAAATGAATTTTTAAATACATTTGAAAGATTTGGATTTCCAAATATTCTTCCGGAGTTGTTGGTATTTATATAAAAACTCGTGCCAACAGGATCATTTGTCATGGATTTACCACGAGTTTGATTAAATCCCGTCAAGGAAGTAGAAAAATAATTAGACAAAGCATTCTGTCGGCTTCTACATCCAAGCAAGGACACTCGGCCTTTTATGTAAACATCAAAATCCGGATCTTGTTGAAAATTATCTTGACTTTGTGGAACATCACGACCAAGCATACACGTACCATTTCCTCTAGCATCAACGCTGTTAAAATAAAGAAAAAAATATCAGAATAGGCAAAAAAAAAAAAAAAAAAATAAGAAACAAATATAATAATTAGGCAAGGTCAACTCGAATTATTCTATTCTTCATATCCATTGTTATCTTTTCTTCTTTCCGTATAATTTAATCATTTATAATATGTATATATAACTTGCCCAAAACTGAAGACACCACAGGAAGTCCCGTTGGCCGAACACGCAGCTTCGCAATCCGAAACAGTGGCAATTTGAATCGTTGAAATAACTAAGCTATCTGTCAGTCGAGATCCAATTGATATTCTCATGTAGCAATCTGAAGAGAAAAAAAATTTGTATTATGCTTTTTCAATTCCATCTTATCTCATCATTATTTTAATTAAACAAAAATGCAAAACAAACAAAAACTTTTCCATCAAACAAATAAATATTTACCACTAGGAGTGACAAATAAACGATTGTCAATTGATAAATTTAAAGACGACACATTATCAAATAAAGAATTGATAATAAATAAAAAAAATATAGATGAAAAATAATTTTTTAAATTCTTTTGTTCCATCAGGTTTATCATTATGTTTACACAAATGTTCGATTTATCCACTGTCTAATATTGACATTAACCATATCCCACGCATTCCGAGTAATATCAATAATAAATAAATTGATTTCAATTATTAACTTTTGCTTTCTTCAAATTCACATCTATTATAAATAATTCCAAATACATAACAGATAAATAATATCCATAGCTGTGAAAATTAAATTTATCCTCTGTTGTTTCTTTGTAATTTTGTCCGCGCACAATTAAATTTATTCTTGAAAATTTCACGTTGAATTAATTAATTAAGTAAAAATTTTTTTATTAAAATCCCACAGGACGAATTGTTATACTAGACTAGAGCAGGCATCAACTGACATCATCAGGTTAACTGTATCATCATTTTATACTAGAGCAAACTTGTGTATACAAAAGTAATATTCTTTATACTCTTTCTTCATACTCTATTCCCACTTTTACCAGGTCGTCAACCCGAATCCTTATGAATACAATAAGTATACGTTATATTCAAATTACTATTGAATCTAAAAGCACCCTGAAATTACAAACCAAAACTCATTTTCATTGGCTTAATCATTCTAATTAGCACCAATCCGCTCGAGAGGTTGAATTTCAAAAGGGCGCAGTATTGTATTTTTCTTTCTTGTGCAAGAATAATTGAAGAAAACAAAAACGTTAATTGTTGCAACTTGACTTGATAGAGGTGCGACGAGATGAAACAAAATGTCACTCAGTGTACATATCAATTTTTTTTTTTACAACCCATTGTTATATCGCTAAACGCTTCCCAGATTGGAAAAAAAAAAGTTATGTCCCGCGTCATTAAACGCACGCGATTTGTAGTGGAATAATTATCATCAAGTGAAATCCTTCAACGATTATTATTCATTGAGGAATACCTATAAAAGAAGAAACAATTTATATAAAAAAATAAAATGAACATATAAGTAAATAATCAGATTGAAGATGAAAAAATAACGGTACTTGCTTCATCTATAAGGCACAAACTTTATCCAATTCATTAACATGTTAACGGATTTATATTTGCAGTTAATTTGTTAATCGATTTTTTTTTCTTCTCATGTGTGTTCTTTTGATATCTCGGTTGAATTTATAATGAAGACAGTAAATACACACATCATAATTATATTCCCAATCCTTTTCTCCAATGAAATTTTTAACTTACAATCCCAAAGTATTCATGCTTCAAGGAGTTTGTTATACACACACACATAAAATGCGACGCATGAGCTGTGTTTTGTATAATATGAGCTCCTCTTTCTCTCTCAATTTTTATTTTCTTGTCTTCTTATATCTGCCACACGTGTACATATGTATTGTATCCTATTTTTTATCACCAAGTGGCCACGCATGATGACTCACTCAACAACCATTCAATTAATTATTCTAATACATACAATAAATATTTTTTTGATGATTTAAATTTTCTATATTCTTCATTTTGTATTCATAGATCATTTGTTTGATCATTTAACAGATAAAAATTTGATAATAATGAGTAATATTCGTCCAATTCACTCTTGTCTGTCTCCATTTTCTCCATAAAAATAATTTCAATTTGTGAATTTATGATTGTGACAAGTAATGTATTTGAAATTAAATAAGTATATATGTATATGTACTTATATATACACCTAGATATGTAAGTAAACACGCATGGCTTTACGGATTTCATTCATCCGGTGTATAAACGCGCAAGAGAAACCTATCTCCTACATTAAATCGGCATTATACAATCTTGTAACGCGTATTATATCGTCAAGACTTCAACATTATATGCGCATGATGTGTACAATGTTGATTCTAATGCTGTCTTTTATGTATATGGTGAAAATATTACATATATATATATATATATACACATATGATGTGAGAGAGAATATATGTAATACAGAGTGCTGACATCATCGTGAGAGTAACCATCATCATTTGTGTATTCATTCTTTAACGCTTCGGCAATTGTGCGCACTTCCCATGGATCTTCTTCATTTTTATTTTTTTTAATCATTTTAGGATAATCATAATTATAGTAATTTAATTATCCTAATGGCCATTGCAGTTTTCAACCTTCTCCATAAGTGGCTTTTCCTCTTTGCTAATGAAAATTATACGAAAAATGAAAAATAAAAATGATTTGTCATGATATTAATACAAAATGAGATTTATTATAAAGAAAAAAAAAATTATGTAATCTAAAAGTAGAGCGATCATACAAGAATGCATACATATTTGCAATCTTAATTTTCGCATAAGTAAAAAAAAAAAAATTGTTGATAATACTTTACTAATTAAATTTATACTTGTAGGTCTCTTCGGTTAATGAATATGCACCATTAGTTTCAATTAATTTGTGCTTACATATCTATTAGAATAATTATTTTATAACTTTTTCCTTTGTTTTCAACAGCAAGCCGGTGGCTTTTCATGTATTCCGTGAGCAATTGATGATGAATGAGCAAGACTTTCTTCGCTCGATGGCGCTAGGAGATAATTTGAATCGATACTGCTGATTCCAGAGCTGGGGGAATCTTGAATTCTTAAACTTGGTGCGTCATTATCACCATTGGCTAATCTAAATATTAAATAAATAAATAAGCAATTAGTTTTAAAATAAAGAAATTTTATATAAAAAATAGTACCTTAAAAGTCCAAGTGCAATAACAAGAAATACTTGTTCAATACCCTCATCATTGAGCGCTGAAGTTTCATGATATGAAGCACCAATTGTTGTTGCGTATTTACGTCCTTCTTCACTATCAACTTTACGTTCATTAAATAAATCGCATTTGTTACCAACTAGAACAAGCACCAATGATTCCTCTATATTTCTACGCAATTCAATTACCCATGATTTTATCGCTGTAAATGTATTGTATTGTGTGATATCAAAAACAAGAAGAGCAGCATTTGCATTTCGATAATACATTGGTGCCATTGATCTAAATCTTTCTTGACCAGCAGTGTCCCAAACCTCAAAAATAATAATTAATAAATTTAAACAACATTATTCGCATATTATATTTTAATATAATTATCATATTAATACCTGAAGTTTTATTCGTGCATCTTCAAGATTAATTTTACATGTGAAAAATGATGCACCGATTGTTGGACTGACATGATGATTGAACAATTTTCCTGTATATCGTGCTATCATACTCGTTTTTCCAACACCTGAAATAACATATGAATTATTTACATTATAAAGTCAACAGTAAAAATAAGTACAAAAATATTTTTGCTTTTGTTTTCAATACTAATATCAATACAATAATTAATAATTCATAATAAAAAAACTATTATCAACAAAATGATCCAGGATTATAATATATCCCTCATAAATAATCTTTCATCTGTTTAATAATAAATTTCACCAGGTGAAATACATAATCTTAATCACAAATGAATAATATAAATAATTATAGGTTATGTAATAATCAAAATTAATAATAAGAATGAATAGTAATAATAATAAAATATTTTAATGCATGAATTGAATTATGATATAAGTAATAAATATAATGAATACTGAAAAATTTATTTTTATTATTACAATTTACATATTCACTTACCTTGTGAGCCCAACACAACAAGTTTGCCCTCCACTGTCTTCATAATTGTTTATTTAAAAATATATATCGCATAATAATCGTACAAAGAAATTTCAAAATGTAGTTTATTGAAATTAATAATATCACAGTTTATAATAAACATTGAGTGTTTGATTAAATATTCAATAAACTGTGTTCATCTGCATAAATTTTTCTTCATTACAATCAAGTCATACTTGATATATTTTTTTGTGAATATGCGAGCTAACCTTGCGACTATATATGTACTGGGAAATGATATATAATAATGTAGATTGATTGTGTGTACGTGCCTTATATATCTGATATTTGTGCATAGATATACGTATGTGTGTATGAATTAATATATATAAAATAGAGAATAATCAGAGTGTGGTGAATAACAACAACAACAACAACTGGTGGCAGAGATATTGATTGGAATATTAAACAGGAATCTGTCTTACCTACAGATGGAAAAGATGGCGGATAAAGGTTATGTATTTGCAGTCGATAACTGTGAAAGTTGGGGGAATGTTATTATCAAGTTGAAATCATTTTGAAAAATTTTCTGGGGAATTTATTGTATTTCAGGTATAGAAAATTACTAATTCCCATTAGCCAAGTGCACCGGTGCATTTTGAAATTTCATTGTAGTTATTGTGAATAATGAATGTTAAAGAGGTTAGGGATTAATTTTTTCTATTGTTACTTTGTAACCATTTACTGATCGAACTGAAAGATGAGTTTCTAGTTTTAATTTATTGAATTTCATTGTTGTGCGTAATTGATATTTACGAATAAAGTGAACGGTCATAACTTTGAGACATGCCATTCCAAATTTTGATCCAGGACAACTTCTTGAACCACCGCTGAATGGTATGAATGCGAATGGATGACGATTTTTAGAATTTTCTGGTAAAAATCTTTCGGGAATGAAAAAATCAGGTTTGTCCCAATGTTCTTCTAATCTATGAGTTAATATTGGCATCATACAAACAGTGGCACCTTTGGGCAAGGTGTATTCATCTGGGCCAAACAAATTATTTAATATTAATTTCAAACATTTAAGAAATATACATTTATATTATATTATTCATATTACCCAATTTAAGATCATCAGTTGCTTCTCGTGACAAAAATGGTCCTACTGGAAATAATCTAATGACTTCTTTTATCACCATTTCTGTATATTTTAATTTTCCAAGGTCTTCTTCCATAACGTCTCCATCAGTACCAAAAATCGTTATTATTTCTCTGCGAACTTTTTCCTAAATATTTGAATTTCATTTCATAATCATTCACTGAAGTAAATATATTTTATTCATTACCTGCTCTTCGATATGCATTGCAAGCATTAACATCATGAAAGAATATAAATTTAAAACAGTGTCATAGAACTGAAAACCACGAAAAGAAATTTTAAATGATTTCCACAATTATGAAAAAAGATATAAATATATAATTGAATAAAATTGGCATAACTGACTCCAATGAAAAGTGTAATCATTTCAGTCTTAATTTCCAGATCATTCATTTCATTTGTTTTTATAACATGTGCCATCAGCAGATCTAAAATTGATGGTTTTAGTTCTTCTAATTCTGGTTCATTATTCGCCAACTCTGTATATATTTTCTTTTTTTCATTGATAATCTGTGAAAATAAATTACAATGATTGGCAACATAAAAATAAAACCTTTTATAATAAAAAAATTTTCATTCTTACTTTGGAAAAAAAGTCTTGAACAATTTTCGTATTATCATGCCATATTTTTCCAGATTTACTGAGATTGAACAAAAATGATGGATATAACCACGGTGAAATAACACGATGGTATAATATACCTAAAGAACTTTGAGGACAATGAAATATATTAAGTATATATTAATTTAATCATCAGATATGGTTTTAAAAATCATCAAACTCACTCAATAATTGTATGAGGAATAAAAAGATTACCATGATCCTGAGCAACCCCCGGAATACCAAACAGTACTTCTATATTAAAAAATACCAATAATTAATACAGTATATTATGTGTTCATCGTACACATATCTAAAATGATTAAATACATTTTCATCGTACCATATGCTATATCTGCTAAACAATATTCTGCTTCATGACAAATATCAAATTCTCCCAAGTCTGCTTTTTTTTGCCAGAACATTAACAAAACGACGAATTTGTAGGTTAAACATCTTCATATAATTTTCGAAATATTTACCATTAATTATGGGTATTAATAATTTTCGATGAGCTCGCATTTTTGGACCTGTATCAAAAAATTATTCACTCAGATAAATTCCGAGTTATAACAATTTATAAAAACATATTAATCTTTAACAACAGCAAATAATTTAACTAACACTCTGTAGTGTTATATGTAAAACGGTTTTCAAATTAACCTCAAAAAAAAAACATTCTGAATGCCAGAATTTTCGAGTTATCATTTTAAATTACTGTTACTACATTTTTTTTTCCTAAGTGACATCTGATGAATACATTCATTAAATTTATCATTGAAGTAAAATGATAATAAAATTCTCACCTTCTCCATTCATCAGACTATTTGTTATTGCAGGTTCCATAAATTTATACACGAATGATTTTTTTGAAGTTTTTGAACTTTTCATAACAATCTGAAAATAATTTTACTATTATTATCATCATCATTTGTTTAATATTTTACAGATAATAACAAACCTCGATGTCTTTGGGGAGGGAAATATTAATTACTAATCGTGATCCAAGCCACAAACGATTAGTTGGATATTTTTTACCAAGTTCAATCATTTGACAGTCATTGCATCTAAAAAAATAAAATTTTATCTCGACTACAATCGTTCACTGAGAACAATAATAATTATTAGAGAGATAATTTACCTTTTTTATTCATGCCAAATATCCACGTATTGCCCATCAAAGGAATTGACTGTGGTCCCGGAAACAATTTTCCCATCTTTATAAGCTTGGAATATTTAATCCATAATTCCCACAATAATTTCCAACCGTAAATTCCACAAAGTATTATTATAAAACTCATCAAGTATTCTACGGAAAATTCATTATCATGGATGATAATTAATATAATAATATTATAATTGAAATGTGCGTGAAATAATATTTGATATTTAATTCTTCAACTTAATATTTCACAAAATATATTGTCAATTTAGACTAATGATAATAGTATATAGTTTATCTTTTTTTTATTCAAGTTTCTTGCTCTGATATATCAGAAATTAAAATTATTTATTGAAGGGATTTTATTAATTTCAATTTTTATTACTCACGACATAAAGAGTAGTCAACTGAAAATATTTTTTTCATTGTGGAATAATCAGTCTACACAATGTGCAATTTTTCATTAGAACTAAATACAAATATTATTTTCATGTTATATTTATACTTGTTTCCACGATAAATTTCACCTTGATAAAACTTGATACATATAAAAAAAAAATTAGAAGAATTTATTAATTGTTTCAACTATGAACATCAGATCATTATTTTCCATGAATAATTTATGTGATTTATTGAATATCAATTTGTTTCAATACCAATGTGCAGGTTAAGTGTTCTTCGGAACTTATGAATGGGAATATTTTTCATGAAGCAAAACAATCATTGTGGTTTGCTATCTTGATATTGTTAACAGAGTATGAACAATTTTATAAATTTATTTTATTCATTTTATTATTCCGTTTTTTTTACGAAGATTAAACGCCACGTTGATATTATACAGATCTCAATACTTGAATCCAGTGTGTAATCGTTTATTATATAATTCATAATTGCTATATGATAATTCAAATAATTATACTACGCAGTGAACAATTTTGTGTACAAGTAATTCTATTTCAATTTCATATGGAAATTACATCTAAATAATATTTGTTTACTCTTATGACTGTGGCAAAAATTTGAATCTTTCTATTGGGGATTTTCTAAATTTTCTTTTCTATAAAATTATCGTTCATTATTACTCAACTTTAACTTATTAGCATCATCATCTATAAGTAAATGAGACCATTTTTGCTTGACTTATAAAAATGATAGAATATATAAATATAATATAATTGATTATTTCATATTATCTCAATTCAATAATTCGTAAAACATTATGGAGAAATTTTTTCAATTGATACTTTATAACCATCTACAGATCCAATCGAAATGTGTGTTTTTAGTTTTATTTTATCGAACTCCATCGTTGTACTCAATTGATATTTACGAATAAAGTGAACAATCATAACCTTGAGACATGCCAATCCAAATTTTGATCCTGGACAACTTCTTGGACCGCAACTAAATGGTATAAACGCAAATGGATGACGGTCTTTAGAATTTTCTGGTAAAAATCTTTCAGGAATAAAACAATCAGGTTTGTCCCAATATTCCTCTGATCTATGAGTTAAAATTGGCATCATAATAATCATAGCTCCTTTTGGCAGAGTGTATTCATCTATAGTTAAGGATAATATTATTTTTAAATCTTAACCTTTAGAAAGGACATGTATAAAAAATGAAATATCTCTATGTTACCTAATTCCAGATCATCAGTTACTTCTCGTGGTAAAAACGGTCCTGCTGGAAATAATCTTAAGACTTCTTTTATCACCATATCCAGATATTTCAATTTCTTAAGATCTTCCCTCATGACGTCTCTATCAATTCCAAAAACTGTAATGATCTCTTCACGTACTTTTTCCTATGTATTCAAATGCAATTTTATTTAGCGCAAGCATTCATGGTTATTCACTAACGAGAAAAGGTATTTTTATATCACCTGTTCTTTTGGATACATTGCAAGCATTAACATTACAAATGCATAAACACCCAAAACAGTGTCAAAGAACTGAAATATAAAAACACACTGTATCTTTTTTAATAATCGAGTTTAATGTAAAAATAATTGAATTAAATGTTGTAACTTACACCAAGGAAAAGTGTATTTGCTTCACTGATAATTTCTTTGTCATTCATTACATTTGTTTTTACAACATGTTCCATCAACAGATCCAACATTGATGGTTTAGGTTTTTTAATATCCGGTTCATTACGAGCTAACGCTTCGTATAATTTCCTTTTCTCATTGACAATCTGTAAAAATTATACATAATTATATATAAAAGAAAATCATATTATAAAACCATGTTCATACTCACTTTTATCATCATATTTCGAGTTTTTTTCATAATAGTACTCCATTTTCTTCCAGAATTACTAAGATTGAATAAGAAAGATGGATGCAACCACGGTGATATAATGCGATGAAAAAATATATCTAAAGAACTTTACGAAAAGTTGAATATAATTATTAGAAGCCAGACTCAATCATTGAATTTCCAACAACTTTTGAGCAGATCAAATCAGGTAAATGTCTTTTTAATTAATAAAACTCACATGATAGGATCAAAAGAAATTAATTTAACACCCTGTTCCTCACTAACACCTGGGATACCATATATTATTTCTATATTAGAAGACATGTATGAATTAATATCAAACATTCTAAAATTCATCATAAATATATATTCAGACAATTGAATGAATGTTCATTTAACCGTTAGCTATATCCGCTAGGCAATATTCCGTTTCATCATGAATATCAAATTCTTTCAAACCCACTTTTTCAGCCATAATGTCGACTGAACGACGAAGTTGTATATTCATCACTTGCATATAATCATCTAGATATTCACCACTGATTATAGGTATTAGTAATTTTCGATGAGCCCGGTGTTTAGGACCTATCAAAAAAAAATATCATGTATGAAAATACTAAGTACTTTCATCAAAGTTAATGTACTAGTTATTGAACTATTAAATTCTGACCATATCCGCTGATCAGACTGTTTGTTATTTCAGGTCCCAGGAACTTATATACAAAAGCTTTTTTGGCGGTTTTCGAACTTTTGATCACAACCTGAAAGGCAATTCTACGATTATTATAATCATCATTATGTTGCATTATAATAAATAAATAGCAGATTAAAAAATTTAACTACAGTAATGATTCCAAAAACAAATGAAATGAAACGTCATGTAAAATTCAGTTATTATAACATGGATATCATTACATGAAATCTTTATAAAGCTGCAGTAATTATCATATCTAATGTGAAATATCTGAAAGATATTGATGAATATTGAATTTTTTTTTATAAGAAATAGTTCAGAAAATTAGTTTGAATATTTGAGAAAACTATTTGAATAATACAAATTAAGATATTGATAATATTATATCATTCTGTTTAGAAAATTACAGCACTTTTGGTGCTCTATAAAAAATTGCCATTTCACTTAGAGAAAATACGCACATAGTTAATTTGTTAAATAATAGCAAGAATAATAATAAACCTCAATATCCTTGGGACGAGAAATATTAATAACAAGGTGCGAGGCTAGCCACAAACGATTAGTTGGATATTTTTTTCCTATTTCAATCATTACGGTGAGGGCATCTATATGAAGTAAATAATATAATATTTACTGCGATCCATTTTTAAGAATGAATATTAATTATCCATAATTACTACCTTTCTTAGTTATAAAAAATTCCATCATATTGCCTAATAATGGCATTGACCGTGGTCCAGGAAACAATTTCCCTGCCTTTATCAATCGAGAATATTCAACCCAAATTGTACGCAACACTTTCCAAAAGTGCCATCCGCACAGTATTAAAAAAAAAATTGCTAAATATTCTGTCAAGAATTAATAAATTTTAATTGCAATATTATTATTGAAACATCTGTAAAGAATATTCTGATACTTAAAATTTTAATATTCATATTATGCAAACAATATATTTCATTTTACACAGAGTTTAATACTTACGAGTAAATGAATAATAATTCAGAAATATTTCTTTCATTGTTGAATTGTTAGGTTTTTCGTACGAAAGAGTAATTAATACTTGGAAACTGTTCGTTTAAAAGATAACTGAAGGTAATCGATCACGTTCAGCTATATTTATAGTTATGTGATGTAATAAAAAATCTTAATATGATTTTTTTTTGCATAAGAATAATTCATATTGCCATTCAAACCAGTTTACGAAAAATATTTATATTTATATCGATTTATTCATGTATTCATACATCCAATTCAGAGAAAGAATGGCTACTTTGAGAAAGAGAACATGTTGCAATAATGTTGAAGGTTGATTATATTATTTTTTATGTTGGAGAATTATCAGTTTTTATGTAAAAACGTTACCCAATTTTGCTATTATCATATTGCAGTATGATAAGAAGGTCATTTGTTTCATTTGTTTATTCATTCATACTAAAGTCCAGTAAAATGCTATAATATCAACTGTAAATTCTCACAGACAATGATTTTTTTTTCTTTCAATTTACAGAACGGAGACGTCTTAAGTGTAAATCTGGGTTACCCCTCCATGAGTGTCATATTGAAAATAGGAGTGAATTAATTTCTTTTACTGTATCTCTAAAATCGTACATCATGCAAAAAATTTGTAGAGAGCTTTTTTTGCTGTAACATTTTTTTTTAATTGCTGGAAAAACATCAATTTTTTTTCGAGTATTCTATAAATAATAATGATCACTATTAGTTTTTATTTATGTTGATTATTTGTTTGAATATAAAATCATTTCATTATCTTAAATATATAATTCAGAAAAAATTAAGGATCAATTTTTTTCATCGACACTTTATAACCATCTACAGATCGAACTGAAATATGTGTTTTTAGTTTCATTTTATCGAATTCCATCGTTGTACTCAATTGATATTTACGAATAAAGTGAACAATCATAATCTTGAGACATGCCATTCCAAATTTTGATCCTGGACAACTTCTAGGACCGCCACTGAATGGTATAAATGCAAATGGATGACGGTCTTTAGAATTTTCCGGTAAAAATCTTTCAGGAATAAAAGAATTAGGTTTATCCCAATATTCTTCTAATCTATGGGCTAAAAATGGCATTATAAAGACAGTAGCTCCTTTCGGCAGAGTGTATTCATCTGGTTGGAAATTATTTAATTACTAATTTTTATTCCTTTAAAAAACGCATTTTTTTGTGTATTAATATATAATAATTTATACTACCTAATTTGAGATCATCAGTTACTTCTCGTGGCAAAAATGGTCCTATTGGAAATAATCTAATGACTTCTTTTATCACCATTTCCGTGTATTTCAATTTTCCAAGGTCTTGTTCCATGACATCTCTATCAGTTTCAAAAACTGTCATTACTTCTTCACGTACCTTTTTCTGAATATTTTAATGCAGTTATATTCAATACATTCACATGATCATTCAGGAAAGTAAATATTTTTTTCATTACCTGCTGTTCTGGATGCATTGCAAGCATTAATGTCATAAATGAATAAATACCTAGAGTAGTATCATAAAACTGAAAAAGAAAAATGAAAATTGTCATCTTTACGATAATAGATTTTTATCTAAAGTTATTAAATCAAATGTTGTAACTTACGCCGATGAAAAGTGTAGCTGCTTCACTGATAATTTCTTCGTCAGTGATCGCATTTGTTTTTACGACATTTTCGATTAACAAATCCAATATTGATGGTTTTGGCTTTTTAACATCTGGGTCACCACGAGCTAACGCTTCATACAATTTTCTTTTTTTATTGATGATCTGTAAAATTAATATGACTATACATGACTCTATAAAATAAAAATTTATTTCATAAAATCATATTCTTACTCACTTTTTGATAGAAATCCTGACCAATTTTCGTATTAGCACTCCATATTTTCCCGGATTTAGTTAAGTTAAATAAAAATGTTGGATATAACCACGGTGATATAGCACGATTATAATATATATCTAAAGAACTTCATGAAGAGTTGATTATCACATTCTAAACACCTTTTGAATCACTTAGAGAAAGCGATTTTTTAAAATAATGAAACTCACTTGATGATAGTATGTGGAATAAATAGATCACCCTGTTCCTGAGCAACACCCGGGATACCATATAATGTTTCTATACAAATATATTTGAGTTAACATTATAGATTTTGAAATTTATTATACATACACTCTGAAAATTAGATAAATATTTATCAAACCGTATGCTATATCTGCCATACAATATTCTGTTTCGTCATAAATATCAATTTCTTTAAGATCTGCTTTCTTTGCCAAAATGTTAATTGAACGACGAACTTGTTCATTCATCACCTGCATATAATTCACTAAATATTCACCACTAATTATTGGTGTTAGTAATTTTCGATGAGCCCTCAACAGTGGACCCGCTGAAAAAATTGATGGTGCATAAACAAATAAAAATAATAATTTCTAATTCGCACTTTCATTAAAGTTACTATGCAAGTAAAAGATTTATTAAATTCTGACCATCTCTATTTATCAGACTATTTTTTATTCCAGGTTCCATGAATTTATACACAAAAGCTTTGTTCGCAGTTTTCGAACTTTTTATTACAACCTAGAAAATAATTTTAATATTATTACTATCATGATCATAGTTTTGTTGCATTTATTCAGGCTTTTTTTAAATTAAATTTTTATCAAGCAATAAATTATCATAAGATTTGATTTTGAGCATCTAAGAAACACTGATGATTCATTTTATGAAAAAATATTCGAAAAAAAAGTAGTTCAAAATATCGAGAATACTTTATAAAAATACAAATTAATAATAAATATATCAATCATTATATAATTATTTTACATGAATTCATAATTTTTCTTCCTTACAAAAAAATAAAACTACTTTTTTTCAAACTAAATGGATGAATAAATAATGTGTAATATACACATTACTTTTTTTCATATGCAATTCAGTTTCTTCATATACGAATATATGTTCTCAATTCAAACCTCAATATCCTTAGGGAGAGAAATATTAATGACTAAATTCGGACCTAGCCACAAACGATTTGTTGGATATTTTCTCCCTAGTTCAGTCATCACAGTCAGAGCATCTGAAAAATAAATAATACAATATTGATATAATAAATAATATTCACTGTGATCCATTATTAAGCTTGAATATTAATTCACTAAAATTATTACCGTTCTTATTCATGAGGAATTCAAAAATATTGCCCAATAATGGTATTCCTGGTGGTCCCGGAAATGATTTTCCTGCCTTTATTAGTTTGGAATATTTAATCCATAATTTATACGATATTTTCCAACAATACAATCCGCACAGTAGTATCACAAAACTCACCAAACATTCTGTAGAAAATTAATTGTAATATTAAAATTGAAACAGATGTAAAGAATAATCTCCGATATTTGAAATTTTAATTTCAAAGTTCACAAAAAATTTTATTAATTCATTTATTAAGTACAATAATGAGCGATTGTTTTATTCTATTCTATCAATTATCATTAGAGCATTCATTTTGGATTATTCAAGTTCACGAAATTTTTCACTTACGAGTTATTGAAGATTTGATTGAGAGTATTTCACCCATTATAAATTTATTTGCAGCAACTGCATGTGCAGCATTTATATCAGGACTAAACAGTCATGTTGTATTTATCTTATATTTATACTTGATGCAATAAAATAGACCTTGACATAAACTATTCGGCATAAACGGTAAAACTGAACGGAATAAATTTTTTATCTGAACTATGAACATTACGTGATAATGTAAGAGAAAGATCGATATATTTTTTCTTAAACACTCTGCTTCAATAATAAAATATTATTTACTGTCGCAAAGAAGTTTACCGCAGTTTTTCTATGCATCATTGTTAGGATTGTTAAATATAAAATAAAATATATAGAAACAAATATACAATTTCATTTTATTAATAATATTATTGATAATTTATATAACCACCGCGCGATAATGAATTGTTTATATTTATAGATGATATTGGAGTTTGTAATTGAATTTAAATTTATGAATTTGCTTGTCGGTATTTTACCAATAAAATACAACATGATCATTTTCAGATATTTTTAATTTTTCTAGATATATTTGTTTAGATATTTTTTTTAAGTACAATAGTTTTCTAAAGCTTCTGAAGCTTTTTTTTTTAACAGAATCAAATTTCTCGTAAATTTTTTGTGTATAGTGGGAATTAATAAAATTTTACGAAAAAAAAAAAAATAGAAATTAATGGGAGAAAAAAGTCTTTTCTTGCTATAAAATTTTTTTTTCTTTGATTGTTGGAAAAACCAATTTTTTTTCCAATATTCTATTACTAATAATGATCACTACTAGTTCTTTTATATATGTTGATTGTTCTTAGAATATAAAATCATTTCATTATCTTAAATATATAATTCAGAAAACATTAGGGATAAATTTTTTTCATCGACACTTTATAACCATCTACAGATCGAACCGAAATATGTGTTTTTAGTTTTATTTTATCGAATTCCATCGTTGTACTCAATTGATATTTGCGAATAAAGTGAACAATCATAATCTTGAGACATGCCATTCCAAATTTTGATCCTGGACAACTTCTAGGACCGCCACTGAATGGTATAAATGCAAATGGATGACGGTCTTTAGAATTTTCTGGTAAAAATCTTTCAGGAATAAAGGAATTAGGTTCATCCCAATATTCTTCTAATCTATGAGCTAAAAATGGCATTATAATGACAGTAGCTCCTTTTGGCAGAGTGTATTTATCTGGTTGGAAACTATTTAATGATTAATTTTTATTCCTTTAAAAACACATTTTTTTTTGTATATTAATACCTAATTATTCATATTACCTAATTTAAGATCATCAGTTGCTTCTCGTAACAAAAATGGTCCTATTGGAAATAATCTAATGACTTCTTTTATCACCATTTCCGTATGTTTCAATTTTCCAAGATCTTCTTTCATTACATCTCTATCAGTTTCAAAAACTGCCATTACTTCTTCACGTACCTTTTTCTAAATATTTCAATGCAGTTATATTCAATGCATTCACATGATCATCCAGTGAAATATAAATTTTTTTCATTACCTGCTGTTCTGGATGCATTGCAAGCATTAATATCATGAATGAATAAATACCTAAAACAGTCTCATAGAACTGAAAAAGAGAAATGAAAATTGTCATCTTTACGATAATAAATAGAATCCTATCTAAAGTTATTGAATCAAATGTTGTGACTTACGCCAACGAAGAGTGTAGCTGCTTCACTGATAATTTGTTCGTCATTCATTGCATTTGTTTTTACAACATGTTCCATCAACAGATCCAATATTGATGGTCTTGGCTTCTTAACATCTGGGTCACCACGAGCTAACGCTTCATACAATTTTCTTTTCTCATTGATGATCTGTGTAATTAATATGACCCTGCATGACTCTATAAAATGAAAAATTCTTTTCATAAAATTATATTTATACCCACTTTTTGAAAGAAATCCTGACCAATTTTCATATTAGCATTCCATATTTTACCGGATTTACTGAAGTTAAACAAAAATGTTGGGTACAACCATGGTGATAGAGAGCGATAATACAATATATCTAAAAAACTTCACGAAGAGTTAATTAAGGTTATCAAATTCTGAACAGCTTTCGAATCAGTTAGAGCATTCGATTCCTCAAAATTATGAAACTCACTTGATGATAAGATGTGGAATAAATAGATCACCCTGATCCTGACCAACACCCGGGATACCATACAGCAGTTCTAAATTAAAATACATGAGTTAATATCATATATTCTGAAATTTATCATACATACACTCAGAAAACAAGATGAATATTTGATAAACCGAATGCTATGTCTGCCAAACAATATTCTGTTTCGTCATAAATATCAATTTCTTTAACATTTGCTTTCTTTGCCAAAATGTTAACTGAACGACGAACTTGTTCATTCATTACTTGCATATAACTCTCTAAATATTCTCCATTAATTATTGGTATTAGTAATTTTCGATGAGCCCTTAACAGTGGGCCCGCTAAAAAAATTGATCGTGTATGAAAATAATAATTTTTAATTAGCACTTTCATCAAAGTGCTTACTATGCAAGTAAATGAATTATTAAATTCTCACCATCTCCATTTATCAGACTGTTTTTCACTCCAGGTTCCATGAATTTATACACAAAAGCTTTGTTTGCAGTTTTCTCACTTTTTATTACAACCTGGAAAATAATTTTAATATTTTTAGCAAGCAGTAAATTATCGTCAGATTTTTTGTAGAGCATCTAAAAAACACTAATCAATGCTGGATTTGTTTTATGAAAAAATATTCGAAAAAAAAACTAGTTTGAAAGATTGAGAATACTTTATAAAAATGCAAATTAATGAAAAATATGCCAATCATTATAATATAATTATTTTATATAAATTGTCAATTTTTCTCTCTTACAAACAAAGCACACTATAACTTTTTCTTTATACTAAAGAATGAATAAATAATGTGTAATGGAAAAATAATAACAAACCTCAATATCCTTAGGGAGAGAAATATTAATAACTAACTGTGGACCTAGCCACAAACTATTTGTTGGATATTTTCTCCCTAGTTCAGCCATTACAGTCAGAGCATCTGAAAAATAAATAATATAATTGATATAATAAATAATATTAACTGTGATCCATTATTGAGCTTGAATATTAATTCACTAAAATTATTACCGTTCCTATTCAACAGAAATTCAAAAACATTGCCTAATAATGGTACCCCTCGTGGTCCAGGAAATGATTTTCCTGCCTTTATTAGTTTGGAATATTTAATCCATAGTTTATACGATATTTTCCAACAATACAATCCGCACAGTAGTATCACAAAACTCACCAAACATTCTGTAGAAAATTAATTGTAATATTAAAATTGAAACAGATGTAAAGAATAATCTCTGATATTTGAAATTTTAATTTCAAAGTTCACAAAAAATTTTATTAATTCATTTATTAAGTAAAATAATGAGCGATTGTTTTGTTCTATTCTATCAATTATCATTAGAGCATTCATTTTGGATTATTCAAGTTCACAAAATCTTTCACTTACGAGTTATTGAAGAGTTGATTGAGAGTATTTCACCCATTATAAATTTATTTGCAGCAACATGTGTGGCACTTGCAAGAGGAACTAAACAGACATATTGTGTTTATCTTATATTTATACTTGATGCAATAAAATAGACCTTGACATAAACTATTCGGCATAAACGGTAAAACTGAACGGAATAAATTTTTTATCTGAACTATGAACATTACGTGATAATGTAAGAGAAAGATCGATACATATTTTCTTAAAATCTCTGCTTGAATAATAAAATATTATTTACTGTCGCAAAGAAGTGTACCGTAGTTTTTCTATGCATCATTGTTAGGATTGTTAAATAAAAATTAAAATATATAGAAACAAATATACAATTTCATTTTATTAATAATATTATTGATAATTTATACGACCACCGAACGGTTATAAATAATTTATTTATAGATGATATTAAAGTTTGTGATTGAATTTAAATTTATTAATTTGCTTGTCGGTATTTTACACAATAAAATTCAATATGATCATTTTCAGATATTTTTAATTTCTCTAAATATTTGTTTAAATATTTTGTGAAATAAAATAGTTTTCTAAAGCTTCAGGAATGTTATTTTCATTCAGACATAATTAAAATATTGTCCATTTTAACAATTCATTTGAAATGGCATACATGTCGTCTTAATTTTACAGGCATTACAGGGAATGATTTTTATTTTCTTTCAATTCACGGAGCGGAGACGTCTTGAGCGCAAATCGAGGTTAAGCCTCCATGAGTGTCATTTTGAAAATAGGAGTGAATTAATTTCTTTCACTGTACCTCTAAAATCGTATGTCACATACAAATAATTTGTAGAGAGCTTTTTTTTTTTTTGTAGAGACTCGAACTCCTTGTAACTTTTTTGTGTGGCGGTTATTAATTAAAAATTACGAATTGAAAAAAATAGAAATTAATGGAAGAAAAAAGTCTTTTCTTGCTGTAAAATTTTTTTTTTTTATTGTTGGAAAAACATCAATTTTTTTTCGAGTATTCTATAACTAATAATGATCACTACTAGTTTTTATTTATGTTGATTGTTCTTTGAATATAAAATCATTTCATTATCTTGAATATATAATTGAGAAAAGATTAGGGATAAATTTTTTTCATTGACACTTTGTAACCATCTATAGATCGAACTGAAATATGTGTTTTTAGTTTTATTTTATCGAATTCCATCGTTGTACTCAATTGATATTTACGAATAAAGTGAACAATCATAATCTTGAGACATGCCATTCCAAATTTTGATCCTGGACAACTTCTAGGACCGCCACTGAATGGTATAAATGCAAATGGATGACGGTCTTTAGAATTTTCCGGTAAAAATCTTTCAGGAATAAAAGAATTAGGTTTATCCCAATATTCTTCTAATCTATGAGCTAAAAATGGCGTTATAATGACAGTAGCTCCTTTCGGCAGAGTGTATTCATCTGGTTGGAAATTATTTAATCACTAATTTTTATTCCTTTAACAAACACATTTTTTTGTGTATTAATATATAATAATTTATATTACCTAATTTGAGATCATCAGTTACTTCTCGTGGTAAAAATGGTCCTATTGGAAATAATCTAATGACTTCTTTTATCACCATTTCCGTGTATTTCAATTTTCCAAGGTCTTGTTCCATGACATCTCTATCAGTTTCAAAAACTGTCATTACTTCTTCACGTACCTTTTTCTGAATATTTCAATGTAGTTATATTCAATGCATTCACATTATCATTCAGGAAAGTAAATATTTTTTTCATTACCTGCTGTTCTGGATGCATTGCAAGCATTAATATCATGAATGAATAAATACCTAAAACAGTCTCATAGAACTGAAAAAGAGAAATGAAAATTGTCATCTTTACGATAATAAATAGAATCCTATCTAAAGTTATTGAATCCAATTTTGTAAATTACACCAATGAAAAGTGTAGCCGCTTCACTGATAATTTCTTCTTCATTCATTGCATTTGTTTCTACGACATGTTCTATCAACAGATCCAATATTGATGGTTTTGGCTTTTTAACATTTGGGTCACCACGAGCTAACGCTTCATACAATTTTCTTTTCTCGATGATGATCTGTGAAATTAATATGACTATACATGACTCTATAGAATAAAAACTTATTTCATAAAATTATATTTATACTCACTTTTTGAAAGAAATTCTGAGCCACTTTCGTGTTAGCACTCCATATTTTACCGGATTTACTGAAGTTGAATAAAAATGTTGGATGCAACCACGGTGATATAACACGATGATAAAATATATCTAAAGAACTTCATGAATAGTTAATTATCAAATTCTCAACACCTTTCAAATCAGTTAGAGCAATCGATACTTCAAGATTATAAAACTCACTTGATGATAGTATGTGGAATAAATAAATCACCTTGATCCTGACCAACGCCCGGGATACCATACAGCAGTTCTAAATTAAAATACATGAGTTAACATCATGTATTCTGAAATTTATTATACATACACTCAAAAAATTAGGTAAATATTTATCAAACCGTATGCTATATCTGCCATACAATATTCTGTTTCGTCATAAATATCAATTTCTTTAAGATCTGCTTTCTTTGCCAAAATGTTAACTGAACGACGAACTTGTTCATTCATCACTTGCATATAACTTTCTAAATATTCTCCATTAATTATTGGTATTAGTAATTTTCGATGAGCCCTCAACAGTGGACCCGCTAAAAAAATTGATGGTGCATGAAAATAATAATTTCATATTAGCTTTTTTATCAAAGCTACTATAAAAGTTAAAGAATTATTATTAAGTTCTCACCATCTCTATTTATCAGACTGTTTTTCACTCCAGGTTCCATGAATTTATACACAAAAGCTTTGTTTGCAGTTTTCCCACTTTTTATTACAACCTGGAAAATAATTTTAATATTTTTAGCAAGCAGTAAATTATCGTCAGATTTTATGTAGAGCATCTAAAAAACACTGATCAATGCTAGATTTGTTTTATGAAAAAATATGCGAAAAAAAAACTAGTTTGAAAGATTGAGAATACTTTATAAAAATGCAAATTAATGAAAAATATGCCAATCATTAAAATATAATTATTTTATATAAATTGTCAATTTTTCTCTCTTACAAACAAAGCACACTATAACTTTTTCTTCATACTAAAGAATGAATAAATAATGTGTAATGGAAAAATAATAACAAACCTCAATATCCTTAGGGAGAGAAATATTAATAACTAACTGTGGACCTAGCCACAAACGATTTGTTGGATATTTTCTCCCTAGTTCAGCCATCACAGTCAGAGCATCTGAAAAATAAATAATATAATTGATATAATAAATAATATTAACTGTGATCCATTATTAAGCTTGAATATTAATTCACTAAAATTATTACCGTTCCTATTCAACAGAAATTCAAAAACATTGCCTAATAATGGTATCCCTCGTGGTCCCGGAAATGATTTTCCTGCCTTTATTAGTTTGGAATATTTAATCCATAATTTATACGATATTTTCCAGCAATACAATCCGCACAGTAGTATTACAAAACTCACCAAACATTCTGTAGAAAATTAATTGTAATATTAAAATTGAAACAGATGTAAAGAATAATCTCTACTGATATTTGAAATTTTAATTTCAAACTTCACAAAAAATTTTATTAATTGATTTATAAAGTAAAATAATGAGCGATTGTTTTGTTCTATTCTTTCAATTATCATTAGAGCATTCATTTTGGATTATTCAAGTTCACAAAATCTTTCACTTACGAGTTATTGAGTAGTTGATTGAGAGTATTTCACTCATTAAAAAATTTAATTGCAACAACATGTGCAGCACTTGCAATTAGAAATAAATAGACATGTTGTGTTTATCTCATATTTATACTCAATGCAATAGAATAAACCTTGACATAAACTATATTATGCATAAACAGTAAAGCTGAACGGAATAAATTTTTTATCTGAACTATGAACATTGCGTGATAATATAAGAGTAAGATCAATTTTTTTTTCTTGAATTCTTTGCTTTAATAAGGAAATATTAATTATTGTCGCAATGTTGCATAGTTTTTTCTATGCATCATTGATAGAATTTTTAAATATAAAACAAGATATATAAAAACAATTATGCAATTTGGCTTTATTAATAATTTATACGACCACGTTTATGAATTGTTTATCTATAGATGATACTGTAGTTCGCAATTGAATTCAAATTTATCTATTTGCTTGTCGGTATTTTACCAATAGAATTTAATATTATCATTTTCAGATATTTTTATAATTTTTTTAAATATTTGTTTAGATATATTTGTTGAGAAAAAAAATCTTCTAAAGCTTCAGGAATATTACTTTCATACTGACATATTTAGAATACTGTTCATTTTAACAATTTATTTTACAAAACATAATTTATTTTTGTACTTTGAGACAAAATCATAATTTTCTAACTAGTAAAGCACATGAAATATTACCTATTAGAATGTTCATATACACCATTTCACCTCAGTACGTCATTTTAGCCCCGCTTCCTCCTGTTTATATTTCATAGCAATCAGGTAATCACCTTCGCAACGTGAAATGAAGCGTCGGTGAATGCTTTCATGAATTTTTATGTTGTTTTAGCTGAAACTTTTAGCGATTGTCCATCCGTGACATGGCGCCGAGGATATAAGGGTATAGTTGCAAAGATTCTTATGCGATACACGTAAACACATATAGGTATGAAGAAACGAGAAGCCTATGTTGAACTATCTCTGTTTTGTTTTTCAGTTTTATTCTTTATCTCTTTTTTTTTTTTTTGACTGAGCGCAACAATTCCTGATGGGCATTTTATCAACGTAAATAATGGTGTTTTAAATAGTAAATATAATACTCATATTTTGGGAATTATTCTTGCAAATTAAATATATGAATAAAATTTATTATCAAATGAACCACAAAAATTCAGGATTTAATTCAAAATAAAAATAATAATTAAATAAAAAAGCGTAATTAGTACAATAAAATAATATTCAATGCAAATTTGAAAATAACTATCTATAAATTATTTATTAAATTATCAAACGCAAAAAAAAAATTATTCTGAAAATGAATTTCAAACTTTAGAATTTTTATACAAAAATTTTTCATTCTAATCAACTGCAAGATTTTTTTGAACTACAAATAAATCAATTAAAATATTCTAATCATTTTATATATACAATATAATAATATTATTTATTTTTCGTATTTCAAATCATCACTATAATTAATTAATCAAATCAATGGTGATAATTCCGGTGAAAATATACACTGGTTCAAACTCAAACATTATCAACACATGTCTATAATAACAGTCAAAGCAACCAAAATGGTCCAAAATGTGCTGAAGTAAACGGCAAAGGGGAAAAACTCTCGAGCTCGTTCGCCCACTCGTTCCCCGACGCCATTTTACGTTGATTACGATGCGGTTAACTCCTTGGAATCCCTCCGCGCAAGTCGTTGGCACTTGATGGCACAATGGCAACCTAACTACCACACCCACCCATATACAATTGGATTGTACTAGTACTAGTTGCCCATCAGCCATTGAGAAACGTGACCATGAAGAGCCAACGGAACTGAATGAGCAAGTGAGCTAAATATATAAGCTTCCAAATTCTCCTATCTCACGCCTTTATTTCTTTATGAATTATTATACAGGATGTAGTAGCATTTTGTTCATTGACCCCATCGTACTCTATCTAGGATTTACTTGAATTATACATACATACATTCATCATTCTACATAGCTTTTATCATCAATTCGTGACATAGTACATGGATCAAGAATTGTCCTAATTCTCTTACACATGTAACTATTTATTTTACAGCTATATTCTCTTGCGAATTAATTTCCTCACGCTGTTTATTCTCCTCATCTATCAATAAATACATAGATATTCTACCCACGAATTTCAGCTATTTATCCTTCGCCAAAACCGATCCATTAGACTCCATTTCACCCCTAATTTATCGCACTATTTTTGATTCCATTCTCGCGTACATAAAAAAACTATTGAAACAAAATAAAATTATACATTATTTTTCTTTTTTCATCTATAAAATTTGTATTCAAGTCCCTTTTAAAATATAACGACTGTTTTTTTATTCACACTAAATCTCTAAAGATACACACTAAAAAATTGTTTGAAATCCTCCATACATAATTGCAGCAAAGAAATAAATAATAAAAATAAGATATAATCGAAAATTCCTAAATCCGAATGATCATCACGAAAGTTTATTCATTCGGAATGGTGTAAAATTGTGAGAAACGGTGGAAAAGTAGAGAGACACTTCATATAGATATATATATGAAATAAGCTGGACGTAACGTGGCGGACAGCGCGTGCTCGCTCGCCCAAGGGGTTGCTTGCGACGCTCGTCGTCTAGCTGATTGTCGAAGATCTTATTATCCCTACCACTATTTGTGTGTCGCGTCTCAGAGGCGAGATAGAAAGTAGGGGGTTGAATTTTGGTGAAATACACTGGTACATAGAATGCAGGAGGATTGAGAGAAAGGGCCTGGACTACAGTCACCCGGCCAAGAGACCATTATTCTCTATGTATTGTACATATATATATACATTATATACCTACTTGTATATAAAGATGAGGAAAGGGAAGGATGGAGTGAGAGGAGT
The DNA here is from genome assembly GCA_030347275.1 of Microctonus aethiopoides. NCBI lineage: Eukaryota > Metazoa > Arthropoda > Insecta > Hymenoptera > Braconidae > Microctonus > Microctonus aethiopoides. Next base: position 5,592,748 of record JAQQBS010001424.1, read on the forward strand.
AAAAAGAATATAGGCAGCCCCGAGGCTAACCTCGTTAACACTAATGACGAGCTCCGCCGCGAGTCTGGCCCCTTTCTCCGTATCAGGGTCTTCAAACCATCCCTTTCTCGTCTTCTTTACTCCAACTCTCTTTGTCTCTACTATACCCTTCGTGTATATATATGTATAACCATATATACATACGTACAACGGTTCAGCTAACTCAGAAAAGGATCGTTTGCAATATTATATTTGCGGTCACATTTTTCATTCACCCTCCAAACCATTTCATTAAAATATATTTCCACGTCAAGAGAAAAAATAAATTATGCTTCTTTACTTTACTTGTAAAATATAAAAAGATGAAAAAAATTATATCAATAGTGATAATGAATAGGGATATATTTTTAAACAAATAATAATTAAATTAGATTTGAAATTTTTCATTAATACGTTCGCTCAATCATTGTTGAGTTTTTGACTTTTTTATTATATAACGCGATAAATTTTGTTTAGAATTGTATGATAGGTCCTGAATCGACATTTTGTTCCTACTTTAGACCTGCATATAACTCGTTTTGTAGGAATTGAAGGTATTATTAAGGACGAGCTCTTTAATTTTAGTCTTTTTTAAGACTTTAGAATTAGCAGATATTTCCATTTCTTCCACTCTAAGGTATAAAAAAGGAAACAAGTTAGGAAAACTAAGGAGTTATTAAGGTTCAAATGAATATGAAGGATAATGAAAGGTATTGGGAAGTCACATAAACAAAAACGTCCATAAACATACGTTTCTCTCTTACTGCATGTGGAATTGTGTTTGGATGGAATCATCGCAGTGAAATACGCGAGACAAACCAAGGCAACTATATATACTTAGGATGTGATGAGGATGACGACGGGGGAAGATACAGAGGGGGTAGATGCGCATTTGGAGAGAGAAACAAACGACGCCCGATAGGAGTGAACAAGCAGTGAATCACCCAAGCACTTGTTTACCAAGGGAATCAGGGATTCAGGGATGGTGCTCGTTGCTTCAAGTCTCGGTGAATTCAGATAGAGCCCACGATTGGTGAAACAGCTGAAGGCAGATAAAGTGAGAAAGTTATCATGGGGATGCTTCTTCCCCTTATTCATTTTGCTATTCTTTCTTCACTATGTAATAACCAGATACCTCTGTCGCTTATAAAATTGTGTCGCCATCATCTTCTCTAGCTCTACTTCGTCAAGTCGTTACTCCCAACTTACTCCAAAGTCCTCTGAAACAACTGTACACAAACTATACGTATAACACACACATATCAATATTGAATTGAATATATATATTTATAGTATAGAGCATGTACATATGTACATATCTATGTATAGACATTGCACTAACATCAGCGCATGTCTGTGTAGAGATTCGATGACGGCGCCAGTGACGATTCTTGCTTCAACATGGATATAGGTATGTATGAACTCTCACACTAATGTCCATTCTCTATTCATATATATGTATGTTTATACGTATATAAACACACGCGCATACAATATGTATGTAAAAGCAGTGCCAACAGTAGCGACGGAATCGCTAAATGTAATTTGGTTAAAAGGGTTTTAGCAATACAATGCATATAAACATGAGTGCTCCACCTCTCGAGTTGACGATGCGGAAGATTCGTCGTAGTTGCTGTCATGGTAGTTGAGAATCCATGAGCACTACCATCACTGGATATTATGTTTGTAACCGAGCAATTCTCTCCCTTTCTATGTACTGAATTCCTCTCGTCAGTTGTCTCTAACCGAGCTATAACGTTTTGAGAATCGAGGGCCACTCACCCGACACCACATCATCGTCTCCTAAACCACTTTTCTCATTTCTTCTTTCTCTGGTTATCATTAGTGAATAGATTAGTTGAGATTTGAGATAAATACGAAAGAAAGATTGGAAATTATATGGATCAAAATTTGATGTAGAATCAAAGAAATTCATGAATGATAAAAATTTTATTGATTTTTAAATACTACTAGCATTTGATTATTTTTTGTCTCAAAGTTTTGTGTAGGAGATACTGCAGAGTTTGAATATTTATATGGATTTATATAGATAGACAGTGAAATTTATATGAACGGATAAACGATTGTTCAATCGTTGGATTTTTTTTTTATTTTTTATTTTTTTTTTTCATTGAATACGCGTACAGCCAATTACGAAAAATCGAACGAGCTCCATTCTCTCCCTCTTATATTCTTCATTCACTGTATGCACACATGCATACATGTACATATATGTATTCCATCCGATGGGTAATTTGTCAAATTACATTGGTGAATTCCCATTCCTTTAGCTTCGTGTATACATACACACATAGACACTGAAACGTTCGAAAATTTATATAGTGATATAGTGATTTTGAGAATGTATATATAAATATATATCATACCATTTATATATATACACACGAGGTTTGTTCAGTATTGGTTACCCATTGCACGTTTCAACAGCGTTAAATGATAATGTTGGCATATTAAAATTTTTGATGAGTTTAATTAACTCATGTTTATGAAAAAAAAAAAAAAAAAAGCAATCAATAAAATACAAAATAGGTGAGGTTTTAATTTCTCTCCTAAATCAAAATTTTGTTTTTACTTTTTACGCACTTCATTTTCTTTATTGTATATAAAGTTCCAGAATAAAAATTGTTACTCATCCTTTTATACTTTGGTGCACATCCAATCACCACAGTAAAAAAAACAACGGGAATGTTGAATAAATATCTCCATGATATCGTAGAAAATTTCCTGATACCCGAAAAGTAAAGTTGGATTGAAAAATTTCGTAAGCAATGTTTGTAGAATTGATATAACAATAATATATCCAAAAGTGTATATAGGTTTATGTATGTTACCGTAAAATAAAATTTACCATCACGCTCCAGTGGTTTTTGGGATTGTTCCCGAGTGGTGTTCGGTTGAATTAACATAATCATCATTCTTCCAGACGGGCGCATAAAATATCTAATCCATATGATTTCAGCATGTGTGTATACATTATACATAAAGTTGTGATTGAATTTTTTTTACTGCTGATAGCTGCACAGTAGTAAATGTAACAGATTCACTTAATTTATATCTGTTTAATCCACATTGACTATATACAGCCATTAAACAAATTTATATTTGTTTAGTTAATATACCATTAAATAATTCCAATTCATTATGACATCCTTTTCCGTTAAAAGTCTGATATTTCAGTGAAAAATGGTCGTATCAAGGTTTTAAAAAGACGAAATTGAAGCTGAATAAACAAGCTATCCAATCCAATCGATGGCTTAGCTAAAAAAAATTTTCCTAAGTTCGTGGACTCAAAAAAAAAAAGAAACAAAATTTGCGAATTTTTTTATTCGCGTTATTTCTAAGGATCACGTAATAACCATGGCTCCTAAAATTTTTTCGCAACAAGGTCTAAAAACTAGAAACTCAGAGCTTCAAAATGCTTTTTTTGGAAACTTGATACGAGCATTTTTCACTGAGATACAGCCTGTCAAAAAACACGGAAAAATTTCGAAAAATTTTTTGACCCTTTAATTTTTTGGTTTAATGTATATATAACTATTGAAAATAATATATGGTGGGAGGTTGTCTTTTACTGATCTAACTCCTGAATCTAAGATTTGTGCGTAGGTAACATGTTAAGGACTGGTTAAAATATCATTAGAATAAGAGCCTCCATTACTATTCCAACCTGTATACTAGCGATAAATTGAAGATTTTGTAAAGCGATAAATTAATTTCGTCTCGGGATATAAATGAGTTGGACATATATATACTGTTATAATATATTTTCTCCGTGAAGTGTTGGATGAGTTATAAAATACCAAAGTCTCGAAAAAGAATGGTTATAAACATGTAAAAAAAATTGTTAAAACCTTGTTAAACGTCTTAAATAATAGTTGAATTTTGACTCTGCAGGATAGTATAAAATATATCTTGTTCGGAATATCTGCAAGTATCGCGATACTTCCAAACGAATGATTTTCATTCGTGTCACAATGATCCACGAATCATGATCCGCCATCCACGTTACCGAATTCGTAACAGGGGATTAACATATCATAAATACTGATGTGACGTATATTCTGAGTATAAATATAGATATTTGTACGTATAATATATATTTCGGCGCCATGTCGGGTTTATTCACATTATAGCAATTCATTTTTCCGAGCACCAATACATGCAGGATGGTGTATAGAAAATGCGAATATATATGTGTCTTTGCGAGTATTCGTTTAGTGAGTTCAAAAGAAACAATAATAACGTGTCAATAAAAAAAATGGAATTTTTTTTTTTTTTTCATTCATTATTTGAATCTCGATAATTTATTATAGGAACTTCGTCACAATATATTATAGATTCTTCAGTAATCACAATATTTTTTTCCGTCACATTACTCTCTATATCTTACATATCGATATATTTATGTATGTATACATACAATACATATATAGATGTATATTTATTTATTTATATATTTATACGAGTTGACTTTATTTACAATATTCGCTCTTAATCATTTATAATACACAGGCAAAATATTTATAAATTATTGTTAATGTTGGCATATACTACAATTGGATCATATCAATTGTAAACAAACATACACAAAATAAATTTTATCATTGCAATGTTTATTTTATGTTAAGTTACTTATTTTTTATTTTTGTTCAAAGAAAATTTGTGAAACATTTCTACAATACCGAAGATTTAATTCATAAGTATTTTTATTTACAATAAAGTTAACACTGACATGTTGATCAATATTATTTTATAATTAATTTGATTGTAATGAGACAATTCAAACGACATAAGGCCTGTAAAGAGGTTCACGTAATTCATTGAGAAGTCTTGAATGAATTTCGTGAGTGTTACCTCGAACCTCGTCTGTTGGTGTCGCAGCTGATGTGGCACCAGCAGAATTTGATGCTGTTGAACTTGCACTTGATGCAGTAGCACCAACATCACCAGTGCAACTGCCACTATTATTATTAACAATTGCAGAAACTGCACCAGTTGTGCCTGCACTATCACGTTCATTTGTTGATGTCCCTCTTGCAGCACTTCCGCTGGTGATTGCACTTGATGAATCTTCAGATTTACCAGCTGATCTGGCTTCCTGTTGGGCTTTCTTACTTCGTTTCCATTTCATTCGCCGATTTTGAAACCAAATTTTTACCTGTAAGTGAATCAAAAAAATATAATTCGATTTATAAAAAAAACAATTGAAAATTCAAAAATCTATTTAGTGAATTATAACTTATTTTATTTTTTTTTTAACTCATGTGATTTTAAGATTCATCGAACAGTTATCTCAACTGATAACTTTTATTCTACTCATTATTGATGCAGGTTAAAATTTGATTTTAAGAAAAAATATTATTATACAGAATAAGTTTAGTAAATTAATTTCTTTCATTTTTTTTTTTTTTTTTTGGTATTAGTTAAAACAAAATATCCTTTTGAAAATTTCCCTTACAATCATTCAAACCCTTATTATTATGAATTAAATAATTTCCCTCTCATTAAAATTACACTATAAATCAAAACACTATTAAATTAAAATCAAAAAAATTTTCTACTTTAAAATAATGACAAATTGAATTTTATACACGTCATAAGTCAGATACACAGAGAGGCAAAAAGAAACAGGTCGTAAAATATCCTGAGAATGTATGGAAATATTATACATACATATATTTATATAAAAAGTAAGGAAACTCGATTTTTCGCCCTCACGATTCACGTGAGTACCATGTAAATCTCTCGGACAACATATCATACGCCAGCATGAGCCAGCCAATCCCACTCTAGAGATTCTGCGTGCCAACATTCTCATATTATACCTCAAACCCTCCACTATATACCATCGAGAAAATGTCATGGTTTTTTTCTTCTTTTTTCCATTCATTTTTTTTATCTGTCTGCCTGTCTTTTCATGCTCATACGAATACGAATGGGGAACCTTAATGCATTTACATGTATATACATATTTAATCTATTTATATACACATATGTAAAGAGATTGTTGGAATATATATAAACCTTGAGAGTCAATAAACACTGATACATTGTTACATTATTTATCACACATAATGTGGAAAAATTTTCATTGAAAATGTGACGATTTAAAATGAAGTGAAAAATTAATTGTATCATTTAAATCAGGCTTATATTTATTTATATCTATGTATATATTTATAAATGTTTATGTAAGCATTTAAATATTTTATATTTTATTTTTTATTTTATTAGTTATTGATGTGACAAAAATCAGAGAATTATTAAAACAAATCAAAGCTTGAATTTTGACACTTGCATCCTACTTTGTTCCAAGATCTTTCCCTCTTTCTCTATATTTCTCTACCACCCACTCACTCTTCCACTAATAAATCAGACTTTCACGAGAACCTGGTGTTTGCCGAACAATCCGTCAGAGGGCGAGTAAAGCTTTCGAGTTACGTGTAAGTTGGCTTTGTGCCGACAATTTTCCAAGCGTTGATACGATTATATATATCTTTAGTATATACGTTATCAATTTTTGGTTTGTTTTCGAATTCACTCTGTTAATACGTTTGCATTCATTTGATGAATATATTAAGAGTTAAATGGGGAGGGTAAATTAAATAATCTATTATTCAATAAAAATAGAAGATTGAAGAAAAATATTATGAATTAAATTAGAATATAAAAAATTTAATTCACCTGTGTTTCGGTGAGCATCAGAGATGTGGCGACTTCAAATCTCTTTGGTCTACTTAAATATTTATTTTGTCGAAATTGCTTCTCTAATTCCAACAATTGTTGTGATGTAAATGCAGTTCTGGGTCGTCGAGTTTTACCAAGAAGTGCATGTTGTGCAGCACAGCCTGTAATATTAATAAAATTTTATTATTAAACGATAATATTAGTTCGCAATTTATAGATACACCCTAAATTTTCATTTAATATATTTAATTTACCATTCTTTCTTGAATTCCAAACAGATATTCATGTCAATATTTATCAGAAAAATATATTCCTATATACTTTAATTCATTTCAATTACAATTGCGCTCGTACATCCGCATATAAAAGATCATCCAATAAAAATCAGTCGATGCTAATGTAATTATCCTCCAACCTAAAGTAAATCCCTGGTGGAATTGTTTGGGTAATGAGGGGTAGATATGAATTCAGAGTATTCAGAACTAATATATAAAGGAGAAAAAGTGATAGATGAGTGAGAAGGAAAGTGAACATGATCGAGCAAGAGGGGAAAAATGTGCGATCAAGGGTAAAAATGTCCGTGGTGTGTACCGCCCCTCCAATTAGTCCAACCAATGACTTTTAGTTGGACCGAAATTGATCAGCCACCGATTCATTGGCCAATATATAATACCCAAACCATTTGCCCCTCCTCAGACATTTTATCATTACCGATTAAATTAAATTCTCCACTTTGTTTTCATTCAATTTCAATAAATTTTTTTTTTATCATATAGAAACGTTCAATAATTATTTTATATATTTTCGGAAATAATTCAGTGATACTTGGCAATAATATCTTGTGCGTCTACAACAAACACTCGTCATCGCCTCTTTGTTATAAATGTATACATAAACGAAAAGGGACCTAAAACCAAACTTAACTAGCTTCATAGTAAGTATATGTATTCAACACACTGCCATAGGCGCATTAACGCACATTGGACCGGCTGTCAATGTTTGTACACATGCCAGGCAATGTCGAAGCTGCAGGATTATTTATAAACCTGTGATGTCATTTGGATTTTGAATCTTAATCCTAACAGGTAGGTATTGATAATTTATTGTCAACATTATAAATATGAAATTAAATTAAATTTATACATTAAATAATTTTATCAATTCATTTATTTAATTATTATAATAATCTACATAATTTTTTTTCCACTTTACTTACTAAAATCAATTGACATTCCAATTGAATCTTTGTTATAAATTTATAAATATACCTTGCAAATGCGAGTTCTGCACATATGCGCAGATGTTATTTTGAAACAATTATATCTAGTGCGATAATAAATTTGACATAAGGATGCAGGAAAAAAAAAATTGCGATATTTATCGAGATAATATATAGGGTATGTATATAAATAAATATACAATATGTATATGTATATATTTATTTACACCAGAACATGCTCGAGTTTTTCATAACATTCAGAACTAAGTAGTCGACACTTAGCATTCAGGATGTAGCATTTAGCGGGCTATTTATCGTTGCGACAAGGGTGGTTACTTCCCTATGTTGCACATATGGCAAAGATAATTTGTCCGTGGTGCACCCTACACTGTATTTTATTTTTTCTCTGTCTATCTATCTATATCTCGACCTCTCTCTTGATATCTGTCGTTATTACAATTATTATTTCGACTATACTCTTTATTCTGGTGTCCCCCATTACTGACAATCTGATTTATATTTATTGGTTATATTTTTTTTCATTCCCAAATTGCTCGATATTTTTTCGCTTTCTGTTTTTTTTTTTATATTCATGTATTTATTTATTTAATACAAAGTTACACGTTCAGATAGCATGGCTGTATATTCATTATTAAATAAATATTATGATCTACTAAACAACAAAAAATCATAGAATATAAAATCTACAGTTTATTTTAAGATATTTTTTTTATTATTAAAAATAAACTGCAGTAAATTTAATTTGGCTATAATTTTTATATTATTCATTTATTTAAACGAACAAAAAAAAATATATTAATGATTCGATAGATTGGATCATTAAAAAAGAAAAGTGTAAACGTGAGTATAAAAATAAATGAAAAAACCAGAATTAAGATCAAGTGAGAAATGGTTTAAATATATATATCCAAGGGTGCGCGGTGCAAGCTCTTGGTGGATGGCGCGTGCACCCTATAAATAGTGACAGATGTCAGTAAACAAGGAGGGTGGCGGCATTATTAAGTGGACAATAGAACGATTCACGCTCTCATTTGATGCTTGACGCGCGCACGCGTGACATTACATAGACATGTAGTTATATTCAGTGGTGATCAAGTTGAAAATGCAAGAGTGTTTATGTATCTGTGCAGAGTAAGTTGCACCCTCAATCACTTTTATCATGATAATTTAATTTATTTTTGGGGTCCCAATGGTCGATTCACACTCACATTTATATAACTACACTGAATTGACCCTATATTAAATAATCAATCCCTTATATGTATCGATAAATAGTCACAGCGGGTAAACATAGCCCATTATGTGCACTTAACGTAACTGATGACTGATCCACACATACCAACATTAAATACATAATTGTATTCAACACCAAACATTCACATCTCCCTATAACTTTAAATTATTTATTAGCATCATTATGATAGATGAATTGAATTATTCAATTGATGAAATAAAAATAAATTAAATGATATAATTAAAAATATTTTAGATGCAGTGAAATAATTTTTTAATTAATTTTCTTTACGAATAAATTATTTAAAGTTCAATGTTAATTATATATCTGGGAGTAGAGTTTACGCGTGATTTCAAATATGATATTATATATACTTAGGTATTTTTGAAAGAATAATTTATAAAGATTGGATATGAAGAAAAAAAAATTGATATTTTTGCTGTGATTTTTAATTCACAATTCAAGTTGAAAAATTGTTTTGATTTCGACCTGTAGCAATAAAGTTTAAGTAGAATTTCTTCGAGGCAATTGGTAAAATTATTTAACATTTTATTATATTCTTATTATCATTTATTAATAAAATATTTTGATTATTTAAATTTTATGAATATAAATTAACTAGAAATAAGAAACAAATTGGAAAAATATATAAAATAATATTATTAGAATTTTTTTTATTCATTTTCTAGTCAATAACAAACCATCAATATAATTCAGTAATTGAAAATTATAATATTATTTAAATTTATAGCAAAAAACACTGTGAGTAAAATTTTTTCTATTAAATCTTAGAATCAGGCATGTTTGAAAGATTATGAATTAATTATGGACATAATTATTTCACCTTGTGATTATAAAATAATTGTTCATCAAAGGGATGTAGTATCATATAATTTTCCAACGTCACTCTCGGTTTATATACAATTCCTGTGGTAATTTCATTGGCATCATCACACTCGGTAATATATCTAACCATGCAACCAGACTGAATTGCTTTGGAACGGGGGTGTCAGAGGCCCCGCCCTTCGCATCCCCAATCATGCCCCGCCTTTGCTCGATAAATATGATCACAACTGCATACACTAAAAAGCACACGAATATATTCAAAGATTGATTTGAAAGTATTACGATTTTATTTTCTAATTCAAATGCCACAAATATAATTCTGATGAAAATTATTCTCATGATTGTTAGAGAATTATTTCAGGAAAATTTTTCCCAACAAAACTATAAACATAATTATAATATATAAAATTAGGTTGAAATGCTTTTAGTATACATATAAATTTTATTTTTCTTTTATTTATTCCATTTATGGATGCAAACCCGCGCCTAATTTTCTCGACCCTTGCTCGCATTGAATGTGGGCAGCAAAAAAACCTTTTCTATCTCATTTGTTCAGCTCTCTCGCCATTTTTTCTACCTTTGTTTTTTAACACCGTTTCCTTCCTCTTATTGAGGTCATTTGGTACTTTTGCCATTGCCCAAGTTTTATCGTGCCATTTTCGTTATGGCCAAATTTAATCCTGAACTTGGTGGCTGGCTTGAGTCTCCACAAATCACGTCGTAAACATCAGCAATAGTCCCGTCGTTCCTGGCATATAATTTTCTCTCTTATCATTCACCCTCATTCTATTTAATATTATTCCTCGTACGCGGATTACATTATCTTAATAGGATTTTATTGAAAAACGGAATCCTTATAGATAAATTCAAATTTATTCTTTCCAATCATGAATGTTATGTAAAAAATCTAACCGACTTGTAATGATCTAGAAAACCTATTATATAAATAAATAAATCGGTAAATGAGTATTTTAATACATTTCTCAATTTTTTCTAATTGCTCAATATAATTATATTAGCATTAAATCAAATCGCGCAAATATTGTTTCTGAATATTAGCTTTTTTAGTTTTGATAAGTTGAATTATGTAGCTATCTACCCTTGAAAATTCAAGACGCCTTATTGATAATTTAAGAAAGTTATTAAAGATCAAAAATCAAATTTTTAGCATAGAGCCTTATGGAGAATTATCATTTTATGTATTTAAAATCACAAAAAGTATATTGTAAGAGTAGATACAATAATAAATAATGTTTAAAAATATTCTTTGAAATATGTAATTTATATAACTCCACAAAAAAACAGGTGTTGACGAATGTTTAAATTAAATATTAATTATTTTAATAAAGATAATTAAAACTGTTTTGGTAAATTTTGATAAATGGAGTCAAATCAATTTTTAATGTGGATCAACTGATTTTTTAAATAAATACCTTAAAAATAATTGGTACATATAAAAAAAATTATAAATCATTGTAAAATTATTAATATATTTTACAACTTTTTTCAAGCTTAAAATAAATTTTATAAAAAGTTAGTACTCATTTGACTCTAGCGTAGCTCACGAACGTCCTTAAACAAAACTAGTGTACAAAAATGATCTAAAAAAAAAAATTTCAACACAAATAATTCTGAGTGGATTTTCATGCACAGTATATTTTACTGTGCATAATATTAAATTGTAATAGTGAATTATACATGTGAAAGTACGTGTGAGAGGTCGTTTATAAACGCAGTGGCACGAATGATAAACATCGGGTAACCAAGATCTGTTTGCTTGCGGACAGCCCAAACTAGCTGGCAGCTAATTCAGAAACACCATTACCACCAATACGCGTGAGCGATCGAGCGATGAGTTCTGGTTACATATACCTATATTGAATTGGTCGCCCACCATTTACTCATGGCTGTAGCTGATATACACAGGTAAAGCGAAGAGTAGGTGGTAAATTACCACCATACATACATGTATATAAATCTCGAGTGTGTTGATACGCGCGTTTCTATCTACATATTTAAACACATAGACATAATTCTCTTTTTCTCTATAACAATATTTAGTTTTTTTTTCTTCAAATGCTTCGTTTAAAATTCAGTGATGACAATTGAAACAAACAAAATTACCAAATTGATTTTTATTAATTTCATTGTCGTTTATTAATTGCTATAATTCCTTGAAAAAATTATAGTTCTTCTTTATTTTTCGATGGTGTCCCATGGTAAATGCAGGATATATAGAAGTCCGAAATGGTTGTCATGGAAACGCGATCGCAATGGCGCAAGAGGCACAGCGAGAGTCAAGGGTGGGATAAAAGCAGAGGAGAACGAAGGACGCGACGTCAGCCAGGCACATTGGAAGGCCGAGGGGGATGAATAGACGGATGAATGACGCACAATTAACTAATTAAATCATCCGTCGACCCCACTGTTTCAGCAGTCCCACACAGAGTGGCTTGTGTCTCCCGAGTATCATCCCTTTCCTCCATTATATTCATCCATCCGAGTTATTTATATGTATGTGTGTGTGTGTGTGCCTACTTTTTCCTCTTTTTCAATCGGCCATTGCTCAGCTTTTACTCTCTCTCAATTGTAATTCATATAGAGATGTGTAAGTGAGGGATATTTCCACGCTTTTGTGCCATTTTTATATATACATTCACGAGCGTCGTCTCGTTTTTCTAACAAGGAAAAATATGTAATTGCCATGGGCAAAGAAAAAGAAAAGTAAATAATATAAAAAACATTCGAGAAAATTATCCGCAACGGAGAAATTCATCGAGGTAATTTGAGCAGAGAGAAAAATATTTATTTTTCTAATGAGATTATATTCACACAAATATTCACGTTATGTAATTTTTTTGACTATTTTTCTTTTTTTTTTTTTTTTTTAATTTAATTGTGTGACGATTGTGATAAATTTAAGTAGCAAACAATTGATATCTCAAAGTTTACTAAAGTCATCTGTTTGATCAATAATGCGTAGGATTTTTTATATGAGTTTTTTTTATTGATATAAAATTAGTTTATTTTTTCAAGTGGTTTTCATAATTTTTGAATTTTTAATCAAATAATTTCGAGAATGAATCAATTAAATTATTATAAGAGAATTTGTGTTCAAATAAACATGTTAAGCATGCCATCGTTATTGTATATTACTCTTTGTGAAATATATTTAATTTGTACGTAAAGTTGAAATATTCCTGACAAGTGAAGCAAATCAACTAAACTATAAATGAGTACTTAGAAATAGGTTATATTTCATGTTTTTTACTAGTTAGAAAATTATGATTTTATCTTTAAGTACAAAAATTAATTATGTTTTGTAAAATAGAATTCAGTGACGATATACATTGTAAAATGTTAGACACTCTATTTCATCTACATATACTGATATATATCAACAGAACTGCAGTATATATGAAAAACACGATGTTGATCTTGTATCAAACATTCACACTATAAATATAAATACCATCACATACACATATAAATAAATACATACATACATAAACATATCTACATAACTCACGAGTGAAAATATTCTGCAAATAAAAATTGTTCAACATGACTATTTACAATTGACTGCAGCAATAGAGAGAAACGATGAAAGAGAAAAAGCAATAGAGCAATGATGGTTACGTATTGGTTTAAATGACGCGAGGTATTGAAAACACTAACAATTTTTAACGATTCGCACACGACCATTGACGTCACATTGATGGCAATTGACTGTCAAGCATGCAAGAGGGACAGAGTATATGTATAATAGAGAGGGGAAAAATGTGAGATAGATAAATAAAACGTAGATGTGAAGAGAGCAGGGATGAGGTACGTTGTACATTGCAATATATTTTTTTTTCCTCGTTTTATGTTTTTTAACTATATCGATAGCTTAGCAACTACCAATCAGGATCATCTGACAGACACTGCCAGGCTCGGATCGTCCCACGCAATGTACAAAAAAAATTATATATGTATATGTATATATTTATGTATTGTATTAGTTAACTATAGTCTGTGTGAATTTTGTTTCGTTTATCGACTAATTTGTTACGATATATAAAATCCTGACGCTCTGAACAATACGTAACTACTTCAATTTTTTGTTAGCTATACACAATTTTTAATTTTATGTATTATATTTATTTTTTATTTATTCATGTATTGAAATTGTTCTTTTTGATATTTAATTTATATAATTTACTAACCTTAACCCGCGGCTTCTCTTGCGTCAAAATTACGAAATATTTGTTACTCAAGGTATTTAATCTGATGTTTGACATACTTAAATAATACATATTATTTTGCGAAAAAAAATCAACATTTGTTGTGAAAAAAACCATGCCTATAACCATTCTGAGGGAAAAATATAGAACTGTGCACATTTTCGCGTTATTCGGTGCTGTGGTTTAGGCGTGATGCTTGGACACGGTACAGACATTCACATTTATAGTACATAGATTTACAAGCGGTATAAAAATCGACACAGAATATTATACAAACTCGGTACAAGCCTCAGGTATATAAAATAAAAATATTCAAACTCTGCATTATTATTATAAAATTTTTTAGGCTTGCAATATCATCATGTAAGGTAAGTCTAGTAAAGATATATGCCCTGTGAAATTTATAAATATATGTAATGATAGATATACCCACAGTATTTTAAATTGAGTACACGGTTTTCATTCGTTTTCGTTATACTTATTTATAAATTTTGATGATTGATTTTGTACATGGAATAATTTAAGCAATTTGTTAAAAAATTTTTGGCGGTTTCTTGGTCGATTTCTAACTATAAGTGTACACATAAGTGTAAAATTTAAGATGCAAGAAAAAATTTATTAGTAGAGAAAAATAGTAGATTTAGGTGGAAGGAATTATAAAATCTATTTTCTTATTCGTAGAGAAAAATAAATAATATGAATGTGTTATAATTAAAATTAATAAATCTGATCATCAAAATACTGTCTTTTTTTTTTCGCAAACATAACGTCGCCACATAAATTTACATACCGATTAAGCTTTCATTTTATTTAATTCGTTACCTTTAAAATCATTCTGAAAAAGGGGATTATTTTTAAAATCTAAATTCTGTGCAGAGTTTGATGACTATTTTTATTTTGTATATTATACCTGAGACATGTGCCGAGTTTGTATCACCCCCTATTTACTTTAAATACAAATTTGAGTGGACTTTAACACAATATATTTTTTATACTGTGTACAAATTATAGTGTAATCGTGTAATCGTTGATGGATACCTAACGATTGACGTCACTGTGATAAACCTATGTGTTTATATATGCATATAGTTATATACTTTTAGGCTCAATGTCTACCTGGACCCTTTACACATTTATGTGTATATGCCCAATGTTTACATATACCTTATCGTCGTTGACCTATCAAGCATAGGGGAGTGAAAAAAAAATAAGAGTATAAAAAAAGATCTCGAGTAGCATATCAGCATGATATGACAGGACATAACAGTCCATTAAGTATGTCAACAACTATATCTCTTGTCTAATTCAACAATCTGTCTCTATACCACCAAGTCCCTAAACATATTATTCTCAATCGAAAAAATTAATGAAAAAATAAAATTAAGTTACTAGTATATCGAGAACTGGTTCGATAACTGATCATTGATGAAAAAAATTCTCTAGGATTTTTTTTTGTACCACACGTTGACAAAATTATGATTTGAATTATTTACTTTGTTATATCACGTAATTTATTGAGAAAAATTCTTATTTTAATCAAATTTTATCACACTTTATTAAATTAAAACAAATATATTGTGTGATATTATATCATTTTACTTTTGTGTTATCATTGATGAATCATTCAATTATCACTCACAAAAAATTGAAAGTAACTTGAAATACTTTAATTTTAAATATGTGATATGAATGTCAGATCAAAAATTGAGAGAATAAATTGATTTATTTATTTTATTTGCATTCGAAAATATTATTACTCAACACTGATGTTCAGTAATAATATTATTGAAAAATAAATTTGTCATTCGACATGATATTACACCGGCCAATCCCATATACCGATAATCACAATCAGTTTATAATCTAAAACCAAACCACAATATCTACAGACACATTATAAATATATATATATATATTTATTGTCGTAATGCAACTAAATTATTCTTTATCTTTTTCATCTCTCACATATCAATACAATGGCAATTACGATGACATTAAATCCAAAGATTTATTGCTCTTGAGATCTGTATCGATATTAACGATTTCGTTATCATTTCCAAGAAAATATTAATTTATATAAATAAATATATAGGTGAAACTCATATTCAATAAACAATGGCATTATCATTATCAAAACACGATCCACTAAATGTCTCAAATTATTTTTCATTCAACCAATTAAAAAAAATTCCATTATCGTATTCAGTAAAAAATATAAATTTTATGTTAATTATTTGTCATTACTATCATAAATTAAAAGAAAAATAATTTACCAGCCAAATCTGCAGGTAATCTCGGATAAAGCATACCAGTCCTGGCAAGCCATTCAAGCTGTAGTGGATGAATATGATGAGGCTGCTGTTGTTGTTGTTGTTGTTGCTGTTGTTGTTGCTGCTGTTGTTGTTGATGTTGCGTCGGATTATTTCCTGTACTGCTGGCGCCACTGCCGCCGGCAGTACCACTACGATGTCCCAACGATCCTTGACTATCTTTATGTATAGAATGAAATGCACTAGTAGCGCTTGCTGGATGATAATAAAGACCAGATGGATGAATAAGTGGACCTGCCGAATGTAAAAGTAAGCTCTGTGGATTTTGCCGCATAGCGACGGCAACACCAACACCCGTTGCGCCAATCCCATATGGACCAACGCAACCTAAACTATCAGCACGTGATCCTGAATTATGATGTTGATGCAAGTGATGATGATGATGATGATGATTACCATTTCCAGCAGTTAAATTATTAAGTCCTGATGGAATAAGCGCATTTGTATGCTGCATGTCTTCAGAGCCTGGTGAAATTGGTGGACTTGATGCTGGACTATGTGTACCATTGCTACCAGGACTTGCAGTACTAGTTCTTCTTGCTCCATCATCATTTTCTCTCATTTCCTCAACGTCAACATCAGTTGTTGCATCATCCTCATGACTGCCATCGGTATTTCTATCATATTTAATAATTTGTTCCGATGGTAAATCATTTGGATCGCTTGTAAAATTTTCGTACGATGATAAGCGCACAGCTGCTGAGTCTCTAATTGCTTGTAACATTCGCGCATTTTGCGTTGGACTTAATGATGTCATTTGATTTGCTCGTTCGTTGCGTGGAACAAAGGGTAATAATGAATTTCCTAATGAAACACAACCGCGTCTTAGTGATGATGTAGCTAGTGAATCAGGACCATGACAATCTGAATCTTCACTGTCTCTAGATAATCGAACAGATGTTTCTGAATTATTATCCGCAGATAATTTTGGTTTTGCCGTTGCACGTCCTAACAATGCATCAATGCAAAATGATGTTTTTCCAGGCGCATTACGTTGCTGTTTACTATTCGGTGATTCATTAATACTATCATTAACATTTCTATCAGGAGATTGACTAATACCACTCTCATCACAATTAATTCGATCGTCATTTGAATCATCGCGATACAATCGTTTTATCAATGATGTCGATGACAATTGCTGCTGCTGTTGTTGCTGATGATGGCAATCAGTTCTTAAATCATTAATATCGTTTTTAAAATAATTTCGTGTTCGTATTTCATCATTAGTAAATTTTCCCGAATTATCATAAATCAACAATCTTGAGGTCGATGTATCTGTATCAGAGTCTCTTCGGGATGATACATCATTAACAACATTATAACTATTAATATTAGCCGTAGCAACTGGTGATGATGAAGGTGCAATAGGTGATCTTGCTTCCTCTGAGCTTGGCGATGCAACTGATTCATCCATAGCATAACTGCTGTGTCGTGAATGTCGCGAATGATGAATGTCCTCAGTTACCATTGTCGCATTAAAATGCATAGCAGCCATAATTATCATCAACAATTATTATTTACTTATTAATTAATTATATACCTATCAATATTTACACTCGTTTAATATTCATAATTAAACATAATCATTGCAATAATTTTTTTTTCTTCGTCTTATCATTCATTTAATAATTCATAACACTCAAATATATTCGTCCACTATTCACTATTAATTAAATTCTTCAATAAATTTCATTTCAATCAATTATAAATTAATACCACAAACCTACACAAACACCTACACACATGTTCACTATAAAATTGATAAAAGTTTTTGAAACAACGACCACAGTAATATCAGATGATGTACGAGAAGGTGCGTGGTGACCAAGTGAATTGACAAAGATCGTGTGTGCAACAACCTCGTGCGTTCGTTCCAAAAAAATCTTTTTCCCCTACTACCATTATTACCACCATCACCACCACACTCACATCAAAGTACATTTCCGTCCAGATATCTATCTATCTATCTATCTATCTATCTATCTATCTATCTATCCATTTATTTATTATCTATCTCATTCTCTCTTGCTATCACGCGGGTGTATGCGCATTTGGCGATTTAATCGTGGGGTGCTCCGCCCCCCAGTTAGAACCCCACCGATCGACATTTGAGCTCCGCCTCCGTGGGTTCCTATCCACCACCCAACACACGAGATGATCAGACTTTGGCCGCGCATGCATACGATGAGAAAGAGAGCAAATGAAGATGAGAAGAGACAATGCGCCAAAAGGGAGTGTTGAGATGAGAACACTAGAGACGGATCCTGCGTCATATGTATGTATATATATATGTATATGTATATGTATATATGCATTTGGACCAATCCGAGTCTTCGTGTCTTTTCAGTTGGGAAAGAAGTGTGAGAAAGTAGTGTAAAAAGTTTAAATGTGCTGCACTATAAACTTGTATGTATCCAAAGGCTTTTTGCCAAGATTCTATTGCCCGCCCAACTAAATATATATATATGTAAGTATCTATATATATATGTATATAGGTATTAAGATGTATTGAAAACAATTAGAGGTAAAACGATGTCGATTCACGCTCAATTTTGTATCGTAACAATCAGTAGTAAATCAACGTGAGTTTTATTTATGATTTTTTTTTTTTATATTTTTATATTTTCCACCCTTGCAAATGTTTTTTAATAATATTTGCTGGGGGTTTATTTTTTTTTTTAATTTAGAAATGGTATATTTAAATTGTTGACCAAATGGTCGCGCACAAATTTTGTAAAAATTTTTGTGTATGGTAAATTTTGGATTAAAAATTTTTTGGAAATATTTTAATACAAAGGTGCAGTGAAATAATGAAAATTTTTTGCGATAAAACAATACTTTCATTAATATATATCCAATTATTTATTATTGTACGAAATGACTTATAACAGCCACCTTTCAGACCTCACAAGATTCCGTTGACTCTTTGCTTTTTTATAAAAGAGTTGGCGATAAGTGCAGGGTGAATATATAAATGAAGATTTGTATAAATAGATTCGGAATTAAACATCAGAGAAAAATGAAAATTTTGATTGTTAAAGTCGTAGAGATACATATTATATATTTATGTGTCTTTACACTTTATCATTATGTTGGTGGTCGTTTCCTGACACTTGAAATATACGAACAGTGATGTCGCTTTTTGAAAAAGTGTGATGGATCACCTTGTTATGTCGACAGAAGTGACTGTAGAACGATTTAGTTCATACCTGTATATATGTATGTATATAAAGTTGCATTGTCAATGCACATTGGTATAATATAACCAAATGTACAGGAGTCGGGTAGGATAAATAAACAAATATGCTCGGTATGATATATGTTAGTGTGTTTGGATAAGTTAAAAAGAAAAAAAAAATGCCAGTTTAAAATTTAAATTCATATTTTTCTTTGGGCTTTGGAAAATAATTATATATTATTAGTAGATGTTTGGAGTATATATATATATATATATATTATATACACACACACAGAGATAAACATATGAAATTGATTATTTATTATTTTTTTCTCGTCATCGTGTGTAGTCAAAAATTATATGTAAAAGTCCACTCAAAATTTGTGTTGAAGTATAGAAAAATCATTCTGCTTAAAATTAATATAATATTTTATGTTCAATCCAACACAAAATTTTTTATTGTATATAAAAAATAAATTTTAGAAAGATAAAAAATTAAAAAATTAAATTTTATACAACACAATATTAATTTTTTATTTTCTTTTTTACAAAATTATATTTCATCATCGGATTAATTATCAAGATAAATAATTAGAGATTTCGGGGATTCAATTTCAATGACGATTATATTCAAGGCATTAAACAATTAAGTATATCTGTTTGAATGTGTTCAATATATTTGTATATCAATTTTAGTTAATCGTTCAATAAGATCGATGATTAATTACGACAATCTGATGATTCTATAATACATATACAAGCTCTTGAAATTCAAGTTATTTAGCTTGTATATTATCAATTACTATACGTGACATTCTAAATAAATTCAACGAATATTATTAATTTCTATTAATGATTGATTACACATAAAATATTAATGATCGATCTAATAATCATTTTAGATAATCTTTATCTCACTAGGCACCTTATCTTTTTTTTTTTATGTCATTCAGTTTATATAATTTTCTTTGAAAACTAAAAAAATACTCTTAAAAATTCTCAGTTCAGACAAACTAAAATAAATTAATGTTATAAATAAATTAATTGCCAATAAGAACATGAGGAATTTAATAATTTTTGTTTGAATATAAATATGACATTTTGTATGGTGTAACAAAGAAAAAAAAATTATAATCTGAAGTTAATTCCTTTTGCATGGATCGACATATGAGTCTACAAACGATTGATATGATTATTAGATTAAAAAATTGCTCTTTCGGCATGATTGTAAAATTGAATCAAACACAAAGTATTAACGACATATTGAATATGTATATCATATATAAAATAAATGCAAGAGTGATAAAATTCTTAGCAATATAATTTTAATTATTTTAGATAAACGATATGAGATATCGCATTTATATATATTTGTGTTTGTGTGTATAAATATAATTTTCAGCATGCTATGACATCATTATTAATATTATTATCAATAGGATTATAAATTAATTTAAGATATAAATTTGATATTTATAAAGAGATAGAGAAGAATAATAACACATCAACAAATGATTTATAAGGAAAGTTAACCGGTAAGATAATATAAAGATACCAGTTTATATTTATTATAAATTAAATTCTTAATTTATTTACTTTGCTTAAAAAATTGCATTGTACCACAATCTTATTTTGGTATTTCACATTACTTCATTTTTCCTCGATTAAAATCTTGAAATAATCGATAATAAAATAAGAAAAAAAAATAATAATAAATTATTGAAGCTTTATATAAAAACAAAAATATATTTAATTAACTTGAAATTATTTAATAATCTATCTTTTTTTATACACCAATCAATTAAAGTCAAAATATAATCTATCATTAATTTATATATAAAGATTAAAAAAAATTAATTTAAAGGAAAAAAACCCAAGATTATAACAACTGTAATCAGAGCAGGAAAATTAATTCATTTTTATAATAAAAGAGTTAGGTGAAGTGACCTATCTAAAGATAATGCGTAAATGAATTTAAATTGCCATCAATATTGCAGACAATTTTATTCATAAATTTCGATGATATCAGAATAAATGAGAGGAATTAGGTAAAAAAATTTTGAAAATGCAGAAGGTGGAAAGCCCACATAGAACTGAGATTTATTTAAAAACCTTGATACAAAACTGGTTGAAAACAAATTATAATTATTATTAAATCGTAAACAAAAAAAAAAGTGATTCATTCACATTATAAATAATTATAAATAAAAAGTCATAAAAATAAACATACAAACAAAATTTATTTAAAGTATTTTACTCGATATATTTCCTCTTCTTTTCATCCCCTTATCCTTTTGTTTCATTGTCTCTGATGCATCGTTGCAAATAAATTAACCTACAAGTTTACAGAGAATATATCTATACAAACAGTTTCACCCATGAGAGCAATTATACCGCTTAACTTGAACCATGAGATACGATATGACTCGTCATCACCTTCCTCTTCACATTGTATGCAATTCTGTCCCTGCAGTGCCATCATCCCACTTACTGTTTCACTGTCCTGGAAATGTAGTTGCACTACACATCTATTGCGCATCACAAACGAGCCCAGATATCTAGACATCTTAGATATATATAAAGGTTGGCAGCAAGGTTGAAAGTAAGACACCAAGAGAAGATGAGAAAAAGCATCAAAAGCAACACATCAGCAATCCGCCATCAAGGTATACTCTTCCATAATTAGAATCTTCTGACTCCCCTATATGAGAGATCGCTATTATCACCACAGCTTTATTCAGGTCTTTCCCTCTTCCTCTTAAGCTCACTTTTCCTTCTTCTGATGCTCTTCTCTTCATCGCACTCACCTGCTTCGCCATACCCCCAAGCCAGCCATTACTTTTAATGGCGTTGTTAATGAAACTAGGTGTCGCCAAATTAACCTCTCGTTCCAGCTGTGCTCAACTTCACTACAGTATCGTATTCTTTCTTTATTCACCTCAAAATTTAATGTGAGTGTACATCATAATATCAAGTATTTATAAAAATATTCTCATCAATTATTTGTGTATCACTTTATACATAATTTTCAAATTGTTATTTAAAAAAATAATAATACATACTAATTATTTGAATACGATAAAATATATTTATTCATTTCAGTTCTTTGTAGTTTTTCTAAATTAAAATCCCGCCAAAAAAAAATAAATATGGTGGACATTGGATATATTACGGTATATAGGGTACATGTATGTATAATGATTTACTCTTTTGCCCTCCTTATCCCGACAAACAGTTGAAAACCACTGTAGTCGGCTGATTACCGCGCTAACCATACCCCGAGCGTCAATTAATCTTAACTTTTACGGGGCAAACACTTTTCATTAAGCCCTCCCTGCTTTTGGGCTCCCCTTAAATGCGCGGGGAATCCCATCCCCACGCGTTAACCGACTTTTATCCCCACCACGATGAATTTGTGCGCGCGAAATTCGTTTAGGGAACCCCAGTAACGTTTATAGTATACCAAAGCTTTCATATTCTGATCTCTCTCGCGCATTTGTACGCGTTTATTTTAGCTTGTTTAATTCCGGCGCACTCGCCCTTTCACACTAGCTGTAAAAGTTGGCGTGAGATGGCGAATAGTGAGTAGGTGGGGGTGGGTTATGGTTATATAGAGGAGAAATAAATGAGAGTAGAGGGGAGACAGACGAGAGAAACGAGGCAAGGAAAATGGCTCCCTGGACAAGCGTTTAATCTGGCTCTAATTAGCGACTTACTTCCTCTCACCGCGCGTGAACCTATTTTATATATATGTGTATTTATATATGACAAAATACAATTAGATTTTGGCAATTATTCTCCTTCAATTGTCATTTTACTTAGCGACAATTTTTCCAATAGTTTTTGATGAATCGATATTAATTTTTATTTATTTATAATATTTTTTATCATACAATTTTATATTGATAATGTATATTATATTATTTAATATTGAATTGTATAAAAATTTGAATAATTTATTTGCAGAAATATATTTTCTGCAATTTTATATTGATGTCAATTAAGCTAAAAACATTATTGAAGATTAATTTGTATTTAATAACGCTTTAATGATTGTTGAATTGTGAATTGTTCATGTCTTACCTTTACCATTTTCCTTTTGAAATAATGCTTATCAGTTGAAAATTACTACATAGCCGACTGTTACTATTAGTATTCAGTCGACAACATTGAGTGATAACATATGTACTGACGATGTTGTTATCAAAAGAGTATCATTGATGATAATATAAAAAGGTATTATGTTCATTTATTTTTAATAAACATGATCAAAATTTTCATTCTATCAAACAATTATAAACAAGTGACTAAAACAAAGTCTCGAACGCGCAGCGATATTTAAAAAAAAAAATCTTATCACTGATTACTATAAAACCTCGAATATGTACTGCACTTGTATGACCTGATGTCGCATTGTTCTACTCAATGGTTGGAAGAATACTGAGAGACATTTCACATAAAAAACTATTCCGACCTAAAATAGTCTAAGGCTATAAGCTTCATAAAAAATTACCTGCGGTATACCGATGCAATTACCTCTTATTTTGTAGCAGTATAGAAGCAGAAAATTACATACCTTGAACTTAGTTATAGAAACTCTTTCCCTCTTTTGTTTATTCCCCAATACTTCTATAGAAATGCGTTGAACAAAAATATCTATTGCTTAGAAAAAAGAATATAGCATATAATTACCAATCGCCAATTCATCCCATTGAATATCGATCGACTTATCAAATATTGAAGCGATAAATGTTTCCCTTTTCTATTACCGATGAGGGAATGGCCATGCGTCGAGCAGAATACAATTATCTGCACGCAACACGTATGCATCACCAATTCTTTCGGGAAGAACCTTAGTTCGAAAAATAATTGTGAAGATGGAAAATACTGCGCCGTCTTTTCGACATTTTTTCCGGGTAGATGTATTATTATTACAATTGATGGGACTGTCATCGTTCAATACCATTTTTTCAAATGGTGAATTTCATTCAAGTTGGTCAGATGGTTGTTTTTTTGTTGTTGGTGTATCTATGATTCTATCTGTAGTTTCGTGCCAGTTTTGTACAATAACTTTTATTGGTGTTGATTTGAATTATTCGATTGAGATATTTGCATCAATGTGTACGACTTTGTTATGCGGAATAAAAGTAGGACAGAACATTTTTATTTTCAATGGGAAATTGGAGATGGTAAAGGAAAGGATGCAAATTTGGAGTACCACTTTTTAAAAAA
Source organism: Microctonus aethiopoides (assembly GCA_030347275.1). Classification (NCBI taxonomy): domain Eukaryota; kingdom Metazoa; phylum Arthropoda; class Insecta; order Hymenoptera; family Braconidae; genus Microctonus; species Microctonus aethiopoides. Next base: position 5,617,763 of record JAQQBS010001424.1, read on the forward strand.
ATCGTATCAATCATGGGTTAAGAGATAAAAAAGCACGAACCGCATTAAATGTTAGAGAAACTTATATTTTATATAAATAAAAAAAATAAATAGCCTCGGATTATTATAAATATAGGATGAATTTTGGTTTCATTATTAAATCGCAGATTGCTGTGGTTTAACCAATATGTGAATATAATTTGACATAGGGTATTCCAAATTACAATCACCTAAATAATCAACTTTAATTAACTATATAAATATCTTTAAACTTAAATCTCAACTATAAAATTTAAAAAATTCAACTTCAAGCTTATATCTAAATCAATTATATTTGTTTTAACCATTTATAACCTAAAATATTTTTATCATTTTGTGTTACAAATAATTTCTCAAATAATCGCTGATTTCTATATAACTGAGACACTTAACAATAGATTTCTACAAATATAAGTTATACACTCAATATGCAAACGGATTTATTACTTACTTTGAAAATTTTCTAGATAGCACTTTCTCTTCGATGCAGTTTATCAAATATCAATATGGCTGCTTCTAAGCCATGCTCAATTTGTTTGTTAATACTCACACTATACGTACCGGTATTCGTTAATAGGTGGCGTTTTCTTATACTTTTATAATGTAATATTCCAAATTAGCATCCTTTCTTCTATAAAATTTTTAGTTTCATCATATTGTACGTAATGAATTTTCAGGGAATGAGATGGTGGGCTCGACGAAGAAAACTTTACGATATTTTACGTCAACTTTCCATACAATGGGAAAATGCTCGTGCACGAAATTTTTTAACAATGGAAAACTTGAAAGCAGCTGAAAGTGCTAAATCCATGCGGAATATTTATATTATTGCAGTTTTCATCGTATTTTCTAGCTACGCAATACGTCCATATATGTGATAAAATTATTTATATAAATATCGAAATGATCATTTATCGACTATTTTAATTAATTTCTCTTGCAGATTGTATCTCAATTATTCATTGCACCGAGAAACGAACGACAGTTCATTTGATTTTATACGTTCTTCTGTGTATCCTGCCGTTTATCCATTTGTTGTTGAATCACCACAAAAGTTTTGTGCTCTTGTTACTTATCAAACATTAGCCGGGGTTTTTGTATGTATTTATTGGGTCTCCAGTGAAACTCTTTTTGCACAACTTTTAACACATATGTCCATACAATTTTTTGTAATACAATTTTTTTATTGGAACGGGTCTATCAGGATAAGTATGGCTAAGAGGCTTCCAAATAGAAACATATACTGAAACTTTTCGGTAAGTTCTCACTTCGAAATTTCAATAAAATTAATGTGAATTCGACTCTATAGATATTCCAAAGTGGATATCTTTAAGGAATAGAGAAACATCGTTCGGATACGGAAGTTTAATTTGAACTTTTTAAATACTTTTAACAAACTATTTTAGAGTTTAATATATGTTCTAATTTAACGACCACTTTGTCATACTGATTCTGCTAGATTGTTTATAGACTCAATTTGGAGTCCATAATCATATTAATTTTGACTAGGTCCTCGCAGGACGCTTGGAAAATATTATTGCTGATGATAATTCTAAATATGACGAGGATATACGACAAGAATTACAATCAATTGCGAAACAACACCATGAATTATTTGTGTAAGCAAAATTGAACGTTGATTTTTATCTAAGAATAAACTATCAGGGTGATTTTTTTTTGTTGAGGCCACATTTTTTTTTCGGTTCGAAAATATGAATTGAAAAATTTCTTTGCTTCAAGATTTTTTTTTTATACATGTAAAAATTTTCATGTTGAATTAGGAAATAAAATCTTGCTTGAAAAAACAGACACTCTGATATAAATTTCATAATTATTTGATATTACAGACACTGTCGATCAAGCGAAGTTCTTTATACTCCTGTTCTCTTTTTAACGGTATTATCAAATGGAACAATTCTCTGTGCCTGTTTATACCTCATGGAAGATGTAATGATTACTCAAATTATACATGTGTGCGTTGTGTATAGAGTTTTCCATTCTAAATTCTCAACTACTCTCACCTTTTTTTTTTATTATTCCATATATTTCGTTCAATTATAATCATTAACTTGATACATGTATTCACTTATTGTTGTGGCAGACCCTTAAACAATTTTTCCAAAGATACAAGATAAAATATAAAATATAAAATGCCATGTTCACAGCAACTTGCCACTTTGGACTGGAGTGAAATATCAAGATCTGTATCGCACCTGATTACTCTGGGTATTCAGACTGTAATCTACTGTGGCTATGCTGACAGTTTAACCCAAAGTGTAATAATGATTAAATTGTCTGCTATAAACAAATGATCGCTTTAATTAATTGATTGATGATAAATGTATCTTATGCCAGTCAGAACGAGTCTGCCTCGCAGCTTATTCTTCACAGTGGCCAGAGTGGAGTAAAAGAAATAAAATGATACTTGTTTTAATAATGATGCGATCTGCAAAAGAATATAAATATACAGCGTACGGTATGATTTCTCTGAATCTCAAACAAGTAACAACGGTAAGTAAAAATTTCTCAAAATTTACATGACTAATTCATAAATTAATTAGGAAATTGCATGACTCTGCACAGATTGCCAATGGAGCTGTGAGTTACTTCATGCTGTTGAGAGGATTTGGATAAATAACGACGTTTGGAATAATATAGTATAATAAAATTTAGTTTTCGGTGCTGAAAACAAGAGATGCTAATTCTCATTCAAATGAGAGTGATAATGTGATTTTGACTAACACTAGATAATAAATCCAGTAAATAATTTATTTCCTTATTTTATTGAAACATGTTGGTTGAGGATGACTCTGAGATGTTGATTGATGAGACTTCATTGGTGTTTATGAGTATATTGTTTAATATCTTAAGTTTAGCACCATGAATATCAAAGATGACAAAAACAAAAGATGAATGTACTGTCAAAGCACCGCCTTTATCAAAAACTCTGAGTTAGCTAATCATGTCTTGCACAGTGGTCGGAAGAATACTGGCGAACTGTGTGCATGATAAAATAATCTGACCTAGCTGAAAATATTCCAGAGCTATAGCCAACCTAAAGACGGATAATATGCATATACATTTGTAGAAAAAATTGAAGGGTCAAAAAAATTTCCGAAATTTTTCCGTGTTTTTTGACAGGATTTATTTCGGTGAAAAATGATCATATCAAATTGTTAAAAAAAATATTTTGAAGCTCTGAGATTCTAGTTTCCAGTGATTATGGTCAAAAAATTTTTGGAGCCACGATTATTATGCAATCCTTAGAAAAAGCACGAAAAACAATTTTGCAAAATTTTTTTTTCAAGTCCAGGAACATGGAAAATTTTATTTCAGCTGAGCCAGTATTAGGATTGAATAGCTTGTTTATTCAGCGTCAATTTCTCTCTTTTGAAACTTCGATACGACCATTTTTCACTGAAATATCAAATTTTTAACAGAAAAAGATCTTCTTGTCTTCAATCATCGATATCTCACCGACAAATGATCGTACAGAGGATTGAAGGGCAGTTTCGGAAATCAGAATAAATTTCCTATAAGATCCTGCCACAATCTCACTTAGCCTATAATTCGCAGTGGACAAAATGGAGTAGAAGAAATAAAATGACGTTCCTAATGATAATGATGAAGTAGAGGGAAGACAAACCAGAGAAACGAAGACAATTAGCGTTTAATCTGGCTCTAATTAGCGACTCACTACCTATCACCGCGCGTGAACTTATTTCTTAAATATATGTGTATTTATATATGACAAAATATAATTAGATTTTGACAATTATTCTTCTTCAAGTGTCATTTCACTTAACGACAATTTTTCCAATAGCTTTTGATGAATCGATATTAATTTTTATTCATTTATAATATTCCTTATCATACAATTTCCTATTGATAAAATATATTAAATTATTTAATTTTGAAATAATTATAATTTTCGTAATTTTACTTTAGTGTCGTGAAATCTAAAGACATTATTGGAAATTATTTTGTATTAATAAGACTTCAATGATCATTGTTGAGTAGTGAATTGTTCATGTCTAACCTTTATTATGTTCCTTTTGTAATAATGTTCATCAGTTGAAAATTACCACATATAGCTGACTATTACTGTTAGTGTAATTCGGTCGACACCATTGAGTGATAACATATGCACTGACGATGTGGTTTTCAAAAGAGTATCATAATCAAAATTTTGATTTTATCAAGCAATTAAGCAAGTGACTAAAACAAGGTCTCGAAGGTGCAGCGATATTTAAAAAAAATTCTTATCACTGATGGCTATAAAACCTCGGATATATACCGCACTTGTGCGACCTGATGCCATTGTTCTAGTCAATGGTTGGAAGAATACTGACAGACAATTCACATGAAAAATTATTTCGACCTGGCATAGTCTAAAACTATAAGCTTCATTAAAAATTACTTGCGGTATACCGATGCAATTACCCTCTTATTTTGTAGTAGTATAGAAGTAGAAAATTACATACCTTGAACTTAGTTATAGAAATTCTTTCACTTTTTTGTTTTTTCCCCAATACTTCTATGGAAGCGCATTGAACATAAATATCTACTACTTGGAAAAAAAGACATAGCATATAATTACCAATCGCCAATACATTCCATTGAATATCGATTGACTTATCAAATATTGAAGCGATAAACGTTTCTCTTCTATCACTGATGAACGAACGGCCATGCGTCGAGCAGAATACAATTATTTGCACGCAACACGTATGCATCACCAATTCTTTCTGGAAGAATATTAGTTCGAAAAATAATTGTGAAGATGGAAAATACTGCTCCGTCTTTTCGACATTTTCTTCGGGTAGATGTATTATTATTACAATTGATGGGACTGTCATCGTTCAATACCTTTTTTTCAAATGGTGAATTTCATTCAAGTTGGTCAGATGGTTGTTTTATTATTGTTGGTGTATCTATGATTCTATCTGTAGTTTCGTGCCAGATTTGTACAATAACTTTTATTGGTGTTGATTTGAATTATGCGATTGAGATTTTTGCGGCAATGTCCACGACTTTTTTATGTGCAATAAAAGTAAGATAGAACATTATTGTTTTCAATGGGAAATTGAAGATGATATAAAAATTTTAATTTTATCATATTGTACATAATGAATTTTCAGGGAATGATATGGTGCGCACAACAAAAAAAAATTCATAGTATTTTACGTCAACTTTCCATGCAATGGGAAAATGCTCGTGCACGAAATTTTTTAACGATGGAAAACTTGAAAGCAGCTGAAAGATCTAAATCCATGCAGAATATTTATATCATTGCAGTTTTCTTCGTGTTCTCAAGCTACGCAATACGTCCATACATGTGATAAAATCTCTTATGCTCATGTACAAATAATATATATATCGATTATTTTAATTAATTTCTCTTGCAGATTGTATTTCAATTATTCATTGCACCGAAAAATGAACGACTCATTTGATTATATACGCGCCTCTGTATATCCTGCCGTTTATCCATTTGTTGTCGAATCACCACAAAAGTTTTGTGCTCTTGTTACTTATCAAACATTAGCCGGGGTTTTTGTATGTATCTATTGGGTCTCCAGTGAAACTCTATTTGTACAACTTTTAACACATTTTTCCATACAGTTTTTTGTAATACAATTTTTTTATCGGAAAGGATCTACCAGGATAAGTATGGCCAAGTGGCGTCCAAATAAAGACATATACTGAAACCTTTCGGTAAGTTCTCACCTCGAAATATCAACACAATTAATGTGAATTGAACTCAATAGATATTCTAAAGTGACTTTAAGGAATAAAGAAAAATCGTCCGGATATGCAGGGAGTTTTATTTGAACTTTTTAAATACTTTCAACAAACGATTTTAAAGGGATAAAACTAAACGGACTTTTTACCTGAGATTTTGTAATATATATAATACGTTTGATATATGTTTTAATTTGACGGCCACTTTGTCACACTGATTCTACTAGATTGTTTATAGACACAATTTGGAGTCCATATAATCATATTAATTTTGACTAGGTCCTCGCAGAGCGCTTGGAAAATATTATTGCTGATGATAATTCTAAACATGACGAGGATATACGACAAGAATTACAATCAATTGCAAAACAACACCATGAATTATTTCTGTGAGCAAAATAGAATAATTATTTTTAACTAAAAATATAAACCTATTAAGGTGTGCAAATTTTTTTTTCATCAAAAAATCGAGTTGAAAGTTTACTGGACGGTGAAGAAAGAATCCTGTTTAAAGCAGAGCTCTTAATTTTGATATTCAGAGATGGCTCTTCGTAATTTTTGTTTTTTTTTTTCATTTTAATAACATGGGAATTTTCTTTTTTTTTTTTTTTTCATTTTTATATTGGTTTTTTGTACCTCGGCATTCGCGCAACATAGAGATGGGTCCATAACATATTCTTATAGAAAATCGAGTGATCTACAAAAAAGGTCTCTTACACTTTTTTCATAGAAAGTAAATATTAAAATTGAAGCTCTGCTTTGAACAAGTTTCTTTTTTTACCATCTAGTAATAGTTTTCAACCCGATTTCTAGATGAAATAAAAAAGTCGCCTAAAAGTGACATGCCCTTATGTACATACTGTAAAATTTTCATGTTAAATCAGGACAAAAAAGCACCCTAATACAAATTTTATAATTATCTGACATTACAGACACTGTCGATCAAACGAAGTTCTTTACACTCCTGTTCTCTTTCTAACGGTATTATCAAATGGAACAATTCTCTGTGCCTGTTTATACCTCATGGAAGATGTAATGATTGCTCAAATTATACATGTGTGCGTTGTGTATAGAGTTTTCCATTCTAAAATTCTCAACTACTCTCACCTTTTTTTTTTTTATTATTCCATGTATTTCTTTCAATTATAATCATCAACTTGATACATGTATTCACTTATTGTTGTGGCAGACCCTCAAACAATTTTTCCAAAGATACAAGATAAAATATAAAATATAAAATGTCATGTTCACAGCAACTTACCACTTTGGACTGGAGTGAAATATCAAGATCTGTATCGCACCTGATTACTCTGGGTATTCAGACTGTAATCTACTGTGGTTATGCTGACAGTTTAACCCAAAGTGTAATAATGATTAAATTGTCTGCTATAAACAAATGATCGCTTTAATTAATTGATTGATGATAAATGTATCTTATGCCAGTCAGAACGAGTCTGCCTCGCAGCTTATTCTTCACAGTGGACAGAGTGGAGCAAAAGGAATAAAATGATACTCGTTATAATAATGATGCGAGCTGCGAAAGAATATAAATATACAGCGTACGGTATGATCTCTTTGAGTCTCAAACAAGTAACAACGGTAAGTAGAAATTTCATAAAATTTGCATGACTAATTCATAAATTAATTATGAAATTGCATACCTCTGAATAGATTGTCAATGGAGCTATGAGTTACTTCATGCTGTTGAGAAGATTTGGATAAATATCGATGTTTGAAATAATATAGTATAATAAATTTTAGTTTTCGGTGTTGATGATAAAAGATGCTAATTTTCATTCAAATAAAAGTGATAATTTGGTTTTAACTAACATTAAATAATACGTCCAGTAGATAAATTAGTTACTTATTTTATTGAAACATATATATATATGCTGATTGAGTATGACTTTGAGATGTGATCAGAGGAACCAGGTTTCAAAATAAACAAACTTCGAAATAAAAAAATTAATATTACAGATCAAAATTCAAAATTCGAAAATTATTATTCGACTAAAATTACAATATAGCCAATTATTTTCTATCATTTTCAATTAGGATAAAGTTGTATGGTAATTTATCTACAGTTTTGTTATCAGTCGTGTTCGACATGTACCATCAACTTAATTAAAGTTTGCTTGAATAGCCGTTGTAATAGGCTCTAGCTCATTTGAAATATTCTGTGAATACTCGGGCAATTACCCTGGTAGTAATATTTTAATTTACAAATTATTCAAAATAAAGACAAATATGTAAACATCCATATCATGAAATAAACACAGAGTACAAGACTAATTCTAAGTCGATTTTTTTTCGTTTACTCAGTATATCATTATCGAATAGTTATTTGATTAGAATTACAGTCGTTCTTCAACTATCAATTAAGCACATGAGTTAAATTAGTGATTGCTATTTTTAAAATTTATTCATCCCTTTATTGTAAAGATGAGAAGATCACGATGTTTGTGCTGTTTCTTTTTTGTACTCCTGATCACTTTAGTAGTTTATAATATTCTCAAAGCTGTAATACATTCAAGCACACATGGAATTCGAGAACACCATTTATTACATCCTTACAGATCCAATAGAAGAGATCCAATAATAATTGAATATCAGGTAAACTAAAATAAAACGTAAATGTGTTTTCATAATTACGTTATTTAATTTTACTAATTCATTTTCTAATTTGGAATTTAATTTAAATATCTGTGAATTTTTGTTTTGTATTAAAATTTTTTATTTATAAAATACAAGAAAGTGCAAGATCGTTGGAAACGTTCAGATGGTCGTTACACTGGCGTGAAAACAATACTTTATTGGAATACAATGTATGTTGAAAGACATCGTGATTTTATGTTTGGTAAAGGAGATGTATTTAAAAATTGTAAAGTACCACATTGCTATGCAACATCATATAGATATTTATTAGACTCAGTAATAAATTATGATGCAATTTTATTTCATGGTATTGAAATGCCATTATTTAATTTACCACGTTCTCGATCACCTAATCAACGATATATTTATTTTTCATGGGAATCTCCTCTTTCTAGGTATGTACACAAATACAATATTATTTTCTCCTTATTTCTAAAGATTAAGCAGAGAATAAATAAATATTATTTCATTATTATTCATCAGAAAATTTTATTTCTTTTTTTTTTCTAATGAAAATAATTTGTTTGAATTTTAGACCATTAAACTCTCACGATTTTGCATCATGGCCAAATTTTTATAATTGGACAATGTCATATCGTTTAGATTCAGATATTATTCGACCTTATGGTGTCATTCGAGATATTATAACACAAGAAATTGTGTTTCCACCTAAAAATGAAAATGATATTATTCAATGGCGAAATCCAAATACAACATTTTATAAACCATCTGATGAGGTGTTGTCGATCATCAGAGATAAAGGACAAGTAGCTGCTTGGTTTGTTTCTCATTGTAAAACACTTTCTTATAGAGAATATTTAGTGGATATACTTCGTAAATATTTTGAGGTAAATATACTATCGATAAACAAATATAATTGTAAAAAAAAAAAAAAAGCTTATTAAATTTATCTTACAATATTTATATTAATTTACAATATTTATATTATTATATTAAATAGGTTGACATTTATGGAGCATGTGGTGAATACAAATGTAATCGAAAAAACAAACAAGAGTGTTATGAAATTGTTGAAAAAGATTATTTTTTTTATTTATCTTTTGAAAATACTCTTTGTAAAGATTATATAACTGAAAAAGTATTTTATCCAATGAGTAAATATGTTATTCCAGTTGTGTATGGCGGTGCAAATTATTCAAAAATTTTACCTCCGCATTCGTACATTAATGTTGATGATTTTGAATCCGCTGCAGAATTAGCTGATTATATGATTGATTTAATAAGTAAACCGTATGATTATGCATCGTATTTTTGGTGGAAAGAATATTATCAAATTGAGGATTCAAATGAATATACACTTTGTGATCTGTGTGAAAAACTTCACGACTCTACAATGCCAAAAAAATCGCTTAAAAATTTTCGAAACTACTATCAAAAAGATCAATGTTATGAATTGGAATTTAAATTTAATTCAAGCACAACCCACTTGCCTTAATTTTTTTTATTGCTTTATAAATACAAATATATTTCTATCAATTTACAAAAGTAAATAATTAGATATTGTAAAAAAAAAATTTATCTTATTTTTTATTTCTATTTTATTTCTATTTTATTCTTTTAATTAACCTTAAATCAAAAATATATATTCAATGATGCACAAAGCAGTGTTGTGGAGAAATAAATTTATACATTGTACACAATATAAATAATATCTACATGATAAAAAGAGCAATAAAGAAAAAAAAATTGTCAATATTTATAATAAAGAATAATAACAAGAAAATGCAAGTATTTGAAGAGACTTTGGTAAATTGGCAGACGATGTATAAAATAAGAAACATCGTTCTCTGTTGACAAAAGTGTAATTAATAACAATAATTTAAATTTAGCTCATGACTTTATCTATCCACGGCACGAATTTTTGTATATTAGTATAAACACCAGGTAAATGTTCACGACCGCATCCAATTCCCCATGAAACTAGGCCAATTAAAACGTGTCTACCTTCCACAGACATTGTCAAAGGTCCACCTGAATCACCCTGAAACATTAAATGTTAATTTAAAAAATATTCTTTCATTAATTATTTTAACTTTGTCATTTTTATTTTATCATTTACTTGACATGAATCTCGTCCTCCTTCTTTGTATCCAGCGCACAAGAAAACATCGTGAATAGTTTCACGTCGTCCAGCTGCTCTAAACCATCGTTGACAACGTTCATTTGGTATTACTTCAACTTCAACTTCTTGTAATACCGATGGTGCTGAGCTTTGACCATGTCTTGTACGTCCCCATCCAGCAACAGTTGCAGTACGTCCTGATATTTTAAGATTTCTTGCTGGTAAACAAACTGGTACAATGTGTTGTTTAAAAGAGACAACACGTGAAAGTTTCACCAATGCCACGTCATTTCGAAAGTCAGTTGGTGAGTATTGTGGATGAACCTATTTCATAATTATTATAATAAATTAATTGATATAACAAAATAATTGTAAGTATTAATCTTCAATATTTAATTTAATTTAATTTATAATTTTCTCTTGATTTATTTTTTACCTCTTTTCGTTCAATGTTGTATTCTTCATGAAGATATTTTTCATCTGAGTCTCTGACATCCCACTCTCCTAACCTCACTTTCAAATTATTGTTCGGTGATCTGCAAAGATAGAGAGAAAAAAATTTACAAAGAAATAATATTTATTTATTTTAGTGGTAATGAGAATAAAAAGTTCAAATGATTTTACATAATTATTAATTAGAGTGCAATTATTTTAATTATAATTCGCATCTTTAAAATTTCGCACAATAATTTATAAAAAATTATATTTGTATTAAATATTGTTAAAACATTCCCGGTAAACAAATATAAATATAAAAAATTGGATTTGAATTATTCTTCAGCTTTACAATAGATAAAAAATTTGAAATTAATACTTTACTCACGTTGCTACACAATGAGCAGCTGTAACAACCCATCGATTGTTTAATAAAGCACCACCACATGACAATTTTTTCGATAAAAATCCAGACTTAATAATAGCAGCCTAGAAAAGAAAAAGAAAAATTACTCAACATACAATACTAAATTGTTTCATTTATTTAAATGTTTGAATAACATCGTAAAAAAAAAAAATAATAATGAAGTAATAAATCCGGCTAATTAGTGAGATGAAATAAGCAAAAATAAAAGCCAAAAGAAATGTATTATGACTTGGTAATAAATCTAGCAAAGAAAAATACATATTAAAATAATTATAGCAAGCGAAAGGATTATAAACAATAGTGTAATATTATTGTAAGTCTCTTTGAGCGTATCATCATGGACTCTCACCTGCCATGGATGACTGCCAAAGCCTGAGCTATGTCCACCAACAATTCTATTACTTCGTGTGTACAATTCACCACAACCTATAAAAAAAAATCCAATATTAAATCACGACAATTCAACGAAAAAAAAAAATCTACATACAAATAGAAAAAGTAAGAATGAAAGAAAAAAATATTGCATGATTCAATTTTTATTTTATCAAACGATGTCATCATCATGCACCCTTCTAAATTCTGTATAAAAAAAAAAATAAGCATAAATAATTTTTATGCACAAAGATCATTGCAAGTGAAGAAGAAATAAATAAAAAATAAACATTGAATATTTGTGATAAAGTCAATTAATTAATAATAAATAAGGGTGTATGTGAAGAAAATAGAAGTGCTCTTGTGCTTCCAGTGTATATGTATATTCTCCAAGTCCATTTGGTTTTTTGAATATATGTAATTATATAATTCTCTTAATTTTAAATTCATATATTTTTCATGATAGATTTTTAATTTTTTCCATAATTATATTTATTCCCGATATTTTTCTTTACACGTGATATTTGTTGATTACCACGGTAATGAGTGTGATCCTGTGCTAAACTGGAATAATCTCCAATAGTTCCATGGTGCGATGACAAACTTGTTACATGCTCATCTTGAAGTGGATAATAGTTACTTGGATAACCTGTCTCTGGACGATTGAGGTAGCTAGGTCGATTATACGATTGATCATTCGTTGGACGATCTTGCTCCCACCCAGAATATGTTGATTCAAATATATCGCTATTTGAATCCACAGTGTTATGAATATTATTATTATTGCCATGATGTGAATGATGATGTGGTGAATTTGTATTTGAATTATGCTGTTGGTGATGATGTTGATGAAGATGATTTGGTCGTTGTGGACGCGTTATTCCATTTCCATATATTCTCACGTCGTCTTCCACGTATGGTCGTTGATTTGCCAAGTTTAATGAAAATGCTATAAATTAATCTATCTCAAGTTCAGCCGTTCGTTTTGTTAATCATTTTTACAGAAATATATGTTTGTATAATTTTTTATTTTTTTTTTTTAATTTATTTTCTACGTTGTGTTGAATGATGTGATGAAATGATTTTTTTAATTTATTACACGTAGAAATAAAAAAATATTTGTTATTTATGTTAATACAATGAGAAATTATTATATGCAAAAGTTTTTTACCACTTTCTTTTTTTATTTTAATTGGATTGTAAAATTTTTTATATGTAAACGATTTTTTACTGTGATATTTAGGATGATATAGTGACAAAATCGCGGACCAATAGAGATGGTAGACTTGAAAATAAAAATTTTTTGTGATAAAACATCTTTTATCAATATCAACGTATTTAATTTTTTCACACTTTTGACATAAATTTAATAAATTCAAATCTGAAAATAGCACCTGACTTGCTACCTTTCAGACTTTACAAGATTCCATTGACTCTTTGTTTTTTTATAAAATTTTACTTTTAATTAATGCCTAGGAATTGTTGGAATTGTAAGTTGTTGTAAAAATTCAAAATAAGTGATTTTTAATAAGTAGGAAAAATCAATGATTAGAATCATATAGTTCACAATAATTCCATTAAAACATTGGAGTAAACAGAGCAATAAACCATGTGCTTGAAACTTAATGAGAATCGACACTTATTTTTGGTCCACAATTTCGATTTACTAAAAATAATTCTCATTCAATATCAACTAAAGTATTCTCAAAAGCCTCATCTATTTATGAATATTGCTGATTGCTCATTTTCTATAAATTTCCACATGTATTTCAAATTTTTTCATTACATAAAAAACTCTCCAATGGCTAATAACATTTAAATATTCCAAAAATTATAAAACTGAAACTCCAACATCCGAATTAAAATTTTCTTTATCTATTAAAACTTCATCTCATTTTTACCATAGAAAAATAAATAATAATTTGATATTTTTATTATACTCACTGGCATTTTGTAATACCCCAACGCTCGGTCTTGGTGGTTCTTTTTCTGGTACATCATCATCATCATCAACGCAACAACTCCATATTAATCCACCTGAACATGAATCAACAAGTCTTCCACCACCCAATACACAGCTGAAACTTAATCCACACTCAAATTTCTTTCCTTTGTGCTTGCATGTCTGTGGAATCACTGCAATAATACAAAACAAGATAACAATGAACAATTATTTTAATATAATTATCTCCAAACAATGAAGAAATAAAATAACAATTTAATAAACAAAAAAAAAATTATTTTAGCACGCGATAATAGCAACAACAACAACAACAACAACACCGACATCGTCGTTGACTTTGTGTTTTATTGTAAAACACAAAAGTATAACAGCACCAGTTTGTCAACTGTCCGCAACCGTTGTCCTTTTTATATTCTCCTCATTATAATTATCATTATCTTTTTCTTTCTTTTTTTTTTTTTTTTTAATTTATCATATAATCATATAGTAAATTATATTTGAATGTGAAAAATACTTTGTAAAAATGCATACTTCTACCAAGCATATCCATTAATCCACTTTGAAGATGTCCACCATGTCCACGATAATCTTCAATATCAGTAAAATTTTTTTTTTTCTTCAATGTTTCAACCAATATTAATCCTTGTTCATGGCTTGTGAGCTTTCGTAATCTACCACGTCTACCATTAATTTTTTGTTCATTATTAAATTCACCTGAGCTCCATTTTAATTTTAATTCCTCCAAAATACGTTCCAATTCATTTGTTTTTTCATTATCAACATTATCAACAATTTCATCTTTAAAATTTTGTAAATCTGACAATTCTATATCTGAATATTCATTTGTTATCATTTTACTTTCCATCATTTTATCATTATTGTTATTATTATTAATATTAATAATTGGATTGTTGAATGATTTTAAATTGGAATTACCATGTAAATTATTTTTATAATTTTTTTTTTCCACACGACTTTGTTTGAATAATAATTCAGAATTTTCATTATCATCATCATTATCATTACTTTCTTGATTTAAATATCTTTTATCACTTGTACTTATTCTATCAATTGAATGAAATTTTTCATACACTGGATAATTCCATTGTGAATATCCAAAATTTTTTTGTGTTGATTTATTAAATTCTCGTTGATTTCCATTCGTTCCATAAATATTTCTACCATGAATATGACAAATTAAATTCATCAATACACAACAAATTATAACAATTTTCAACATACAAAATTTAATATTTTCATTGCCATAATGATAATTATGGTAATGATAAAAACTATATTTATTCAATCTAATTTTCAACAGCCACATTATCAAATGCACATTTACGTGTCAATAAAAAAATAAAATTACTTTCAACCCACCCACAATTTTAAACTCTCTCTCATTATTAATTTAATCAAATTAAATTTTAAAATTAACAAATATATTCCAACATTTATCGACAATATTCAAAAACAATACAATCAAGTATATCACAATATAAAATTTTTTTTATTTCATTTAAACCAATAAAGAAATTTTTTTAATAATATTTTAATAACTGATGATATATCCGAGATTGTTTCTTATTTATTTGTATGTTTATTTATTTATTTTTTTTGCCACCACTGATGTCTTCTGCACGTGGAACACGACAAGACGAACTGCCTAGCGACGTCTGTCACGCTCACGCGATTGAACGTCTGACGTTTGCTTCTATTCGTATATCTGACGGTTGGCGTCGTCTTTGCTTGCTTTCACCAACTTCGGCTTTCCCGACAACACTCATCCATAACCCGTAATAATAATATCATCCTCTATATACTTTATTTATTTATTCAATTATGAATATCTTTGTATTTTATTTTTTTTCTCTACACTCTTTTCCTTTCTTCCTAAATTCCTCCTTCAGTTTCCTCTTCAAGACAATGTATATATGTATCATTTCATGACTACATAAAATATAATTTCTAATCCCTTAAAAGTATAATAAATATGACAAATAAAAGCAAGGAAGTGATTATACATAATTTAAATATAAATACCTTTCTTCTTTCTTTCTTTAAAAAAATTCACACTTTTACAAACTAGTCTTTTGCTTAATTCTCCGTGTAAGATATTATCTATAATACCTAGTAATTTTTGTCAATTTTACATATCTTTAATGTGAGTGTAAAGAAGAAAAGTAGATTTGAAAAGACTTGACGAAAAGTAAATTATGTAAAAAGAAAATAATGAGAATTATAAATGGGGTAAAGAATGTTTTTTGGCTTCCGAAAGATGTAATTTCCTTTGTTATAATATGCGGAAAACATTTGGTTATATGTATATTATAGATACAATATCAGAATGACAATAACGGGCGCGTTTCAAACGTTGGTTTACTCAAATTATTTATGCCTTTCTCTTTCGTGCCAAAACTATGTTCTACAGATGTTTATATATATTTGCACGCACGCATGAGCATCTAAATTTGTCCTTTTTTTTTTTTTTTATAGTTAAATATACACCTACAATACACCTACATAATACATAAAAGAACAAATTACATTTGGTGACATGACTATTTTTTGTGCGCGTTCTTGCAAGCGCGACTAAGATATGACAACGTTGATGATGACTTGTTGTCTTTGGAGCATGTCCAGGTATATTCTTTAAGAATTTTCAGATCGTGTGACTCAAATATTGAGTCAGTTGGAACGACATTTAATATTCTAATGGAGAAATTGTAGTAAATTAAACAGAATAAATAAATGAATAAAAAATTAATTATGAATAAATTGAATTTTAAATAAAGGAAATGAAAATAAAAATTTGTGTGATTAGTTAAATAATAGAAAATATACTTACATCCTAATTCATCGAAGAAACGTGATTTTTCACCAGATATTTCATTAATTACCGAGTCCTTTTGTCCATCAGCTACTGAAAAAAAAATATATATATATAAATAAATAAATTAAAAAATTTCTCAATTATTTATTCACTCACCAATAATTGACAAATATTTATCATTTCTTCGGCCGTAAATTATCATGAAATTCAATGACAATAAAACAAAAAATGTCCAAACATTAATTAATAATAAAAATTTCATTTTCATTGTTATAAAAATTAAAAAAAAAAGAACTCTGTGACATTTAAATAATATACACTAATTAACAATCCATTAAAAAAATTGTAATATTCATTTTAAATATAAAATATTATTCTTCAAATGATTTTTCTTCTTCTTCTTCTTCTTTTTTTTTTCTTTCGTTTTTTGCATAAAATCATTAGACTCTGGTCTCAATTATCGACAACATTCTCCACATTATTCTTCAATATTATTAATCTCAATAATAATCCTTCAATAAAAATAAATATATACATTTATATCTTCAATAAATTAAAATAATCCAACGAAGTCAAAAAGCGTGGCGAAGAAGTGCAATGTGTACAGGCATTTCCTTTTTATTCACGTGTACAATTCTATCATACACTCCAAGATAAAAAGTAGGACACGAAAGCAGGCCACTGAAACAAGTGGAACACCTTTTAGTACTTGTATATATTCTATATAGACACACACACACATATATATAAATAAATATCTACATGTACTTATAAAAAATATACAAAGTCATTTTATTCACGAAAGTGCAAGACATTAGTGGTTTTCAGTTTGCTCTACATGCAAAACCACAACAGCAAAATTTATACATAAAATAAATCAAAGAATTTATCTGCCTCTCTTTTAATTTTTTCATATCCATCTAATAATAATTTTACAATAGAAATTGTGTTTCAATGTATATTTACATTTAAAAACGGTATATTTGTACGTGTGTCATTAGTGAAAGTACAAACTTTCAACTTTGTCCAAGCACCGAATTGAAATTTCGTTTATTCATTCGAATAATTTTTTTTTTCAGCTTGTTCTTATTTATCTGCATAGCCCACATTTTTTTTTAACTCTCTCCGATTTAATCGTAATGTTTATCATAATTATTATATGTTTACTGATTAATTATGATGCATATGGTGAAATAATAATTTAATATTAATTGTGAGAACGTGTCAAAAAATATTTTGATAATTTAATAATTGAAAAAATAATAATGTAAATGTTTATTTGTGATTGATAATAAAGTAAAGATATTTTAAATAATAAGATTAATGAGACAGTGGAAGGAAGAATAGAAAGTAATTGTGGTTTGTAAATGTATATAAAAAATAATTGAAAGGCCTTAACATTAAGTTAAGTTCAAGGGCACTTTCGCCAAAGTCAGGTCATAGCACACTGATACATGAAGACAATGAAAATCAACAATGATTTATAAATATTTATGTATCGGAATATCAATTTCTTTTTTCCAAAGTATTAAGTGTAAGTATGGTGTGTATGTATATTAAGTAATTATTTGTTATTGTGTGTCTCTATGAGCGTTTCATTTATTTTTGCACACAAACGAAAGCAGAATTCAACTTTTACTTTGTATCGTCATCATCATTATCATTATCATTATTGTTATTATTGTCGATGAACAAGCGTGATATACATACACAATAGAAGAAAAAAAAAAATATAAACACATTTCTTTCCGCTCATAGTAAACAAACCATAAAATACACAAAAAATCATAATACTTTTTTATCTTTCATAAAAAAATAAAAAAAAAAAATGAATAATTAATTAATTATCAAAAATAATTTCTGAATTGTTAAATTTATTTATTAATCTTCAACTCACCTGAATATAAATTTAAAAATTAAAAAATAAATCACTTGATAACATGAATTTAAAATTTAAATCCAATAAAATTTGTTCACTTTTTCATTTAATTTTGCTTTCTATTTTATTTTTAATTTATTTTATTTTATTTTATTTATATTTTTAATATAGTCACACATAAATTTAGTGTATTCTGTAATGACAGGATGAGACACTGTTGACTACTGATGAAGAACCAAAAATTTATATCGTTATCCACTGCGTTCCCTTCGCTCTCACTTGCCTCACTCGCAGCCTCACACACAACTCATAAAACCTTCGTCGTCTCTGCCACAATCTTCATTCAACCGACCACAACTTTATACATAAACACATTATACATATATATATATATACATTTATGTATATACATAAAGACCCGATATCTTTCGTGCAAACAGAGTGAAATTTCTTCACCTCTTTTATGTCTATCAACATCTCTCTGTACTCGTTGCACTTTCAATTTTTTTTTTTCCCCTTTCTCTTTCTCAATCTTCAAGAACAATTTTATTATTTAAATAAATCATATATATATATATATATATAAGCGAGATTTTATTTATTGTTATTTAAATTATTTATTTAAATTTGTTATGTATTTGTTTTTATTGAGTTCACAGTTGTGCTGGAAAAAAAGATTTGTAGAAACTTGACAAGTAAATTTGTGGGTCATTTTGTTAAATATATATTTTCTCTTTAAATAAATAAATAATTAAATTAATAATGGTTTGTATTATAAACATTTATTTGTTTGTATTTTATTTTTTAATAAAAAATAATGTTATATGTATGGTATACTAAGTATTAATTATCTTCTTTCTTCATTTAATAATAATATAAAATATATAATTTAAATACAGAATGTTGACACGATAATAGATCATATTTAATTATTTAAATATAGAAACTGTTAGACATAATATTTATATTTTAATATTATTTTTAGTATGTTAATGAGAATTTATATAGCAATTTAAATATGTATTATTCGTTTCATTCTGCCGCCTGGTGGAATAATTTGAAACTAAAATGTTTCAATGATTTCGAAAAAACGACGCTAGGTGGCGATTCATGTTGCTTTTCCCCATGTTTTTATTATTCTACACAGAACATGTCTTCTATATATATTTATTATTATTGATAAAATCCAACTACTTTAAAGGTCTCAGTTGACTGCAATGTAAGCCAAAGATTTCAACGTACTATATATCAAATTAAATTTATTATTTTTAAATTGTGTAATTTTACTTGTAACACAATTAACAATGGCGGATTCAAAAAAACCATTTGCCTGCTCTTCACCAGGATGTAACATGGTAAATATTTATTTAAACATTACACAATATGTACAAATTGTCATGTCTGTAGTATCATTTAAATGTATGTATTATATTCATTTGACATAACCTAACTTTCAACTGTGAAAAACAATATTGTAAATGAATTAATAAAAATACGTTTATTATTTTTCTTTATGTTTAATTTAGAGTTTCACAAATGAGGATCACTTGGTGGTACATAAAAAAAAGCACGACATGATATTAAATCTTGAAACAGGTGGAAATAAAAATGGCGCATTTGTTGGTAAGGAATATTTATTATGAATAATTAAAACAAATAAATGTAATATAAATTTTTCAAATGATGATAATAGCACAATGATTAATAATAAATAATAATATTATATGTTTTCAAAATGATTTTCATTAGCTGATCAAACACCAACACCAACAAGATTTATCAGGAATTGTGAAGAAGTTGGTTTATTTCAAGATTTACAAAATGTTAATCCATTTGAAGAAACATTTAGACGTGCTGTTGAATCAGGAAAATTGGGTGCACTGCCAGACAATGAAGTACATGAATTAATTTATTTATCAATGATGAATGAATATAAAAAATAATTTATAATTGATTTGTTAATTTTATTGATGATATTTTTATTAGCTTGATATTAATGATGACACGTTACATACACCTCATGTTTTTCTACATACTGAAGATGAACTTTCGTCATGTAGTGCAGCTGATAATGGAATCGAAGTTATGGATCATACGTTAAAAAATGAAAATGATACGAGTAAGAAATGTATTAAAAAATCAGAGGCAATTGTTATTCAAGAAGCTGATACGTCAATTGTTCCATCAGTATTAATGTCGACGTCCAATTTGTGAGTATTTTTTTCCATTTATTTCATCAAGTATTATTATTTTATATTTATTTTCAGAGTTATTTAATTAATTGATTGTTGTTTCAGATCGATAAATGGAGATGTGGAAATTTATTTGAAAACTCAAGATGGATCAATGGTACAATTATCAGCCGTTCCAATTTTTAATAAAAGTCCAAGTAAAAATGATGACAATTGTAATAATCAAACGTTAGAATCAAAATCACAAACAATTGTTTTGAAAACCGCATTAAAATTGAAGAATTCAGAAACAATGGAAATAAAAAATTCATCCTCGTCGCGACTTTCGCTAGCAAAAATGGTAAAAAATATTAAATAGTAGTAAATTGTTTTTTATGAATTTTATAATGATTATTTTATTTTTATTTGTATTCTAGCGATTACGACAGACATTAACGAAACACGATACAAAGGTAAAAAGTCACAGGGTGTCACAAAATTCGAAAAGTATCAATGAAAAAATAATAAAATCCGCAATAAATAAAAATGTAAATAACGAAGATGTATCAAAAAAACAAGAAATTCTTGAGAGAAATCGTGCGAGTTCAATGCGTGCAAGAGCAAAGAGAAAACAATGGATTGAACAATTAGAAAAAACAGTTAAAAATGTTAATACAATAAATGCAAGTTTACAAATGGAGATAAATTCATTGCAAATGGAAATGACTAAATTAAAAACAATATTGATGGCACATAAGGACTGTCCTGTGACAAAAGCAATGGAAAAAGGTATGTTTAAAGTTTAATTAATTAATTAATTAATTAATATTTCTTACACTTTCGTTAAATAATAATTTTTATTGAAATTTACTTCAGGTAATAGTATAATTGTTAAATCCAAAATAATTCCAGTCCAAACATCAGAATTAATTCAAGCTACGTCCATACAATCGAACAATTCTGCAATTCACGGAATTAAACGAAATTTAATAAATAATGACATTCCAATAGTAGCAAAAAAACCGTTAATTTTGCCAACAAAAAAAATAAAACAATCCATTTTATTACCTAAAACTGATGATAAATTATTGCCAATGATGACAAAAATATATCACAAAAGTCCTAACATTGCGATGATGAAATTAATTGATTTTACAAATATTTCTGATAATAAAGAAACGAAAGTGGTGAAACCAATTTTAATTATGCAGAATAATAATAACTGTAATAACAGAAAAATTCAAGTAATAAATTCTCAAGAAATTGTTAATGTTGATCAAAGTTTACAATTAATAAACGTAGCATCAAAAACAACAGGAACATAGTGATAATTGAGTTTAAATCTAAAAAAGAAAATTATATAACTGAAAAATTGTAATTCAATTTTTTCATGCTGCATTTAAATTGCAATTTTGTTTCATTTACTGATGCAAATCACGTTTAAATCGTCAAATATTCATTCAAATGAAACATATAAAAGGAATTCGTCAAATTAAGTTGGTTGATAAATAAATATATTATTCCATTGGAATTAATCCAATACTTTACCTTGAATTCGAAATGAATCGAATCAATTGTCAATGACTAAAATATAACACTCCATAAAATGTGGACAACGAAAAGTTAATTATTTTTAATCAATTTCCATTAAGAAAAAATTATTTACATGTTATTAATTATTACATATTTCAATGTTTATTTTATTATAAATATTTATTTTATACCTTAAATTCTAAACATAAATTTTACACATTAAAAAAAATCAAAAATGAAGAGAATGACAATTTTATTTTTTTTCATGTTGTATTTGTAACCCTCGGGCCCTTATCAGTTCTCCGTCCAGTTGTCACAAAAATTTCACACCGGGCAAGAGAATGATAAGGGGCTTTAGGCACGTATCTTCAATACCTAAAAAAAAAAAAATATAAATACATTTTTATTCTCTTTTCAATAAATAAAATTGTCTGACAAAAATATTATATATCTTCTTCTCTTATATTTATCCATTTAAAAATTCTTCCTATCTCCGTAGTTCTCCTTCCAAGCTTGTAAACTTTTCTGTCACTTGCAGGCGCATCATTTTATTTTTATTTTTCAAGTTTATACCACAATGGAAGAAGTCAAGAGGCAGACCTCGGTATTCCATTCACAATGAAGTCAAGAGATAAGGAGCTCTGTTGAATTCTTGTAGACATGGCCTCAAAAAAAAATAAAAAAAAAAATTGAGAGTACCAAAAATATTGACGGATACGAATCACTACTATCGTTTTTTTCTTTTTACCAAAAAACCAATACTAAACTAAATAAAAAATAACTAAATATACATCCATATTTTTTTATGTTTTAATAATAAAATGTCGTAATTCCATTTCGTTAAAATCAATTGAAATCTTTTCCTATGTACCAAGTGCTTTAATTATATCATCACAGCACAATATTTCATATTCATATTCACAATTTCCAAAGATAAAATCCAAAAAAATTATTATTAGGGAATTTATACATAAATCGAATTCTTTTGCTAAATTTTTCTGAATAAATTTACGATTTTTTACCCCTAATGTACAGGTACATGTACAAGACTATCGACTCAGTGTTCTCGTCAGCAAATATTGTCCAACAACGGTTTTCCTATGCGATGATAAGACTCTCTGATAAGGATAAATGACATTGGCATTTTTTTTCTCACTCGCTCTACTTCTCTTGCTCGCTCTTTCCGCAGTTCTATTACATTCTCGGAAGTTTGTTTTGCGCTTGAACTATTTTTATTCTGAACCCAATATATATATATTCAACATCTGCACTCTAATAAAGTTTTATTATTTTTTTTTATATTACAAAACCCACGTCACTGCCCAAATCATTTCTTCCCACCCAGCCTACGTCATTAAATTATCATTAAATTTTTCATTTGATTTTATTCTCGCCACAATAAATCCAATATAATTTTTCCTCAGAATAAAAAATAAAAAAAAATAAATAAATAAACTCCACAAATATGTGGTAATACTGAACATAAATATTTAAGTGTTAATAAAATTCCATTTTAAAATACAAAAAAGTTCATTTGTTTTACTTCTAGAATATATAAAAAAAAAATATATATAAATATAATTGGCTAATACAATTGTGTCATTTCAATCAGAACATTTTCAACCTTCATCAATATGCGGGCAAGGCCATTTTGATGATTCACATTCAATAATTATAAAGAAATCAAGTAAAATTGTGTAACATATGCAAGAATTTTTTTAAAAAAAATTCATATATCCATAAATTTATTTCTCTCCTGCAAATAAATTAATAAATGAATGAATAAATAAATAAATAAATATAATGAAATAATACACACCTAGTCATGCAACCACGAGGTATGAATATAAAGAAAAAATATACAATAAAATACAGCAGTCACGTGCAGTTTTCCAACGACCTCATCATCATTTCACCAAGCTTTATCTGAAATTTATAAGTCTTAAAATCACCATCAATGATTCCCACACCCTAAATCTAATTTTTTTTCCTCTTTCATTTCATGCCACTCTTTATTATAAATAATCCCACCCCACTACACTCTCAACATATTAATAACAAATAGAAAAAAAGAATAAAAAAATCCTGATACAAAGAAACGAAAAAAAAAAAAAAAAAAAACGACAACGCAACAAAGAAATATTATTTCATGGAATATTGCGTCACTATTTGCAAAGAATAAATAATTTTACTATACTATATAAATCATAGATCAAGTTATATTAAATAAGAATAAATAATAAAATAATACCTAAATAGTATCCACAACCATAAATGTAGCTGATTAAAATCGAACTGATAATAATATTCGCTTGCGCGACGAACCAATGAATAAAGACTTTACATCTCAACCAACCGCCGCCGCTGCTGCTGCTGCTACTGGCTGCTGCACGCACTACACAGCTGAGGGCGCCATCTTCTGTTAATTTCACGTCTTATCTCTATCTACTTTTTTTTTTCTATCCCTCTCTCTATCGCACTTGCACTCGGCCACGCGCTGTAACACATTGGCGTAAATTAAATTACGAGTGCGCACGCACACAGAAAAACTTCAAGTTGATGTAATAATCCCGGAAGTTTTGCTTCTTTTTCTTTTTATACACCCCCTGGCCCATGTTTTAATGCGTGTGAACACGCAAAATGATGCGTGGAATCAGCGTGAGGCCAGTGTGGAATTAATTATAATATACATAAAAAAAATAAATGATGAAAATAAAAAAATAAAATCCAACTGCTGTTGGATTTTTCCATCTTGGATAGCTTATACTTTGTAACTATTAAATCTCCACTGGAATATGTATATAGTTGAGGATGTATTAGATGTGTGTATGTATATGTTGGTAGTAAATAAGTGGGGATAGAGCATACGAGTCATTTAATCTTGCGCACAGAAGCCAAAATACCAAACCATAGTCGACATTTCTTTCTTCCTCTCACTTCCTGCAACTCTCACCTACGCTCATTTCCTCTTCTTTATTTTTTTTTCTTATGTTTCTTTTAGGTCTCACTCACTCTTTGATCGATGAAAAGAATCCGGATGTCTCTCTGTAGCATTTATATATAACAAATATGTATATACTCAATTGGCAAGTAGAGAAGATAATCAAATTGACGACAACCTTTGTTCGGATCTTTTTTTTTTTTTTTTTTTTTTTTTTTTTTTTTTTTTTTTTTCGTTTTGTCCTGTTGATTTCTTCTTCATGTTGGAATTCAATGTGAGTGCAAAGAGGCGTCGATATAGAAATGGATGAAGAATAAGAGTTGCTAATCGAAAGACGAAAATAAAAGAAAATAAAATAAAAAAAAAAATTAATGACCCGCTTCCTCTTATGACCCTCACGAGTAATTTTTTTTTCTTGCTCTATCGTGAACAGGAAATGGAATCATGAGATTTATTAGCAGTTATGTATTAGTGCGCAAATTCTTCTCGAGTTTGTTTGCGAGTTTTTTTTTTTTTGTTAATAGAAATAATAACTATTGATTTTTTTTTTTTTTTTTTGAGTTGGTATTGGATAGTGAAATATAAAAGTTGCCACTTTTTTATTGAAGAAATTTCATCATTTTCATGTCTGGAAACAGAAAAAAAATTTTTATTAGATATGTTTTGTATTTTAGATAGTCTGGGAATGAAATTTAGTAAATGTATTATTAATGAGGGAAATATTTATTATCTATAATTATGAAATAAATATTTGTATTTGTTCTAAAAATAGTTTGAAGTTGAATGTCGAAAATATTATAATAACGATAATTCGTTGTACAGTAAAATTTGTATTATTATTAATAAATATCAACAAGTGTGTTTGTGAGAATGATAAATTAATTAATAATTAAATTATGTTTGGGGCAAATGTATTTTATTCATGTGATGATTTCTATTATTATTAATGGAACAGTTGATATTTAGTTAATGCATTATTTGTTAGAAGGAAATAATTCATGAACTGCATTAACTGCAAATGAAATAATAAATTATAATACTAACGAGAATTAACTCCTAAAAATAAATATTTATATCCGTTTATATACTTGAACAATGAATAAAAAAGTTTCTGTATAGATAAATAAATTAATATTGTTTGTTATGTAATTTTTTTAACGGTACAGATCAATACAAAATTAATATTGTGTATAAATAAATAATTCTATTGAGACATTTTTTGAAATAATTGTGCAATGGATCTCATATTTTTATTTTCTTGAACAAAAATTTGTTGAATAGGAAGTACAATAGTTACTAAAAAAAAAAAAATAAATAAATAAATAAATAAAATCTTGTGATTTGAACGGAAAAAAATTTTGAATTCATTTTAAATATTGACTCAATGACGTCTGTTTGACGATGTGTTTTAAAATAAAAACATGACTCAATATATACAAATGTTAAATTAAAAATTCAACAAAAATTTCACACAATCTAAAAAACAATATCATATATTCATTGTAAATATCTTCAAACAAAATATAAAAATTCCCAATACTTTTTATAAAATAAAATTGTTCTGAGAGCTGTAAATATAAAAATAAAAAAATTAATTTTTGATATATATCAAAAATATAAAAAAACATTTATTCAAATTATCTCAAAATTTATATAATTTCCACTATACAAAATTTGAATATTATACTCTAACACACAACAATTTAATATTAAATTTAAAATATTATAAAACATTCTCAATTTTCTAAACAAAATAATTTTTTCACTCCAACAAAAATTTTCACTTAACATTTATACATAATTTTTTCCTGTCTAAATATATAAATACTCTAATGAATAAATCCTGCATTGTATTTAAATACATATAAATATATAATATTCGCTCATGTACATAGCAATAAATGCCTGTGAATTTATGCAACCAACAAGGGAAAAGAAAGATCACGAACAGGTCAATTCCTGCAGCAACTACTACGTCACTCTATAACCAATATACATACAATAATATAAACAAAAATTATTCCCTCATTTTTTTTACAACCATTTCATGTAACTCAACGAAAAATACTCTTGGGAGCATGAGATTAATCTCAACAGGGAATTCTTCACTATAATCAACGAATAAAATATCAAGAAATTTCATTAACAAATTTGAAATAAAAGAACCAAGAGATAAAGTCTTTTTTTTTTTTCGTTTCTCATCTTTAGGGATTTAGTTTGGTAACTGAATTTTCATTAGCTGACACAAATATAATGTTACACCAAATTTTCCATTCTTTTCAATTGTCCAAGAATATATACATATAGATGTAGACAATATATATTACATACAGTAGTGAACATGTTTGAGAATGCTTATGTCTGCTAGCGACCGTGCGCGACCCCGAATTCCATTACCTATGCAAATTCGATTTTGCTGAACGCCTCGGAATATATGTATATCACACGTTTTGACCCTCACAATGTTCATCGACCTCTCTTTCTCTCTTTCTCCCATGATCCTCCTATATACATATAATCACAGCGATATCATCGTTATAATGTGTAACGCACAATCACTTTAAATACTCGCAAGCGTCATCATTTAATAATAAGTAAACACAACTGAGCAAAGTGGAAAATAAAATAAAAAAATTATATTATCAAACAATTTTTAATATTTAACTTGAAAATAATTTGTTTTTTTTTTCATATTTTTTATCTTCATATTTAATTCGTATATATTTTTTTATCTTATTATAATGTGGATATATCACACCCAAGGTGTTGAAAAAATAACTAATAGATAAGAAGGAAGTGTTTTAAAGCATTATGTGTATACCCATAGCCATTTATGGGAATTTTTTAACGTCAATAGAATATTGTCCAACGGCAATAACCTACATTCTTCTCTACATTGGATTTAATTGGTGAGTTTATATATGACTCGACTAATATTACACACAAATATAATCACACATATGCATATATGTACTATGTTGAAATGAACGCGTTCATCTTTGAGATACGCCACGTAATTGACATTAAATGTGACAATGTAGGACGCATGGTAATACGAAACTTTATGAGGGAATTATTATGACGATGATATAATTATTGTTATGGGAAACAGTGAGAGAAAGAGACGTATCTGAAGGATAAATAATAATTTTTTATAATGATTATTATGTATGCCACACAAGATCAATTAATAATTTTCATTTTATAGTGACGAAATTTTTGGTATTTTAATTATTTTTATTAAAGTTCTAATTTAATCTTGGTTATTGATTGTATAGTATTTTATATTTCGTTTTTATTCATGTCGAATTATGGTGGAGAATTAAAGAATGTATGAGTTAATATCAAATTATATAAAACGTTAGAAAATTCATGGATGTGTTATTTAATAACATGTTTAAGTATTTTTTTTTTTTATTAATTAAGTTGAATAAAAATGTTCTAAAGTTACGTTTGTTTTAGAGTGGTGTTGAACTGCATCTACGAGAAAATTTTCACTGATTAAGTAGGTAAATATACATTCAGACTATCAACAAAGTCGAGATTGAATATGAAAATGCAAACTCGAGGCATTGAATCATCTCATCAATATTTTTTTAATCAACTGCGTCAAATTTCTATAGATAAAAAACCAATCATAAAGTTCCTTATATTCATTTGATGCCATATGACATATCACGAATAAATAACAATATTAATTTTAAAAATAAATTCAAATATGCAAATCCATTGAAATAAAAAATTAGAATTAATTTTATCATTGTAAAAAATATTTCATATCTAAATTTTTTGCTGTCTATACATTTAAATAGAGAAAATTTATTCACATATATTCCTGTAGTTATTTTCAGGCTTAAAAACGCTCAAAAATTCACTCAAACAATACAGTCAATGCCAAAACAACACAACTCGTCCGGATACTTTATAATTTTTCAAACTTTTTTTTGACCTGCATCAGAGAAATTTAAATATTAGCTTTCTTCCATTAGCTTCACCACTATTTTATACACACACCACCCCCAATCAACATGAAAGACAGCCTAAACCACATAAATAACAAAAAAAAACTCGGCAGAAAAATAATAAAAATTTCCACAAAAAAAAAAAAACATAAAGACAAAAACACGAAATATTTCCTCTACCAAACACAAACGCAAAATAAATTCATGAAGTGTTGTCATGACCACCATTGCACATTGAGCATACACACATTTGCACGATGGAACACACAGAACATCCTACTATTAAAAAAAAAAAAAATAGAAACAGAGAAGAACATTGTACTAAAAAAAAAAAATTCATCATCTCTTCTGATACGTTTGAAGTGCGAGTGTTTTTTCCTGACAGATTGAAACGAGAGTGCGTTGACGATACATAGGTATCTAATGGAGAAAAATAGTACATTGCCAAATAGACAGACAGAATGTGAGAGGAAAAGAGGAGAAGAGTCATTGCAGACAAGTCGATAACACAATTGATAGTGACATACGTGTGCAATTGAGTAACGATATAGCCCAGGTGACATAAAACGCCACATAGTTATAGAGAGACTATATACAATATATAGGTTTTATATACGTAATAGATACATAGAGAGATATACTATATATGGAATATAGTTATAGTATAAATGAACTTGCACTGAATGTCATATAGTTAAATTTGAATATAAATTTGTGTGTGTTTGTTTGTACCGCAGCAGTAGCTAAGGTCAATGTTTTTGGGACGGTAGTCTGGCCGGGGCTAAGAGAGCGGTTGCTATGCCAACATGGAAGTGAGAGATGAAATGAAAATGTTCGGGGCAAATAGGGAAGTTCATGTGAGAGCGAGAGTGAGGCGCAATGTTAAATAGGGGAGGCGGCGTACAAGAACTCAAAAGAGCGAGAAGAGATTTATATGCATAGACCAGACGACGTTGAAAATGAGAAAGAGAATGAGTGGAGGCAAACGAGAATGAGATAGTATATGTATGTATAAGTATGTATATTGAATATAGTTAAATAGTTAAGTATATGTATAGGAAGAAAACTAACGTTATATAGGGGAAAGTGGCCTAAAATGGCATATTATTTTTTTGTATTGAGTGTTACTGACAAACTGCAAACTGGTGGGTTGAAGTAATAAATAGTTTTTTTTTAAAGCTTCAAGGAATATTACTTTCATACTGACACACTTGGAATACTATTTTTTTTTTTTTGATAATTTATTTTATTGCAAAAAACGTAAAAACTTTCATTAACCATTTTACCCTTAGTGTTATGGGTGAAATTGAATATTTGAAATAAAACATATTAAATATATGCCGGGTTTAAAATGGCATATGTGTCGTCTTAGTTCACGGACTACATATGCCGTTTTAGGCCCATGGCAATATTTTACAAAACATAATTAATTTTTGTATTTAAAGACAAAATTTTAATTTTCTAACTAGTAAAACACATGAAATATAACCTATTTCTAAGTACTCACTTATAGTTTTGTTGATTCGCTTCACTTTGTTAGGAATATTTCAACTTTAACTACGCACAAACTAAATATTTTATGAAGAGTAATGTGCAATAATTAGAATTATCTTGCCAGTGCCACACTAGAGCAGGAATTTTAAAATCACTATAAATATCCCATTTTATCCTAGTATAAAGGAAAGTAACTAAATGTGGGCTAGTGCTTTAATATGGGATAGTAACAATGATATTTAATGATATTTTATTTAATGCTCAATTTAATAATATATTATAATATTAACAACATAAGATTGTTACTTAGCTCTTTAAAAATGTATGTGTGATTACTTTGACGTCAATAAATCGTTAATTTTTTAATAGTTTTTTATTTTTGAGGAAAAAAACAAAATGGTAGCCAATATTTGGTTACTTTCCTCTACTATTTTAGGCCGTTTTCTTTTTATTTTTTTTCTAAATATACAGTATTATTTCTCTTCGTTTCTTCGCATTCAATCTTTATATTTCCAGTCTCTTCTCGCTTCAATATATCACCGATTATTCAATCCCTCTTTTCTTTTTTTCTTGGATTCCTTCAACCGATTTTGCATATTGACAATGGTTTCAAGCGAACGTAAATTTAAAAATCGAAGAATGACGCTAATTGCTTTTATATATATAAATTGGCTATGTAATAAAAAGAGGGTGGTATACATAATGATGTCGAATTTATTTTTTTTTCCCCAAGTTAGAATTGTTCACGATAAATTGTCCCTATTAAAGTTCTTCGGCCAAAATTGCATTTAATATAAAAGTCAATGGATTATTATTATTCTTTCTTTTTTATTTCTCACGAATAAACATGAAGCTTTTTTTTTTTTTTTTAAT
>JAQQBS010001424.1:5649199-5698589 GCA_030347275.1 Microctonus aethiopoides
TTTTTTTTTTTTAATACAGGGGCGCAATTAAATATTTTAGCAAATTAAAAAAATTTTTTTCAATTGTTCTATGCGAAAGAGAAAATATATCTAGAGAAATAGGACGAGAGGGAAAAAAAAAAGAGATGATGAAAATCGAGGGAAATATAAAAGAGACTATGAACTATTATTGTGTATAATAGGTATGTATATGTATATATGGCCTCGATACACACAGGACGAGGCCAATTGCGCCCAATCTTTTCATTCGTCGGGCAAATGAACGGGCCAACGGATTGCAATGGTACAATACAAAGAGACTATGACGCTTTATTCATAATACACACATTAACTTTTCTCTATTAATCTCATATTCTATCTCTTCCTGTTTGAATTCTCTTTGACTTTTGTAGTTTCTTATCATTAATAACGCGCTACAAGTAACTATTTTAATATTGTAATATCATTGACACTGTGTCTAGTTATTGAAAAAAAAAAAAAATCTTTAAAAATAAAACTTAGAAAAAAGAAATTGTTATAAAGTTTAAAATACTTCCAACAGATTTTCTACGACTTCTGTTTTATTTTATTAGATTTTTTTTCATTCACAGGCACTGCACATCACAGAGATACTATTTATTTATTTTTTTTTTTGGTCTCTGCACAATTTACTCTGTGCTCTACCGCCAGAATGTGACTGTGGGGTCGTTGGTTAGAAGCAAACAAGCCAATATTGCTCGTTGGTTATATGAGAACCAGCTAACCGAGCTTTATACTGTGGTGGTGGTATAATCATTTAGATTTTTTGTTTATATTTATGTACAGTAATAGCTGTGATGTAATGTGACTGTGATAAGAATATATTTGATAAGAATTATATATTTTTTTCTGTCATATTTGTTGGATTGATCAATCGAATAATTTTCATCACAAAGTGTGGGGGAATTAAGAAAAAATTCGGAAATTAATAAATTGACACTGTATTTTTTATCACGATAGATAAATCATATAAAATCCTTCATTAAATATTTAAATTTCACTACCGGTTAAATCGGAAATTGAATTTAAATGAGATGTGGATAAATTTATCGTTCACTCTGAAATGAACTGAATATTGATGACATTATTTATCAATTGATATCACAGATAATAAACCAATAGATGATATAAATAATAAATTATGTTTATTTATCAATTTATTAAAGTATTTCGATTACTATTATTAATTATGTAAGCTTTAATATATTATAAATTTTTTTTTTCAATTCACGATATAAATTACCACTGAGTTATAACCAAGTTTAAAAATTGTTGCAAAGTAAAATATTTTTAATTAATTGATGATTTATTAAATAAATCGTGCATTATTGATTTTTAAGTATAATAATACTCTAGAATTTAACCATAAATGTCACTGTAATTTTTATGTAAAATTTATCTCTGATGTGAATACGAAATCGGGGACACTATAATGTCTCATTTCAATTTTTAATAGAATATTATGCCTTGATGTCGTTTTAACTATGCATAAATTTCCGATTTATTTTCACTTCGTTTTCAACATTACATAGCTTATGTATATATATGTACATATAATGAACAGATCTTGATTAGTAAACAGGAAAGAGTAAGAACTAATTTGAAGTCAGAAATTTGTTCATTATAGGCAACTTCTAAAATGATTTGAGTCGAGCTAAAATCTAACACATCGAAGACCTTAATTAATTTTGGATTTGACTTATATTCACGATCTATATAAATTTGAGAATCAAACTATATTTATGGGAGTTATTGATCAAGTTTAAATTCAGTGTGTGTTATCGAAACACTTTTTAAATGCCGAATTTAAGACTAAGAAAAGTTCCTAGTCAATGGAAAAACTTTTATAAATACAACAAATATACAAGTTAATTTAATTGAAAATATATTTTTCTCTAAATTATTAAATTAGTCAATACCAACTCGGGTTTGTACCATTTTCTTTTAATTTATATAACCATGAAAAACATGAAAATATGTACGCTTCAATAGTTATATTGCGCACTTACAAATTTTAAATAATTCTGAAGCTTTTTTTTGCTCCATGACATGAAAAGTATTCAAAGCAATTCATTCAACATTTCAATGTAAAAAATAAATTTCTCTATAATAATTCAGCGTTTCTTTTTTTATGTAAAATATTTAAGTATATTATGAATTAAAATTGAACAGGGTTAAAGTGAAGGGTTATATTAAGAAATTAATATACGCGAAAAAGGTAAAAGGGTAAGAGATGGGTGGCCAAAAAAAGATGGGAGAAAATAAGATAGAAAATAATAGTGAAAGAGCAAAAGAGACACTTTGTCGTTAATTAGTCGACCCGACGATTGGCCCGTCGCGACGAATTATGTTCAACTAGAGGAAGCAAAAGAGCCAAAGTCAAAGTCTTTTTCGTTCGGCTGCAGCCACTAGCAGCAGATTAAATTTTATCGATGAAAGTGCATCAGAGCTTTCTATCTTCCTTCATTTCTCTCTATATCTATTTTGTTCCACCTCATTCTGTTCATGAAGCGACATTCATCTTTCGTTCCCTCTTCATCGAACAAAAAAGAATATATAAAACAACCAAAGAAAAAAAAAAAATCGAAAAGACAAGAGAAAAAATCATGAAACGTGAGCGGTCAATTAACAATTTCGAAGTAATGAACTGTGAATTTTGCTATCGAGGTTGAGTACATAAAATCTATCAATACTATTCTACATGTAGATATTATATCTATATACCTTCCTTCCTTTTACTTCAAGTGTATAAATCGTATGTAATACTTGAACATATAATATTTCTGAATGAATATTATCTTAATGCTCATTTAATGAGCAAATTGAAAACTTTTTGCGATAAAACAATTTTCATTAGTATCAATATATTTATTATTTCCCGAAATGCACTTAAAAAATTAACTTTGATAATAATGTGTATAAGTCAAGCAATACATTGATCAATAAAACATTTTTTTCACTCTCTTATTTTGAATTGACTTTTATTTTTGGTCCACAATTTGGATAAAAAAAAAATATATATTAATATTTATATAAGTGTATATTTTTTTTATTACTCTCCCATTGCTACGTTTTCAACCCTTTTATTTTTTTCGTCTTATAAACACTAAAGTACATACTAGTACACACGCACACACTTTACATCCCTTTATATACTTTACTTTTTTCTTCTCTTGTACAAAGAGGATTTTTTTCTCTTCACTCTATCGCATTATATGTACGTATATAAATATATATAATTTTTTTTTCGTACTTTTTTTCTGAATTCGTCTCTCACTCTTGCGTTGCCTTGTTCCTATTGGATAACGAGAAATGGCATTTGAAGAATTCCTGCGGGCGCGAATTGCTTTTGGATTAACCCTCAGCTCTAATGAGAAAATTTTCAGTAGCTCTCTCCCACTCTGTTTACATATACATTTATATATATATACATATATATAAATAGGGCGATGAGAATTATAACGAGATATGCCAAGTTGAAATCCTTATGAACAAGAAGATTTCACTTAACTGAGATTTAGTTGGCAGACTATTTGGTTATCTTAAAATTAATTTGACTGTACATATGAATAATTTATCAACAAAATTATTTAACATTGTTAAAAAAATTAAATACAAATGAAAACCACTTGATTTATCAACATAATAATAATACAATCTTCATGAAAAAAAAAAAAAAAAAATGAGTGAAAGATAAAATATATTATATCACATGTTTGTAGTGTAAATAAATAATAGTAGTGCATTATATAAATTTTATTTATTTTATTTATATTATTAAACGAGGGTGTGAATAATAAATATAATAATAAAAAAAAAATTTAACTCTGTAAAAATTTTCTACTGAGAGAAAAGAAAGAAAAAAAAAGGATAATTAAATTAAATGAAATAAATATATAAATATATAAATAAATATATACAGACAATGAATATATACAAAAGGTATACATAAATATATGAAATGAAAGTTAAAAGTAATTTGATGGTGGAAGATATTCAAATAAGTCTCAAGTGTGTAGTATGCGAGAAAAAAAAAGGAAAAAAAAAAGGGAGCGAGAGAACGAGAAGGGAGGAATAAGATGAGACTCTTAATTGTCTGGTTGGATAAGCGTTGACGAACATTTGTATATACATACATATATGTATTGCACATGGGTGAATCTGGTATCATCACATGGGGACATGTGTCTATATACATGAATATTGTTAGATCATGGGAACCAAAAGAGGGAGTGGCAGCAGAAAAAAAAATTGATCATTCTAAAGTAAAATAAGAGAACAAACTGGAGAATATAAAAATAAAAAGATAATTTTTTTCGTGCTAAAGAAACGAATTATTTTTTTATAAATCTAAAAACATATATTGACATATATGCTTCAAAAATTTTATAAATTATAATTGAGCATACATAAATGCAATATATACATTTATATATATTCATTTCCGTAAATGCATAAAAGCCAGCGGTTGAAAAATATTTAAAAAAAAAAAAAAAAAAATGGTTTATACTTATACACATAAGAGCGAGATGGTTCCTTTGTCATTTGAACAACACAAAAAGCCTCTGGAGCTTAAGAATCCATCCTTCAAATGTGGAACAGCTGCCATCGAATGGCTCTCTCATTTTACTTTCAGTGTCGAGTAGAACACCAAAATCGACCATAAAAAATAAAAGAAAAAAACAAAAAAAAAAAAAAAGAACAGTAGTACTACACCTTGAATATAAAATAAATAAACTCTTTCAGACATTTCAAACCTAATTCAAAACAAAAATTTCGACTTGAAATATATTTAAATTTATTATTAAACATATTAATCCTAAATTAAAATTAATTTCATTTAAAATTATTCAATTATCGTCAAACTATTTTATATATCAATAGGATAAACAGCTAAAGAGAATGAAAACAGATGCTTGCAATATATGAATTAAATATACATATATATATAATATATGTTTGTATATACGTGTGTGTACATTGATGAAGGAAGTTCATGGGGATTAGGTGTATGTATATTATTATTATTATTATTATATGTATACATATAGGCTTGCATGAATGCAAAACGTGACTCAACAATTGAGAATTGACATCAATATATAAGACGACGTCTACGCGTTTGCATAATTCACGTCATATGGTTGAGAAGGGGCGACGACGATAGAAGAGAAGAGGGTGATACATGGTGATGGAGGGAAAGAAGAAGAGCGAGGTGTGAGGATGTGAGCTGGCCAAAGAGGGATAAGACTAGAAATAAAAGCTGCAGTGCAGATCCGGTGACTTGACATGTCGACGATGGCGCATTGTCAATGTATATGTATATATAAATATTGTATACATGTGAACATGTATATATTTATGACGATCATGTATGGATGATAAATGTCTTTTCATATGTGTAACAGTGTGATCTGTTTATGTCTGTTTCCGTTTGGTGGGCGTTTTTATTTTTATTTTTAATATTACTGTCAATATTTTTAATCAAATGAATCTTGTATAAAATTTCTGTTTGATTTCAATTGGGAATGATTTTTTTATTTATAATATTAACACAATTTAAATTTGATTTTCTTTTTCAAGGTAAGTGTATTTTCTTTATATTTATGTATATAACTTTTTTTTTCGTCTGTATGTCACTGAACTCTTCCTGAACGGTTGGACCGATTTTGATGAAATTTTTTGTGTTTATATGGATTTGAGAATGGTTTAGATTCACAATTTGATCCGATAAATTTATTTTGATTAATTAATTTATTTATCTTTGATGTTGATTTTTGGATGGTTTACATTGGATCCGGTAGGCAGTGCTGCAATTGCAATAGCACAACGTCTGTCGGGTCTGCTAGTATTATATGAAAATGAGATTAAATGTGATGAAAGAATTGTATTGAAATTGTCCGAAATCGGTCAGTGAATATATGTATTGAAGCGTATTTTTACGCTTTTTTAGTACATGAATTTGTAAAGAAATAATATTATTGGTATTGAATGTTGCAGGTATAAAAAAAAATTAATTCTCTTGAAACTTGATATTCAATGTATATATAAACTTCCTATATAGTAATAATTGGAAAAAAAAATTTTGACGACAGTATAAATAAATGAAATTTAATTCAATGGAATTCTCATTTTGAAATTAAATTCAACATTAAATTAAGTTAAATATAAATATTTTTTTTTCTTTCAATTTAGTTATACATACATATATAACTCATTTAAGGTCATATCGACACACACCTACATATATATAAATATTGAAATAAACATGGCGTATGTTTATACATATTTAATAAACACAATTATTGAAAGTGAAATCATCTTCATATATAAATTCCCTATAAATTTTCGCCGCCACATATAAATATTATATCTATACAATTCTCCTCCATCGTTTATTATCATCATCAGAATATTTGCCTCCATTCTCACCACACTATCAAACATATACACCCCGCAGAGTCCGATATATAAACCTAACAATGCACGCGACATCTTTGAATACTTTCAAAGCGTCGACGAGCTCTTCCACTTCCTCTTTGCGCTCGCGCGCCTCGACTAGTCAGTAATGGGCGGACTTTTTGTACTGTGGCAAAAAAAAAAAGCGAGAAATATATAGATTACATGCTTCAAGAACCGAGAGAGCTAAAGGAAAAATATGCGTACGTGTGAGAAAGATAAAGAGAGGACGAAAAAAAAAAAAAATAAAAAATAAAAATAAAAATAGGAGTGGAATAAAGAACGATGCTTCGGGCTTTTAATAAATGATAGGGCGGCTCG
Organism: Microctonus aethiopoides; assembly: GCA_030347275.1. Taxonomy (NCBI): domain Eukaryota; kingdom Metazoa; phylum Arthropoda; class Insecta; order Hymenoptera; family Braconidae; genus Microctonus; species Microctonus aethiopoides. The sequence continues at coordinate 5,655,998 of JAQQBS010001424.1, forward strand.
AGGGAGACATGCTACTGTATTTTGCACGTATCGCCTCTCGCCCGACGTCATTTCCCTCCCCCAATCCTCATCCCAACTACTACCTCTCCCTCCAAACCTTTTTCCTCTTCTATAACGGAAACAAACGACTCCGTTTGCTTTCCAATCAGACATGTATACCAACCCCCTCGGTATATATATTAATATATATGTATATATATGTGTGTGTGTGAATGTATATAGGATTCACTAGTGCAATGTACAATCAAGATAATCATCACTACACATTTGCAATTGTGATAAATGTCAGGAGAGAAAAAAAAATGCATTTATCGATTGATATTTAAATAATGTAATCGAATTTATATGACATTTTTTTTTTATATTTGTTTATAATGTATGAGTGATTTTGATATGTGGGATTTTTGGTAAATAAATGTACTAGATAAAAAAATGTAGATAAGAAGCGGAAGTATAAAAATTTATGCTCTAAAGTTGTCATTATATTATCCTTCGTTTCGATTTTTCAAAGTGAAATTTATTAAACAATTTTGTTTATTTAATTTCTAGTACTATTCATAAATGCGAATTGAATTTTAGAAATAATATTATTATTCAATATTGTAATGGTATATCTCAAATAGTTATTTAGAAGGTCAATATGGTTAACGATCATGTGTCTGATATATGTGTATGATATGTATACTATATAGTTTTATAAAATGACTGTGCGAACGACGCTGGCAGTACCCAATATGGAATATTCTAGTGGTCTCGAGAATGGACACTTGAAGGGTGAAATAGGGTAAAAGCGATATAGTGTGTGACTGAGAGAAAGTAAAAAGGAAGAGCTGAGAATACTTGAACTGACCAGTCTACGCAATCAAATGGCGCAATTTCACACAGACTAATAATGAATCCAGTATATTTTGCTTTGAAAAGTGAAAGGGTTTTAAAAATGAATATATAGTCTATTTATAACTTGCATATATTATTATTGTATTCATGCAAACGCGTTCGATATCCCACGATTATGTTTTTAGTGACGCCTTTTTTTCTTTTGTCATTGAGCTTTGGACTCGATTGTAAGTATACTAGTATAGTATGCAAGAATAGAAAACAAAAAAAAAAAAAAATAACTGAAACAAATCGAAAGAAAAAAAAAATGAAGTATAGAGACCCTTACTATGAAGAATGTATTTCTTTTTTGTTTGTACAACGAGCGATAGTTATATATACGTCACTTTTGCATTGAGTTTTTGCTTCCTTTCTTCGGTGTCTTTAGGTATTTCTTTCGTTTATTTTTTATTTATTATTATTATTTTTTTTTTCGTAATTCCAACGTTTATTTCTCTTTGCATGGCCATCACCTTCATCTTGCTTTTCTTCCCCATATTTTTCTTTATGCTGAAAGAATGTATTGTCAAATCGTGGCTCGCGTCTATTGTCATCCAACAGAGAGAGAGAGAGAGAGAGAAAAAGAAAGAAGCTCTTCATCCAAGTTCGCCAATTATTTGCGATCCTTTCAAATACGCCAAAGAAAAAAAGGAAATAGTCTTTCTATTTATTTTTGCTATTATTCAGAATCAACTCCGTGAGGAGATGAAGTGTGTTTGATATAAATAAAAAATTTACATGTATATTTATTTTATTGAAAGTTACTGAAAGACTTTATAAGTTATTAATAATATTTGACGTTTATTCCAATATTTTATGTGAAGATATAATTACGAAATATTTATAAATAAAATTTTATTGAGATAATCTTTTTATTTGGAAGAAAAAAAATAAAGTACCAAAAGGAAAATCAGCTAATTCAACAGAAGAATTATATAGGCAGTTAAAGTTTAGTTCATATAAAATATTATAGAGCAATCGATTGCCAAAATGGAACCAAAAATTGAAAAGTAAATTATTTCACTATAAAAAATTTATAGCTTGAAGTGTGAATAATAATAATTCCTATCATAAATAATTACTGCGATTATTTTTCTGTAGAAAAAAAAAATTCTGAACAATTAAATTCATTAAAAATTCATAATTTCAAATCGCTTTTTTAATTTTACATCTCAATTTATGTAATCATATAAACTAAAATATTATCATCCTGTTTAAGCTATTTGTACCTATATAAAATAATTTCCTTCTAATACTTAATTTTGTTAATAAAATTCTAAAAAGAACATTCCGCAAATATAAATGATACAAATTTCAATTAGATTCCACAACTGGATGAATTTTTTTAAGTCTAGTTTAAAAGAACTTTAAGTAGAATTAAAGGAAGGTATAGCCAGTTTTTTTTTGCACAGCTTAATGTATACGTACATAAGTATACTATACATATTCAATGCTAATATTTGAGCGTGAGAAAATATAAAGAAGACAATTGAGAGGTTGAATAAAAGTTGACAATGGAGTATTGAAAAGTAACAGACGTCAAGGAAAAGGAAGAAGAACGAACCCGAAGCAAAGTTGAAGATAACAAACTTCACTTTCTTCACTCTTACAAATGGAAACTCCTAGAGAATACACATTTGTAATGACTTTGAAAAGCAGGTTTCATAAACTCTCTATCCCTCTCACTCATAAACAGACACATACAATAAAAAGTTTTTGAATAATATCATGAATACACATATACATTCTATTTTTATTCCTGCATCTGTATATGCTAACAAATGATATGCTCATAACTCAAAACGATTTACCCTCTATATATTTAATTCTCCACACCATTAACCCATATCAATGATTTTCGATTATGGCCATGTACATTAAATAATTTTCCACCCCAAAATTATTCACATCACTAATCAAAAGAATTTTTCCTTTCACACACACATTCTCACACGCACGCAAAAAAAAAAAAATATCAAATCAAAGCCAATAAATAAAATATCAATCACACAACTAAATAAAAAAGTAAATAAATTAATTAAAACGGCAGTTTAGTAATATGAGTTTAGACTTAGGCTAAAATCGCGTGAAAAGTAGAGATCTGAAGAGTAATATTGTTGTACTGTCATTAAAACTAATATATAAAAAATAATCTTAATCCAAAGAACTTTCCTTGATGTAAATTTTCTCTTCTATCTTTTACTTTGGCATGTTCTGCATATAAACTGAAGCCATAAACGTTCCACACATCGAACATTGATTTTAAAACTCTCCGTTCTTTGTGTCGTCGCTTAACTCATAGCGCACACACATTTATCCATATAGATATACATACATACAAACATACATTTACATATTCAGTTTCTTATACATCTCCATATTCCATCGAGACACTCTCGATTCCAGGGGATTATTATTCTAAAAAGAAAAAAAAAAGAAGAAGAAGAAGAAGAGATAAAACGACATTGAAGTAAAAAAAAAAAAAGTAGTCCTCATTGAAACTGTGAAAACCACACACAGTAGCTTTCCTCATCGTTTGACTTCTCACTATATATTCCCCACTCATGGCACACTCTCGTTTGGCGTCGAAACGATCCCAATGGGGCGGAAAGGGGGAGGCGAATCGACTCTAGTATACATAAAACGGACGGGAAGCGTACGTGGCGGTAATATCGGAACCTCCAAATGGTAATCGATATCTCATATATCTGTAGATGCATATTCGGGCGTTCCCTATACGACTATACAATTCAGGACATGGACCCTTAAATACATTCATACATAACACATGTACAAACATACGAGATAGTAATATACATACATACATGTATATATGTAAAGCGTAAACGGGAAGTATAACTTTGGAGATAAAACTCAAGCGGAGGCCCATGAAGTTTACGATGTCCAGTTCCACAAATATTCATTGATACATTCAACAACAATTCAACCATCCTTTGCTCTGATGTCGATTTTCGAAATATCCCCATTTGGCCTTATGAACATCCATGTCCATATATGGCTGAATTACAAACGCGTTTCACAAACGGAAGTACGATAGAATATATAGAACTAATAATTTAGCGAATATATAATCGTACCAACAACCTGGTAAACTATTCTCTGGAGTATTATATGGACAGAGTGTGTGAGTGGCAGTAGGTGAGGGCAAATCCGCATTCCCCCTTACTCGTATGAGAAGGAGGGTACGTATAATATTGAATACCGTGGGCGTTGGGAGCTTTGACATTACTAAAATGTCAGAGAATGTCGCGCATCCCATAATCTATGCCTGCTTGCGTACCTTGGTCTGCATGCCAACATGCTTGTCATCAAACTTTTGCTCATTGTCATTTTATATATTCCTAAAATAAATATTCAAACATTTTTAATTCCAGTATTATCTATCTGGTGTCTTTACTTCATTGCAGTATTAATTTATTATTATTTTTTTTTAATTGTTTGTTGGTGGATGTTAGAGAGTAAATAACCCAATGTGCTTTTGTTACTTACTCGTATTTACAACGGTGGAATATAATTCTGAATGGAGAGTCTGTAAATTTATTTTTAATGATTATATGCAGTGACGGAGTATAATGTAGCAAAGACGATGTGTGTTTTTCTGAGTGTAAAACAGGGTTGAAAAGAGAATATAAGTCTGAAAACAAGTGCCAAAGAAACATTAATGGACACCTACATTAACCGCTTTCTACATACAGTGAAAAAATAAAATAAAAAGTAAACTCAGACCGGCAGTAAATTGAATGTCAAACGCAAACGAGTGTGCAGGTCTTTTTCAAGATATCTTATATATGCTAGAGGGTAGAAAAAAAGAGAAATCTAAGAATTATTAAGCAAAACAATAAAAAAGAGATCATATCACTGGTATTATATAACAGTTATAAGTTTATTTATGTACTCTGTTGGCTCTTAGAATTTCATATTTATTATTTTCTTTTTCTTTTACATACACACTGGCTCATGGGAAAAAAAAAAATGGAAATTCAGTGTGACTAAACCAACGCCACCCTTTGCTTTCTATCACTTCATCTTCACTTCTGCCATTGAGGTATAACCAGAGGTGCCTCGAGGCAATAGCTAACGATCCCATTGTCAACGAATGCATTTGAGTCGAGTTTATTGTCTATTGCATTTCGTACAAATACGCTTGGGTGATATTTAATTATTTATAATATTTCTCTCTGATTTTTCCTAACGATAATTCTTGTCTTATTTTTTGTCCTCATTCCTTTCTTTGGTTCATTCATTCATTATATGTATATAATTCTTACTTACAAAAATGAATAAAGTTTTGCGAGGTTATTCACATGAAGAAAATCCCACTGCACAGTTGGTAATGCTGTTTGGTGAAGTGTGAACAAACGCGCGCGCGTGTCTATTTGTAGAAGCTTAGTGTAGATGTCGCGTCGATCTCTTGGATATGTCCCAGCCCCATTTTCTCTCTTTTCTTTAACCCCAATGTCATTTTCTATCTCCCTTTAGTCTTACTAACTCGCTTTTGGTTCACTCATCCTCAACATTTCCGCACGAAGTGAACACCGATTGACGGCTTCAGTTTATTTTCACATTCAGATCCAACTTAATATTCTCGCGCTATTGAAAAACAAGTGTGCACTACAGTCTACATATATACTGAATAATAAAAATAAAAGAAAAACTACACGATAAAAATGGCTGTCATTTCAAGCAGAACTTTCACATGGTTATGTACTCAGGATAGAAATTGAAGAAATATATGTATATATTTTTCTCATTCTGTATCTAACAGTAATGCAAGGGGTGGTTGGTTGCCCATCTAAAATTTGAATACGTGAAATTCTGAAAATGGAATTTCTGATAGCACAATAGCGCGCGCGCATAAGTGGGAGCGAGAAAACAAGAGGGGAATTTTACCAAGGGGAGAAAACGCTGGAGATTCCTTGCAACGAATCGAATGGCCGACGTGCGGAAGGTTAAACAACCGAAATATATTGATAGAACAAGAGGAAGATGAGGGGTTCCCCGAAATTTGCGGTAAGTAAAACAAGTGAAATGTCGAATAAATTGAGATAAATGTTATACAATATTTTTAATTATTATACGGAGTTAGATAAATATTAAGTGACTGATTAATTGTTGAAAAATAAATAAATGATGATTATAATATGAAATTTCAATGATTTGTTAATTTGTTAATTAACATTTCTGACATTTCGTATGAATTTTTTATTTCTATTTGTTGCCCTTGTCATTGTTATATCCACACATCCACCCTCGTTCACAATTTGCATTATGATTGTCGCGATCATGACGATGCACGTGCCGGCATTGTTAAAGGATTAATTAACGCATGAATGACACTATGAATTGATAAATATAATTTTGAGATTCCACGCATTTTCACCGACTGTGTGTGTGTGTATTTGAATAATCGAATAAAAAATATTTTTCTCATTAACTTTCATCGTTAAAAAATGAAGTGATTTATAATATTAAATACTATTAGAAATGTGTATTTATTTATGTTTTTCTTTATGTAATTTTAACAGAGAATATTAATTGAAACTTTCTCGATCATTCTAAATTACAAATACAATTAAATTATCAATAAAATCTAATCGAATGAACATATAAAAATAAATACTGTTTTATTGTCGAAAACATCACACTAAATCGATACTAAAAATGCGCACAAAACTACGTTTTTTTTTTTACTTACGTTATTTCAGATAATTCTCTTGATGACTTTCAATTTTGGCACTCGCTCAATCTTTTCATCCATCTCTAAAATTCTCTTCATCTCCGTTCATTTTTTATTTACCACGTACTCACTCTTCTTTTATATATAAATTTTTTTTATATCGCAACACACGTTCTCTTGAATCCATCGTTGCGTTCATGGGTTGAAACAGAAAATAGTAGATGGCCGCCGATTCTCCTTTCACCATTTTCTCCTCCCATTTCTTTGAGTTCCCAGTGTCTTATATAACAATAATTCGTGTTCCTTATTGTTTCATCGTACTCGAATATAAAACGCAAGTTTAGTTTAAATAAAAAAAAAAAAAATATTTAAAAATTGTAAAATGATCTAAACTCGTACAAAATATTCCGCAGACGAGCGACACACGCTCTTCTCGGACGAACTGAGCATCCCCCCCTCGCGTTCAAATTATATAGCGACCCCCCACCTTCACAATTTCTCCGCCATTATCCCTACCACAAAATCAACCCCACTAACGGGAATGACGGCAATATAGGGATAGATGGATGGATAGATGCTGGTACATACACTGCTTCTGCACATTTTCCCTCCATACTGCTCTTTCTCCATTCCTCCTTTTTCTCCTCATTTAATTCGTATTCTCCTACTTTTTCTATATATATATATATTTATGTTTCCCTCTCATTCTCACTCTCTTCTTTTCACACTGACATTTTATCCACGACACGCCAATACACGGCAGATACCTCACGCGTTCCTCGTGGCTTTCTGCTCTCTTCTTTACTCTGACTACCCTCCTACACATCTTTAATATCCACCCCTATCCCTCTTATCCTCATCATGTTTTATTTCCCGTTTCTTCTTTATTTTCATTTTTTTTTTATCCTTTTCGTTCTTACCTCTCACTTCCTTTCTTTGTCGCGGTGCAGTGCCCTCATCCAGGAGAACATCCATTTAATAATTATATGCAGTAATTAGAGAGTCTGGAGAGGTCGATGCATGAATAATCTTCGTTTTCAATATAAAAATTAAAAGCCTACAAAATCCTTTTTATTTTATTCATATATAATATGATTTCTTTACTATTTATAAAAATAAATTTTCATCATTGCGTTAATATTATTTCAAAATTTGTCTCTTACATACATGTACAACATTATAACGGACAAATGAATGAAATAAAACTAATTAATACCCACAATAATAGTAATTATATAGTCATAATAATTTTATAATTATTCTCATCAATGTACTTTTTATACATTGTCGTTGTCGTCAATGATGCTATTGCAAAGTGATTATAAACTCTCAAGCAAACTTCAATTTCTCATCTTCCTCTTCTCAGTCTCTCTCTCTCTCTCTTCTACTCACGTATCATCCTTGGGTTAACGCGGTTAACCCTAGACGCGCGAGAGAGCGCTTCTGTGCACTGACAGACAAGTACAGTTCTCCATCTAGTTTGAGAGAGAAACAGTGAAGTAGGATTTAGCTAGGCCCTTTTCATCATAAATATATCTATACATTCGCATGGCAGCAAAGTTTCCACCGTAACTTGTCTCTCTCATTCACTTTGTTTCTCCTTCCATTCTCTTCAATTCTCCTACCACGACGTTATACTGCTCCAAAATTCCATTCCGATGTTAAAGCAGTTCTTGCGCCCCACTCAATCGCTCATGCGTCCCACCAGGTGCGCTGCAAACGTTTAGAGTAGGGATAAAGGGATGTTGTCGTCATAGCGACTGGTTGACGATAGTGGTGGGGAGCACGAGGAGAATACGAATAAAATGACTGGCGGATGGCGGGGAAGAGCAGTAAGGGGGAAATGCGCATCGATCGTTAACGTCCACGACTGTATACGTATGTCGACAAGCACAGAGCCGTGCACAGTTCGTTGGTACTGTTGAGTGTGGCGACGAGTAACGCGGGCATCAGTACACACATAACTGTGCAACGATGACGCTGCTGCGTGTGCTATACCACATTGTGTGTGTCCCTTCTATTTCAATATATATTATACACTGCAAAAGGGAGTAAATACATATATGATATACATATATATACCTATTTATAGGCATATATATGTATGCCTAAACTCTCATCACAACGTCTCTTCCCCTACCATATCCTCGCGCACTTCTCTTTCACGTTTGCACATATACCAATACAAATTTATACATTATATATGTATATGCGTATGTGCAGGTTCGTGCTTGCATTATAGACTCTCCTCCACTGCTGTATAATATGCGTTATTCGTGAAATGAAGGCATGCGTCCAAGTGTGGACTTACGTGCTTATGCCACGCTCTTATGCAGGCGCGAATGATTTTCAACACACCACCAACCGATATCAGCTAGGTTCCAGACATCCCATGTAATGCTGCAATGCTTTTGCTACTATATACATATAATAGTGCTTCTTGATTCTAGAGTGTAGTTATATATGTATATATTTATGTATGTAGATATTTACAGGGAATATTTTCAGGTCGTCATTTGGTTCTAATGCATACTTGAAGGACATTCTGATAATTCGGGGACTACTGTCCCTAAAATTTTCATGGATTTAATATTTAATTTATGGGCTAAGCTAATTTGACTCATTAAAAATTTAATTACTGATGCATTTATATGTGTAGATTTTAATATTATTTTTTGAAAAAATATACATTGATTTTTTTAGTCAAGTAATGAAATATATGGAAATGTTTCAATAATAAATCTTTCATTTAAATTGACTTGGAACTATTTTCTTCGCAAAAAATTTTTATTTTCTTGTAAATGAGTCAAATTGGCTCAATTTTCAGTGAAAATAGACGTATCTAATAATTTTTTAAAATCTATTTATTGTCACCACATTGAACCTCTCTAACTTCCCCCGGTTAGTAAAGTGGAGGGGCAACTTTAGAATTTTAAATGGAAACCCCAATTTTTTATTATGGAATCTGATTCTGCGAAAGAAAATACGTTAATTTTGTCTGAAAAATTGCGTTTTAATTTAAATGTATTTCATTTCAAAACAAACAAAAATAATTATTTCATCACAAAAAATACATACAATTGTATATATATTTTAATCATCTCCAACTGTTCATTTTTTTTTTCAGTTCAAACAAACGATTTGATTTTATTTTTTATTCTTCAAAACGTTATTTCAGTTCAGTTTAAAATACGTAAAATCATAAATTTTAGTCATTCGCAAATATTCTTATAACTTATTCGTTGTTTATTTTTTTATATCCACAGTATATAAAATGAAGTGTAGTGTATCGAATGAAAAAAAAAATCATTGATAAATTTTTCGCGTGGAAAACTAAAGTAGACAGATTTATATAACGATCATAATTACTCTCGACTTGCGGTCAACGCACATGTTAACTTCATGTATATCAAGTACAAATATGGAATGTAAGTGCACATTGAAACTCGTGAGCTATCGAATATTTTCTTCCACCCCTTCCTGACCTCGTCTATATTTTCAATTTCATTTTTTTTCCCTTCTCATACCCTTTATCTCTGTTTTAATTTTTAGGCCTTACGCTAATTAAAAAATTCCACCGCGAAACTGAATTCCTGCGTAGAGTTTTTTCTCCACTTTTTTTTTCCTTTTCTTTTTTACTCTATACTCATACCCGTTACTCATGCATATATACTGCAACATAGACGCATATATACACATGTGATACATGTATATATATACATAGGTACATAACGATGTTCGCTCATACGAACAAATCCAATACGCCGTCGTTTCTCTATTGCTCTGTATTGCAATCTCACCCCTTTCGCTATTTTTTTTTCTTTTTCCCTTGCAGTCATGTACAATATATATATATATATGTATATATATACCCTCATGTTGAGTGTGTGTGGCCTTGCTATATGCTCTCTTGTGGCGCGCACTCTTCTTTCCTCTTTGTACAGGCATTACCGCGAATAGAGAGAAAATATGTATACATACATATTGACGTGCACATATGCATAAACTCTCACGTCAATTTTTTTACACCAGTATTATGCGTATCTACATGCATATATATTGAAGCAGCCGCGACAATTTTTCGCATCGCGCGCGAAATCAATGTTATATAGCGTCTCTCGCACAACCCCACTGATCATTTCTCACTTCCTATTTTTTCTTTTTTTTATTTATTTTATTTTTTTTTGTTATTATTCTTGCTTCTACGCATATTTATTTATTTTAGCACTCATATGAGCGCATATATACACGCACAATTATTTACATTTTGCATTGGAATGAGAAATATATTCGTATATATGTAATATGAAAGATGAATAAAATTCCAGATGATTCATTTTTTTTTTTTTTTTAATAAATAATGCAATGACGAATTAATACCATAGAATTAAAAATCATTAAATATTTCATGTTCAGATATAATATATATTCAAATCAATAACATACCTACATGTGTATTTTTATTACAGAAAAGTATAAATAAAAAAAAATAAATAAAAAGAGAAATAAATTCAATTCAATTGAGTGACATCTCATTAAAATGTTATGCAAATTTATTACATATAATTTTTTTTTTTTAATATATCTACTCATAAATATCTTGTTGAAGAAAAGAATAAACAAAAACGAACGTGAAGAGTCCAGGCAGTATATATAATATGTATTTATTTATATTTATACAGATATAATATAATATATATTTATTTATATTTATATTTATATATATATTTATTTATTTACTCAACGTGTCATATGCGCGACAATTGTAAGTTCATTTGCTCCCTATATATTTATATTCTATATCCAAGTATATAGACACAATCCAGATTTTTTTTTCCATCCCATTACTCTTTCCATTCTATCTCATTCTCTTATTAAACGAAAAACCGAGATAATGCAATTTTTTAATTCAACCCCGCGCAATTACGGTGAGGCGTTGCGGTTAATTTTCCTTTCCAACGCGCGTATGGCGCGCAAGTCCGTCAAGGAAATTAAGCGTTCCCAACACCACTCATTTTATTTCCCTTTTTTTTTTTTCATTCATGCATGTATAAACTCGTTCTTTCTCTAATACTGCATCACCCTTGCATAATGTCCCGTCCCGTATGTGTATATATAATTCTATAATATATATGTATATTTATGTATACCTACCAATCCATCTGTCCATTTTACACCTTCACTAATTATTTTACGCCCGCCCCATACTTGAAATCAATAACCCCAATGAACAATGTTTATTCATTTATCTATTCATATTTTCATGAAAAACAAAATTAATAAATTTTCCAACATGTGTTTGCTATAATAAATTAAAATTAATTAATATTAACCCAACCGCATCATTGAATAACTGTAAACTTATCCGCATTGTTAATAAATATTTTTGTGTAGAGCAATTAAATTATTTTTAGTATTTTTGTATTGCGAATATTTGAATTTAATTCGGACCAATGAGCGAGCTTTATATTTATAATATGTATATTTCAAAGCTAAACATTGGTCTAGGTAGAATATAAGTGTCTACTAATAAATGTCAATATAGTTAATAAATGGTTGCATAGAAGATAACAACGTGGCATAAAATAACAAGTATCGACAGTTTTTAATTAGAATATATTATTGAATCTTTGGATTTAAATCTTTCAATTAAATTTTCAACGATGGAGAAACTATAACGAAGATACAATTTACTAAAAGTGTGTTTCATACCAATAATTAAGGGCTAATAAATTTAAGTAATTTATTTATGGCAAGGCACAGCAGTTTATGTTGACGCCAGCACGCGAATAGTTTCACCAAGTTTGACATTCAGTACTATATAAATATAAATGAAAGTATTGTTTTTCTATAAATTAAGAAGGATATTTTCATTTCAAATTATTTATTATCATAAATATGGCATTCGATAAACATGTTAGTGTTGTATAATTTGGATAAATTCATTCTTAAATAAGGGAATTCAATCATGTTTTTCAAACGTTAGCAAAAATATTTCGTATAAATTAAAAAGTTGTGATAATAACAACTTTATTTTAATTTTCGATTGGTAGTATTATATAACTAGTTAATTCCACCACGTTGCCTTTTTCATTCACACATTTTCAACAATAAATAAATCATCAGGTAGATACAAGAATAATAGCTAAATAGTGGACCAAAAATAAGAGTCAATTCTCATTAATTATTCCAATAATTGTTCATCAAATGAGCATCAATATAATATTCAATTACCATTTCGTTTACTCCACAATTTCGCCACTGCCTCTTCGTAATGAAACATTTCCCAAGAATTTCCAGTCCGCAATTGAAACATACCCAAAATAACAATTTAAACCCATCAATAAAATAAACCAAAAATCATTCACCTTCATCCAATATCAATTATTCATTTTCCAAAAAAACAAAAAAAAACCCCTTCGCGCCCTCTATACACACATAATCATTTCTCTCTTCCCTCTTCACTACTATGCTATTCCATGGTCATTCATCCGCGACAGTGGTGCCCACGAGTCATATGATACAGCTCATATAACGAATAGAGACGATTGCTAAATGGCATACTGGTGCACACATCGCCACCAAACAACCCAGCAAGGAGTGAATGAGATAGAGAACATCATATACATACATACATTTATACCAGACTCTCCCTTCATCCCTCATATCAATTCTCCGAAGCTATATATCACTGAACACCAGTGATGCTCTCTCCCCGTGGCAGTGGTTGTGTTGCATCAGCACCATAGTACCATTTACAACCACCACCATTGGCATATTACCACCACTACTGGTCTATGCCCAACCGATTCGTCGTTCGCCCGCCCACCACTCACGCAACCAGCTCTCACCGAGTAAAACATTCGACCAAAGCAAGACAGAATGATATGCACGAAGCAAATGAGCGTTAGGTATACTCTGTACTATACTCATCATATACATACCCTCTCTATTCTCCTCTTCTGAAATTCTACTACCCCCTCCGTCATCACAATATATTCCATGTGTTACGTATACGGTATATAGGCTGCTGTACCGCGGTATAGCGTTTCAACCGGTTTGTGTTGATGCCAATGTGCGCGCCCTGGTGGTGGTCGCAGCGTCTATTGTTTCGTAAACACAAAACAACTCGGTCGCGCACAGTACAAAGTGGCTGTGCTGTTTCTCACTCACTCATTCACAAACAGCGCAAAATAGACGGAGAGAATAAATGAAATAGATAAGGACACACATGCAATGGCCAACATGATATTGCAGCACGTGAAACAGAAGAGGATAAATGATGATGTGCACAGTGGTAGAGAGAGCTAGGAGTTGTACACAACCAAAGAGTCACAGTGCGCTATCGCGAATAGAAAAAGAGAGTATTTATACATAGAGAGAGAGAGAGAGAATGAGAGGGAGAATTGGGTATTGTCTACAGAGCTAATCAAAAGCGTTCCTTTCAACGGAGGAACGCCGCGGTATATAGACTTCGCCTGGCTACCCATCAGCCTCTTACTCGTTCATTCTCTTTTCTCTATTGCAACTTCACTTGTTTGTCGCTTCTCCTGTTTTCTCTCTTGTCTTTTTGTATTGTTTCTATTTTTGTTTCGACCTTCTATCTTTCCGCGGATCCCTTTTTTTTTTCTCTTTTTCACGTCGCGTATGCGAAATGATAGATAGAAAAAAATAACTTCTTGCATCTCTTGTTTTTTATGTATACTAATGCTGGTGCTCTTTGCCCGTAGAATGTACAAGAGAATCAGATCAGAAAAAAAAAATACACACCTCGTATGTTTATAAAGCGTACAAATATTTTTTTTTTTTGTTAGACGAAGCATGTATATTATCCGGAGGAAGTGAAGAAATTTGCCTTGAAGTTGTTTTTTTTTTTTTTTTTTCATTGTGCAATGTCGTCGGTTTGAATTACGGGGTTAATGTCGTATTAGAGGGGGCGATGGAGAAAAAATATACATGAAGAGGAGATATATGTATATGTGTGTTTATGTAGAATGTCGGCAGGGGAGAGAAAAAAGAAAATGTTGGTGTATATGGTAAGAGTCAATTTGGAAAATTGCCGACACGTTTTACGAGTTGGTTTACGACAGTGACTATTATGTAAATCCGATTGAGAGTTTGATTAATCGTTTGTCTAGTATAACGTGGGAGGGAGAGAAACATGTCTGAGTTTGTGCCGGCAATAGTGCGTAAGCAAGAGAGGGTGCTAAATTGAAGAAGTGGGAAATAAAAGCGTGGGATGAGGAATAAACTCTCTGGAAATGAAGATGGTTTACGGATAAATCTTATTTGGAGTTGGAGGCGTATGCTCACAATCTTTTTAATATCGGGTCATTTGAGGGTGGACTACGATATATATATATATATATATATATATATATATGTACTTGAAGGTATTGAACTAACTCTTTCATTATTTTAATCAGAGTTTTATTGAAGTTATAGAAAAAAATAAAACGTTTGTAAAAAATGCTTTTATAATTTTGTGCGCTGATGAATTATTTAATCTTACACAAATATAAAATTAAAAAGTTATGTCGATTCTAAATATAGTTTTAAACAATTGTAAATTCTTTGAGAATTAAAAAATCTATTGACTAATTGGAAAGAATTTTTACATCCTCAATAATTCTAATTTGAAAATTTAAAAAATAATTTATTTTACTTTATTTTTCTTATAAATCTAGTGGAGAACTATCTCTACAACTCTTTACCGTGTATATAATCTTTGGCTTATGATTTCCCTGACTTTTACGAAAGTAAAAAATATACATACGATGCACTCGAGCACCCTCAAAGAAGAAAAAAAAATACAAGTGGAAAAAGAGTATGAAAAAAGCAAATGTGAATGAGATACAATTGATGTGTGCGTTGGTATATATTATATGTATATATTTGTATATGTATACATGAGGAAGGGCGGATGAGGGGGCGGAGGACATCTCGGGAGTTGTGTATATCACTGACGCGCCTATAACGCGGGTTCATATCTATACAGGATGTACCGGGTGTCCAATAAATCTATTACCGGGTGCCCCTTGGGGGCGCGCCGCGTGCAGACGGACGAGGGATCGCCCCCTCGACTCTCAACCTCAACTCTCTTCTCTCCTCACTCTATCTCCATCCTCATTCCCTACTCTCTCTTACGCTCTATACGTACATATAAACAGGATTCACCTACTATCCATACAAGAGCTGGTCTCTCTTTTGCTTGCTGGAGCAACAACCACACCGCGACGAGTGGCATCTTGCACTCTTACAATATATCCCCAGTAGATCGCAAGGTAACGCGCGTGCCACGCGACCCAAACACATACAAACATTAACAAATATGCATATATACACACTCACACACATCCATACATATGTTATATGTGATATAATACATTATTTTATACTCTCACATATTTTTTCGTTTTTATAAATCTCGTGGGATTGAAAGAAATGCGCATTCGCCTCATTCACTTATTTCTTTCAATTTTTTTTTTTTTTTTTTTTTCATCAATATTATTTTTCTATCCGGTGGGGGGTTTCTTTTTTTTTTATTGCAATTATTATTTATTTTATTCACTTTATTATTAATATTATTATTAATTTTTTTTTTTTTTTGAGTCACATGTATTGATGAATAACATTTCCGTATGTGTTTTGATATAACTTAATAATAAATATTGAGAATTAGTTAAGATTGAAATTGTGCTTGCGACTTTTCAATATTTTCATTCACAATAATAATAATAATAATAATAAATAATATTTAATAATAATAAATAATATTTAATAATAATAATAAATAATATTTAATAATAAGAAATAATATTTAATAATAATAAATAATATTTAATAATAAGAAATAATATTTAATAATAATTAATAATATTTAATTATAAGAAATAATATTCAATAATAATAAATAATATTTAATAATAATAAATAATATTTAATAATAATAAATAATATTTAATAATAATAATAAATAATATTTAATAATAATATAAGAAACAAAATGAAAATTGAATTAATGATGAAAAAAAAAATGATTATTTTATTTTCATAATATTCATATGTAATGCTGATATTATCTGTATATATATTCATTATAAACAATATGTATAAGTGAAATAAAACCACGAGCGTTGTTATAGCACTTTCCAGGCAATTGTCATGTACAAAACGTCGAAACGACGACACAACAACGAGCATTCGATATCACAATGTATATTTATATATATATATATATCTATAAATACAAGCTCTAACCTCTCTTCTGTATAATACAAGAGACACGATAACAGTGGAAGGGACAGTTGTACTTTGTAAGAGCCCTTTCCTATTCTCTTTTTCATACCCGTTCATACACGTATAATGTATATATATATAAATACTTGTACCTATTACAGTTTGCAATGGGTAAAAGACGGTAGGAGAAGAGTCGCGCAGTTGGATGAAGTAGAATAGACAGATGAAAATAGTTGGGGGATAAAGTGAAAAGTGAAATGAAGAGATGGTAAACGGAGATCGCTATTTCGTTGAAGATCGCATCGTACATTGAAGCAAAAGTAAGCGAAAGGCAAACGTATATAGATATAATATTATATTCTGGGGGAAACACAGTGAGAGAAAGAAAAGATGAAGAGGGAAGGGGGTTGGTTAGTGGTGGCGGAAATGGGGGAAAGGAGTACCTCTACTCGTGAGAATAAAACCAAAAAAAAAAAAGAATGAAAATAAATAAAAAGAAAAAAAATTGTCATTGTGCCGAAGTTAGGGGGATAACAATGACAACGGCTGACGCTGCAGCGACAGCCAACGCAACCCGACTCTCTCTCTTCTGCCGCAGATCATCCCTGGATATTAAAAAGTCACTCCCCATTCGTTTATATATGTATATATGTCCATAGTGAGCTCCACAATTTTTCACCACTCTCTTTTTTTCTTTTATTTTGCTTTTTCTTTCTATCCATCTCTCTAGTATGTGCGTTTTGGCTTCTTTTAGATTTTTTTATTCTTTCTTCTCTCTTCACTTCTCTGAGATTTTTATATTTTAAATACACGTACACACTCTTGATCATGGTTATATATGTATATGCATATATTCAATGATTACACAAATACTTGTAGCATGATATCGTATGTACATGTATATATTTGAATAATTTTTTGCGGGTGAAACAATACAGTTGACGATTGTCGTGATGCTGTGTGTATTAACTTGTAGGGAATAAATGTGAAATTAAAAAAAAAAAATAGAAAGAAAATTATATTAATATAATTTGTTATAAGAATAAATTTTAAGCATTTTGAATATTGTTATTGGGATTTTTTTATATTGATCGAGTGTATAATTTTATGAGGGGGTTGGAATATTATTAAATATTCTTGGATTGAAATAAAAAAATGGTAAAATTAATCACAGATTTGTACAGTAAAAAGAATTTTTTATATTTTTATTTCCAATTACATTTTTCTGAAAGAATATTTTATTTTTTTACTATTCATTGTATTAAAAAATTCTCTCTTTTCCCCTCTCACTTGTGTAAATATTTTACCTAAATATCTGTACGTTTAGGCCATTTAATAATAATATCTGTTATTTATTTCATCAATAAAAAATTAAATCTAAAAAAATATTATAAAAAAAAAAAAAATTTTTGTGATGAAATATTCTTTCATAAATAAAAATTCAACTTGGCTAGAATTTTTCCAAATGAATTTCCCTCAATTTCCACCAGTTAAGATAATAAACAACGATAAATTAATTTATTCCATTCAAATATAACTATAAATTACATCTTTTTATATTTATTTCTATTATCGTGTATCATTCCAATATAAAACCAAGCTAAAATCCCCACAAAAAAATGCGTTTATGAATTGTTTATTATAGTATTATACTCTGCAGCTCACATATATGAACGATGAAAATCAAATTCACCGAACCGGCGTCAGAATAATTCGATTTGTCATTCTACCAAGTCCCAAACTCTCACAAACATCCCCTCATACAGTTGCAGTAGCACTCATTCACAATATAAATTCGTATATCCACAAACATAAAATATACATATCATTCGACCAGATCGATTATTATATGTATACCTATAACCTACACTTCTACACACTACAATATATACAATAAATGAAATGCATGATAAATCGCAATGGTTGTTATTCTCTCATCAACGGTAGCTGTTTCTCTTTCTCTCCATTTCATCACCCACTTCACGCACTTAGTTAACAGATTCCAACTAAAATTCATCCAAAATACCCAACTATATACATACACAATACATATACACATATACATAATGTGTATATACATTCATAAATTGTAAATATATACATGTTTATGTTTATATAATACTTGACTCGATTTCAATTCAAGTGACGTCTATCCTTTTGCACATTTGTTTGCAAATAGTTTGTCACAGTTGACAATACATTCACCCTACCTATAATGCACATGTATATATACACGTATATATGTACATATGATATCTGTACACAGCTTTAAACTGAGATGAATTTTATTGATGCATTCAATAATAATTATACACTTATTTATTGTGGATGTATGTAGAATTTATTTAATATATTTACGTTTAGTTATACAAATGTTTGCTAAATATACTTTGTATGTGTGTGTGTATATGTATACATATAGTAATGTAAATATGACGATGGTATGACGTGCATGCGGCTAGTGACGTCAAGTACTCCCTGACGATGACGTTTACGACGAAACAACCACGCCCAACTGAACACACTCTGTTTGCAGTATATTATTATATCTATAATAATCATGGTGATGGTTTCTCGTTATCATCTTTATTATTTTCTCTATATTTTCCTTTAGCTCTGTAAATTCATTCATCTTTTTCTGTCTTTATTTGTATTTCATAACGTTATCTTTGTTGATTTATCTTGAAAGATTGATGCTGAGATTGGAATTTTAATTCTGTTTTTAAAATCAATTGAAAAAATATTTATTGGAATTTTTATATTATAATTTTTAGATTTATAATATTTTTATATTATTGATATAAAAGATACTGTGAATTTTATTTTATTATAATTTTATTTGTAGACTTTAATAATTATTTCATGAACGATAATAAAATTTTATTCATAATTTTTTTTTTTATTTTAACTAAATTTTTTTTTTTATAAATTAATTATCATACAGATTATTTGATAAATGACTTTATATTGACAAAGTAGAATTATAATTTTCCTCTACTTATTAAATTATCCATTCTAAATATTCCTGTCAAATTTACAATCAAATCATTCCAATCATAAATATATAATTACTCTTTATTTTCTCTTTATACAAAAACACATTCACGTATATATAAATAAATACATATATACTGTAAATGAAAAATCCGTGATACATTTGATGATGTGTCTGCATACTGCAGGATGCGGGATAATGTTTTGGAGATAGTGTACCACTCATAAAGAACAATGAATATAGCTCTTCAAAGAAATAATAATAAAAAAAATTCTCATTTCTATGTATTTCACTTTTGACTGCACATTTCCGCATATAAATACATGAATATACATACACAACGATAGTTATCCATAGATATACATTTGTACTGATATATTAAAGTATATAAATACATATAAACATGTATATAGTGATATTACAATATATAGGTAGAGTAGTATCGCTTCTTCCGTCGAGTGTTTCGAGTGACCAAGTTACTTCCTGCATCATACAGAGGGTCTTGGTATACGCAAATCTACAGTACATAGACCAAACTGCCGATGGTTTTCACTAGTAGTATGTGTATATATGCATGAAATAATAGTTGGAGAACCCTCTCAAAGACGAAGCCATTGAGAAATAAAATGGGAGATTTTTTTTTTTTTTTCGAGGTAAATTTAATTCAATTTTATGGGAGAGATTTTTATTTAATATTTCTTCATTGTAATGTGCTCCTATGAGATTTGGAAAAGTTTATCGGTTTTGATATAATATGTGAAACATTGTGTTGAAAAAAATGGGAGTGAAAATGATGAATATATATGTATGTGAAGGAGAGATTACGCCGCAAGGCCATTCACATGTGCAATCTCCCACATAAGTTCTTGTTCTTGGTGAAAAAGATGCTCCGGAGGCGGTTCGATGTGTGCGAAAATCGAGGAGTCGTGTTACCGATCTTTTTTATTTTCTAACTTTTTTTCTTTACTATTTAAAGAGAACAAAAAAATTGTTTTTTTTTTTATTTTTTACTTTTGTCTTTATACGTTTTATCACAGTTTGAATATTTTCTGATGGCGAAATGACAGAGACAAAGTGGTAGAAGGAAAAAATAAGTAAGTGATAAAAAACAAGGGGACTGTGCAATTCTTTTTCCGATTTTTTTTTTTTTCCTTTTTTTATTCTTCAAGTTTGGTAAAAAGGATGTTTCAATTTATCGGTATATGCAGTGTACGTGTGATTTGCTGAGAAAGCAACTCGGACCGTTCATGAAATATTAAAGTGAACCTAGAATGATAATGAAGCGTATTTGTACACATGTGTATCTACATGCCATGTCAATTTCACTTTTCACACTTTGAAATTCAGCTTAAACCCAAACAAAAAAAAGAAAATAGTATCAAAGGTTATAAATTATTAATTCAATCGAAAACAATTTAATATTTATATTCGTCCTAGATATTTTATTTTCTTCAAGTATCACTAAATAATATTCAAGAATTAAAATTTATTTATAAAAAAAAAATTGTCACCATGAATTCAATTAAAATTTTATAAATTTATCCCCCATAAATAAATATTCATAACACAATTTATCAAATCAATTTTGCTCGATAAAAAAATATATTATAAATTTTAAATGTGTGCTTATTATATACGATTACATAGATACGTATATGTATATGTATGTATGTGTATATATAAAATATCTACAACACTTTGTGTTTGGGTGTCGTTAATGTTTTCCCTCCCCGGGGGCTGCGCAACCCTAAGTGATCTCATATACAATGAGATTTTATGGAAAGTGCACGCACGAACCTGTTCTTCTTTAGCTCCTCTGAACATAATCGTATATACATATAACTACTGTAGGTACATATACATTCATAAGTAGATGTATAAATGTGGGGTCGTTCCCTGTCTGTCTCTATCCCTCTGCTACTACTTTCGCATTCGAAATTATCAAAAATTTCATCTTAAATATAAATCTAGTTAAATAATTGTTATTTATTCGTATGTAATATGAATTTTATACACATAAATGTACTTTGATATAATTTTTAAATATTATTTTAAATACTTTTTATATTTGTTTAATAATTATTTTGTATAAATCGCAATTTTTTCTATGATACAAAGCAAAATGGGGTGGACTTTAGGTTAGTTTAATCAAATGGGAATAGATATTATTGCGGAGTTTTTTAAATTATATTAGAATATATGTTGTGGATTTGATGGAGAAATTTAGTTGGAATAAAAAACGAATATAATTGAGAAATAAATTTTTCATATGATTGAATTACTAATTGATAATTTTTTGTAATTTATAATATGATGTGGAGAATGGTTTGAAGTCAAAATTCTTAAAATAAAATTAGATATTAATATAGGAGGGAAAGTGGCCTAAAATGGCATACTAGGGTAAAATGGCATATTGGTGATTTTAAAATTCCTGTTTAAGTGTGGCACTGGAAAAATGTTTCTAATGACACGAAATCACTTCAAGGACCATCTACGAAATTTGTAACATCGTATCTGCAGACAGTTATATGCGAGCCACCATTATTGCACATTACTCTTCATAAAATATTTAGTTTGTGCGTAGTTAAAGTTGGAATATTCCTAACAAATGAAGCGAATCAACAAAACTATAAGTGAGTACTTAGAAATACGTTATATTTCATGTGTTTTACTAGTTAGAAAATTAAAATTTTGTCTTTAAATACAAAAATTAATTATGTTTTGTAAAATATTGCCATGGGCCTAAAACGGCATATGTAGTCCGTGAACTAAGACGACACATATGCCATTTTAAGCCGGCATATATTTAATATGTTTTCTTTCAAATATGCCATTTTACCCATAGCACTAAGGGTAAAATGGTTAATGACAGTTTTTTACGTTTTTTTTATAATTAATAAATTAAATTGTTAAAATAAGCAGTATTCCAAGTATTTCAGTATGAAAGTAATATTCCTTGAAGCTTTAGAAAACTATTTTACTTCAACCCACAAGTTTGTAGTTTACAAGTAACACTCAATAAAAAAAATAATATGCCATTTTAGGCCACTTCCCCTCTCTCTCTCTCTCTCTGCTAACACAATAATTACTATCACTACAAGTATTTATTACACGCCGACACTTCATCATACACCTTCAATGAATAATTGACATTCTCTTATCGATTAAAATCCTAAGAATGCATTAATATATATTGGATATGAAACATAGATAATTAACATCTATATTTACCTAACTCTGTCACGCTCTCAGTGATTGAATTTAATAATTAATCTCGATCAAACTTACTGAACTATTAAAGTCTATATGATCATAGAGATTTCTCAAAGGAATAATTATTCTAGGACATATTATCACCCTTTATAACTTCTTGCTTACATCCTGCACATCCACATACATATATAAACGTATATGAATACACATATATATTTATATGTAAATATGTATATGTATATCATCATGTAAGTCAATTCCCCTTCGATGTAGACGCACTTAAGTATCGTCAAATGTGTAATCAACCTTTGGTCTGACACAGCAAAAATTAATTCACTTCTTATATCACACTCTCCTAAATTCTCATTTGTTCTTCATACTCATTTCAACACTCGTTTTTAATATTGAAATTATATTGTCTTGATTTTATATACGTTCATGTATGTATGTTTATCTCATATTGACGACGCTCTTTCATCCCCTATGTCAGTGAAATAACACTGCATAGATTGTATTTCAAGACAACGAAATTTGTTTGTCTTCTTTTACGATCGTGCCATACCGTCGCACTGTGCGACATTTTATATTGAATTTCACGTAAAATCCACTGGTGTAAAAAAAATTTTTTTCATCTGTTTTTCTAGAATCAAAATTGTTATATATATTATCCATACATATACAAATAAAAAAAAATATTGTAAATCATTTTGCCAGACATATTTTTCACAATTTACATGATTCGCGTATTTCCATCAGTCTCTTGGTCCCCACGGTGAAAACATAGGTATATACATATACAGTAAATATATATATAGTTTTTTTGCTTTGGTGGTTTCTTGTGACTTCGTATGGTTGTTGCAGCCAAGGGTAAAGTCTTGAAAAATTGATAAATATATATAAACCTTTGTCAGAGTTTTCCAGAATAAAAAAATAAAATAAAACTAAAATCCGAAAATTACAAAACTAAATTTATTTAATATTAAAAATAATTTAACTAATTAATTTACTATTATAATCTACAAAACTTTTCAATTTAATCTCATACAATAAAACTTAATTCGTTTATAAATTTATATAAATTCCCAAGCGACAATGCACGTGGTGAATTCTTAAGATGAAACAAACCATCCAGAACAAAAACAAAAATAAATAAATATCTAAAAAAAAAAAAAAAATTGTCGTATATTCTCGGTGTAATTTTAGTTCTGGATTTGTCGGGAAACCCACACGCCAATCATCGTCGTTCGAAATAGAAGAAGAAAAATAAAACAAAAATAATAATCGAGACAAAATCTCTTAGGCCCAAAGTGGAAAGAAAAACTAAAAACAAAAAGTATGAAACGCGCGCGAACCAGTAGAACACAAAGTATAAATATGCTCTCTCACTATCGTGACTCTATATACATATACATATATACTTATAATACGCCGCTCATTGGAGGAAACAAGCCGCGGAACGAATAACAATCGTCGTCCCCGGGGGTTGGTTCGCACCAGGTGCCAGTTCGTGCCTGCATCGGCTTTGGTGGCTTATACCAGCGCCCATCTCCTTCACCTTTTATCTTTATCTATCTTACTACACGCCAATGTATACGTTACATTGCTATTATATACGCGTTGTTATCTCAATGTCCCCTGTGTTACTACTAGACGTGTATAATAGTCGTGAAGATGGCTGCAATAAGTGGAAAGAGACCGACAGGGAACAGACATACACGCAAGTCATTCGTCTCTTTATATTCTTAATACGTAGAAAAATTTCTTTCTTATATATTTTTTATTTTTACTCAACTTTTTTCCATTGTCTTTGTGTCATCTGTATACGCACATGATATATATAATGTAATATAATTTTATGTTTATAGAATATTTGTATTTTATATTATTATGAATGTGTAGTTTGATGATTGATGATGGGAAATTTTGTTTTCAAATCAAGCTCGACGTTTCGAGTCGATAAATCGAAGAGGGTGATGTTTAATTAATTATTAATTTATTATTTTTTCTTCTTTTTACATGCTGTGAGATATTTTTATATACTACCAAAGAGCTACGGTGGGAATTTACCGATTGTTAATGTGGATTATTCAGCATCTGTTGTTTGCGTGAGTAAAACCGATATAACATTGGCATACAAAATATTTCCAGCAGTTATTCATTGATATACAGTAAATTTTGTGTGAAAGTCTACTAAAAATATGCGTTGAAATTTTTTTTAGACATTAATTACACTTTAAACTAATAATCAATTAAATGAATAAATAAAAAATCAAACTGACGAATAATAATTGTTATACAGTTAATTTGGTATTCGTAAATAAAATTATAATTTGGATAAATATATTCCAGAAGAATAAAATATTTATTTTTATTAATATTTACTTTAAAATGTGTAGTAATTAATTAAATATTGATGGCCTTTTTTTTTCATATTAGTCAACTGTCGATGGTAGAGACAACGAAGGATTTAGGG
Organism: Microctonus aethiopoides; assembly: GCA_030347275.1. Taxonomy (NCBI): domain Eukaryota; kingdom Metazoa; phylum Arthropoda; class Insecta; order Hymenoptera; family Braconidae; genus Microctonus; species Microctonus aethiopoides. The sequence goes on from JAQQBS010001424.1 coordinate 5,681,492, forward strand.
ATGGTCGCATCGAAGGAAAAGCGCGTTGGGAATTGGTAGGAAAAATCTGTTTTTTTTTTTCTTTTGACTTTTTACATTTTCTTCTTTTTCATTTTTATCTACCGTCTCGAGACGCGATAGGATTCGTCGAATTTTCTGCGCATATTCTTGAGAGAAACTTTGGGGGGTTTCGAGAAAAAGAGGTTGGCGCGACGAGAGAAAGGAAAAGCAAAATAAACAAAGTGAAAATAAAAAAAAAATGTCTAGTGAAAGAGAGAAGCGAAAAGTACGAGTAAGATCGCGCATTCAGGCGCGCCGTTAGGTCATTTATGTATGTATATATCTACACACCCATATGTATTTATGTATGTATGTGAGTATAGATATATAATATATATGAGATGGTTGGTAAGGTTGGATAGGTATATGAGTGAAATAATAAAATACAACAAGAGTTTTTCCGAGTGAATGTTGGGGACCAATGGGAGTGTTGCACGTTCCCGTGACGTCGTTGGACGCTTGGCGTCGCTTGGTGGGATGTAGGTGGAGCTAACGGTGATAGTGACGCCCAATTGAACAGGTGGAAAATACAGGTGAACGCAGAATATATATCTATATTTATAAATATATTTGGACTATGCAAAAATTCTCCAGTAAAAAATAAAATTAATTCATTTTAATTTTTTTTCTTCTATAAAATCGTTACAACATTAAATAAATTTATCAATCAATCAATCAAAAATAATAATATTATATAATAATAAATAAAATTTATTTTATTCATCAAATGAAAAAATTATTAAATAAAAATGCAACTAATAAAATATATTTAAAAATATTTTGTCAAGTATTAAATTTATAAATTGACTTCAATAAGTAAATTAAAATTTAACAAAACATTAAAATTGACAATGATATAAGCTTATATAATTATTAATAAAAAATACTTATATAATATTTAATTTTAAGTATTTAAACAAATATAAATTCACTTGGAGCATGCAAAAATATCCCAGTAAAAAATAAAATAAATTCATGTTATTTTTTTTCTATAAATTCGTCACAAAATAAAATTAATTCATCAATCAATCAACCAAAAATAAAATTACAATACAAACACAATAATAAACAAAATATATTCCATCTATAAAATGAACAATTCCAAAAATAAAATATTTAAAAATATTTAATCAAATATTAAATTAATAAATTAACTTCAATGAATTAAATAATCAAAAAAATCCTGAATAAAATTGACATTATAAAACCAATGCTTTTCTAACGATTGGAAATATTTATTTATTGCTCCCTTGTCTGTGTACATATATACATACATATATAAACAAGTTGATACATTTATATTGTATTATACATATGTATAAACCTCCTGCAATTTCTCACAGGTTATTTATTAACCACTCACAGGTATAAACCGACAGAGCAATACGATTCAACGAGCGTATAGGTAAAAGAAAAAGACACACGACGATATCATGAAAGACGCAATACCTAAGAAGATCGTAATATTGCTGATGTTGCTGGCTGTGATGTTTTGCTGCAACAACTTTTTGCGTTTTACCAGACGGATATGAGTATTCCACGTACTGTCGGATCTTTCTCTTCGTACGTGCTATACATCCGGGGAATAAATTCCATTTTGTTTTTCCTATATTCCGTATTGTATATACTACATATATACACACATACATATATATATATTTGTACAGTTCGTCTTTGTATTTTATTTTTTTTTTAGCAATGACGCGCGCCCCACCGAATCCACTCGGAATATTTTTATGCGCGCGCGTCCCCGCCACAAGGTTGCAACGTTTTGTGTCTTTGTTTGACTCTTGACCTTTAGAGATATACGAACGTTGGTTCAAGGTGAAATACGGGGTGTATATAATGTATATAAGTCACTTATATGTATGTGGATATGCATTTAAATGTATATTGGTTTTATAAAGAGAATTAATTTTGTTTATTTAAAGTTAATTATTAAGTGGGATATTTTTGTTTTTTTTTTTATTTTTAAGTCTGCTGGTAAGTTTATTTTATATTTATTTATATTTATGTTTATAGGTAGAGTTATAGTGGAGAAAAAGTGATCACAGTTGTGGGTATTGAGAATTTGAAAATTAATGTTTATTAGGAAAGTTTTTGATTTATTTAATTTAATTCTTTTTTTATTGTTATTTTATTTTTGTTTAATAATTACTAGGTTTATACGATTTTTTTATAAATATTGATAATTACAAGTGTCGTTTTTTATATGAAATTTATAGTAGTTTTTTAATTTACACACTGGTGAATTATTCAAAATAATTTTTTATTTCAAAAATTTTTTTTCAAACTTTTTTTTTATAATAAAAAATTATATTATGATTAATTTTGTTTGAATGTTAGTTATTTGTTAGAATTCAAGTGCAATATAAATTAAAACGCGTATAAAAATTTTTACATGAGCTAAAGGAAATTCAAAAATTTTTTAATCTTTTTAATTTTCAATTTAAAATTAAATATAAAATTTACACAAATTTGTATAATTGCGCTGATTTTATTTCGCTCTATTTCATTATTGTAATTATTCACATACACATGTATACATATATTAAATACACTGTAGATATTAATATTTATTTATTTATTCATTTATTTTGTTCAATAAATTTACCCAACTTTGGACACTTTAATCCGCATCTGGGCGGAAAGTATTTTCTAAGTGGTTGTCAGTTAGTCTCGCGTGTACTTAACCATATTTTTAATGGACAACTTATATTATACTTTAATGTATCGGATTTTAAGACTATACCATTCTCCATAAACCAATTCAATACACGCATCAGTTTCATTATAATAACGACAAAGATCTCATCGCTCTTGAATATTTTTTTCCCCTTTTTTCTTCTCCATTACTTCAATTCTTTTTGTTACCCATCTCAAATTTTATCTCACCACGAATAATTTACTGATATTATTGAAGTGCGTGAGTTGGATTAAAAGGTGTAATCGAGATAAAAATCCAACGACAAAACGCTGACTTTAAAATTGAATATCTTTTGAAGCCTCCTTGTAACATTTATTTATTTTTTTTTCCTTCACACTTTTGCCCTATAAGCAAATAGCTATTAAATTTTTTTTTTTTTGCACAGCTCCTTGGGCCTTTAGAACCCTACTATTTTTCTCTCGTCACCTGAAAAAATGTCGCCTCAAAACCACGTGTCTTTTCGTAATGCAACGAGCGATATGCATCTACGTGCCTGCCACTACCAGAAAGAGCACCAGCAACTTATTAATATTAAACACTGCCACTTTTCACCGTCAACGGTCGCGCAATTCCGACTTTCCCCTCTCTTCATTCCTTATAATATGTATATAAATGCGTAAACATGTAATGTTGAATAGAATAGGTACGGACTATAATAGGAAGAAGAAAAGATCAAGTGTCTTTCGCAAAAACGTTCAACTTTTGTCACGTATTAATATTTCCACAATGTCTTCATACATCTGCCAATAATTTTTATTTATTTTTAATAATGCTTTAATAATACTTCAAAATATTCACCCAATTTTAAAATTATAGTTAAAATTTATTTTCAATTGTAAACAAAAATTTGCTATAAAATTTCATATCAATTTAGAATTTATTTTTGTTTTACTACACAGAAAGAGAAATATAATTCGTTTCAATTATATTTTTATCACAAATTTTTATGTTTAATTTCAACACAAAAATTCGTATTGAAACAAAAAAATAATTCAACTGTAAATATAAATAATATTTCATTATAAAATCAACACGAAAAATTTTCTCTATCAAATAAAGATTTTATATTAATTAATTAATTAATTTTCTCAATGTCTTTCTCATTGTTTCCAACATCTTTTTTCTATTTTATTTTCCTTCCATTCATAATTTATCCTACTCAAAAATAATCATACACAATAAATAATCAACTAAATCAGTCAATGAAAAATTAAAAATATTTTTTAAATCCTCAACAAAAAAATTAAACTAAAAATTGTGTAAAAAAAAAAATATCAACATAAATGTCAAGTGAACTTTTACACAAAATTTTTCACTGTATATACATAATACATAAAATATATAAAATCTTTCATCTAACAATAGGCAATGTACATATATAGGTTAAATGTGTTTTAGGTACTGAATAGAAACATCGCAAATATATGAAAAGGAGAAACCACTATCGGTCTGAATATGCTACGATAGCGCGACTAGTTCAATTCAAAATTTCAATGAACCACATTGTGAAACAAATATATATCTACATATATACAATATACATATGTACATATCGAAACGATGGACTCTACAGTTCCATCTACAATCATATAAATGTGTACATATACAAACATATATATTTGTTCATGTGGCATAGATTTACAACGAACGAGGCCGCCTACTCTCGACGCGCGTCTTCTGACGTCGCGGAAACGCGACGTCCGGCGATAATGTCCGTCAACAGCGACGAGCCAACCCATTCTACGACAATACACCATTGTTGCCAACTTATTCCATTACAGATAACTCAGTCCGTTCGTATTGCTTGTGTGCTTTACTCAACTCTCTTTCTATTTCTCATGTACTATTTATTACACCCACACACACATACCTATATGTATAAATACATATATATCTATATATATATATATATATATATGTATTTGTATGTATATTTACCTATGAATGTGTACTTGATTGCATGTAAAATAAAGTCCCATCTAAAATACTTTTCATTTGTTTATATATTTCTCAATTTTTTCGTTTTGATAATTTTAATTTGTTTTATTTTTTTTTATTTTTAATTCATCTGCGTTTGAGAGTGTATTAATAAATGTGTGTTATTTATACATCGATATTGAAGAGTAATGTGAGAAACTTTTAGTACAATGTGTGATTTGATGTAAAAGTAGAATAGAAAAAATTGATTTTTTATTTTCTAGTGTAAAGATTAAAATGACTTGGAAATTTGTGATGATAAATAATTATTATTAAATCACGTGGGATTTTTAATTGAATATAATTGTTACTATATTAACCGATGGATGTGATTGTGGGAATAAATATTCTATATATAGTCTAATAAAATTATTATCAATAATAGTTGAGAAGTGAAATCAAAAAATGAATTTAATTTGAAGAAATAATTTTAAATATTTATGAAATTTATTTATTATAACCATTGAGGCTTTTTTTGTGGCAAGAAAGCATGAGCTTTTTAATGAATATTAGAAATATGATTTTTTATAAAGGATATATATATATATATACAGACAAATTTGTGTATATATTTGTTATATCATTTCAAGGATTTGTTTGTCTCATGATGCAAATTAATACCACAAACAGAAGTCGCACCCAAGAAGTGCGCAAAGCTATACAAGGATTAAACATAAGACACTCTCAGTGAAAACATATATACATATATACATATACTTACTTACTTATATGTATATATATATATAACTGTACTTCCTTATCGTTTCCAATTCTCACAATTGCGTGCATATTCCTGTCTTTTCCCACCTGCCACACCCTTTTAGTAGCTACACTTCTCTACCTCAATCCCATTGTTTCATCATATTCTTCCCGCATTATTAAATTACAACGTAGCACGTCCGATATACCTTTACCTCTGTCTATACAACGTAACTCAACCATAGATACATATTTTAGAACAAAAGGATCAGCTAACTTTGTGACTATTGTGCTCAGGGTTGTTTATTTATTTTTATATATTTTTATGAGGTCTGTATTTTAATTTAGCACTGTTTATATATTTTTTTTTATGTAATGTTATGTAATACACATGAAATTTAGTGCAATATATTTTTTTAATTATGTTTTAATAATGCTTTAAGATATTTAATCACTTTTAGAATTTTAGTTATAATTTTTTTTTTTTAATTCTAGGCAAAAATTTGTTTTAAAAATTCATATCAATTTAGATTTTATATTTGCTTCACTACAGGGAGAGGAATATAGTTTCACTTTAAATTTGTTTTAACTATTTTCAACAGAAATTTCGTGTTTAAATTCAGCACGAAAATTTGTATTGAAGCAGAAAAATTATTCAACTTTTGAATGGGGATAAAATATTATTAATTTTACTCAAAATTATTTTTCTGCTTTAGCAAAAATTCTCGTGTTAAAAATTAATAAAAATTCTATATTAAAAACAGTTGACACAATTTTCTACTATAGAATTTATCAAAATTTTTTCTACCATATTCAAACTTCCTTTACACTTAAAAATTCCTAATATAAAAATAATCTATAAACAATTAAATTTCCATAGCATAAAAATTTCTAATTGTATATTTTTTTTTTGCCTTCACATTTCCCTATATTTATTTATACACACATATCCATATATATACCTGTATTCAAGGTATACATATATATCTAGCACAATGCTCAGTAAAAATGAAACTACATTGTACATCACAAAAAGCAAAGCGGATTATAAATGCAAAATACCAAAGAGTTTAAAAGGTGTAAAAATATAAAATCATGAAGTATATATTTCGCATATTCACAAGTATCTTTTTTTGTCCCTGATAATTTTGTGGATGTGTGAATTCATAATAAAAAAAATAAAAAAAAAAATAATAATAATGTATATCTGTAATATCTAGTACATATAATACATACATACATATATTTTAATACGGAAGTGAGTGTACACATGAGTGCGTTGCAAAGATGAAAGGCAGAGCTGCCCCATGTAATGCTTACAATCAAGCTCGCTATTATTGTCTTCGATGTGACTTTCACTATATAAAGTCTTTTAATTTTTTCCAACATTTTATTTTCCTTCTATCAAACTCCTTTTATCCATGATTTATATAATACTTTCACAAAAAAAAAAAAAAAAATTGTATCCTCAATTGTCATAAAAAAAATTAATAATACTCAGAAAATAATTAAATAAATAAAAAAAAAAAATATATAATAAAAAATCAATTTTTATTTTTTTTTATTATTTACAGTTTTATAAGTAATTATACACTATTTTGAAGAAGATGCTTTTAGGCCATTTTCACGAACAAAGTTTCTCATTTAAAAGTGACTATGTTGTAAGCGAGTCGTCGTTGTTAGTAAGATAAAGTTAAAAGGGTGGAAAAGAGGAAGAGTTATAAGATAGTGGTGGAGAGAATAAGGCGAATGTTGGTCGGTGATAGACTCGATGGTTGTGGTGGTATAAGAATTAAGCATCTCGCCGGAAGAGACTTTGAGTCACTTCGACATTCACCATCATCTTTTCCATCTTTATATTTTCTCATCCCCCACATCTTTCCCTTCATCCATCATACATACTTATTCTCATCTTCACTTTCCTCTCCTCTCACTATTTATTATATATTTTTACTTTACTCTAGTATTTTTTTTTTTATTTTTTTTTTAATCTTCCTCTGTGACAAGAATTAAAATCTGGTTTTCTGATTACTTCATTCTCCAACTTTAGACATTTTATCACATTATTTAAACAACGGCTCTCAATATTTCACAAAAAAATTATCAATCATATTTAAAAACAAAAAAATTTTGTATAAAATTTTGTTGACATTTTTTTATCACATTTTTCACTTCAAATTATTTACTGTGAACATTTAAACAAATTTATTTATTTTTTAATTATATTATCAACTCATTTTCTAATGGTTTATATAAATTATTTATTTGTTTATTACATTTCTATGATATATTTAATACCATTAGAGAGTTTATTTCGCTTTTTTCCTTCTTCAAATCGTCCTCGGATAGTTTTTGTATACAATATATGTACATTTATTGTTATATATGTATATGTAAAAGTGTATATATGTATAAAAGAGCGAAGTTTGTGTATATATAATAGTATAAGGTCGAGTTATGAGCCATATACTTTTCTACCGATACGTGTGCCATGGGATCACCATAACATGGGATATTCGCGTGTGGTTAGAGCTATATATGTACATATATATATTTTTTTTTGGAGTATATAGAACCATGTGCCCTTACATATTTGTTGATGTCTCTTTCCCTAGAGGAATTTGCAGTTCACTCTGGATTATCTGGACTGTGTGAGTAAAAAAATATTCTCTGATGAAAAGAATTAAAGTATTTTTTTTTTTGTTCATTAAAAAATTTTTTTTACAAAAAATTCTTTACCATTTTACCAAAGAACGTAAATAAAACAATTGTTTCATCAATTTATTAATTCAATAGAGTCAATAAACTAATGAATTGTTGATTAATAAATGAGAAATAATTAAAATAATTTAATAAAAAAAAAAAAATTTTATTTATTTTTTTTATTTTTAAACTGAATGAAAAGGATTAGATAAATTATTATTAATATTTAATATATAGGGAAATGAATGTAGTTAAATAATAATTTGTTTATTTTGAAAATTGATTTTATTTGGAGTTGAAGAAAAAAAAGAAATAATTTATTGAGGATTTTATTTTATTTATTTAAATATTTAATCTGTTATCCATTTATTCAAATGACCATCAGTTATAAATACATATGCATGAAATGTATACAGTCATATGTATGTCCATATGTGTATATGAACGTGAAAGAAAATTGATGGACGTTAATTCGATTGGAAATATGAAGTGAGAGAAGAGTGTTTAGTAACCACGATCAATGAAATAGAGTAAATATGCTCTGTAATATGTGTACAGTCAAGTCCAATGTGTGAAATGTTTGATAAAAATTTATGTCAACTATTTCCAACACAAAAATACATATTAAAAAAATTTGGAAAATAATTTTCCTTGAAGTTAATAATATTTTATAATATATTGAATTTAATTTAAAACTTTTTATTATTATCATTTTCCAATTTTTCGATTAAATAAATATATAATATTCTATTATCTTTCATGAACGTATGGGCGATAATGTTCTGACAATCTAAATCCTACGGTATACAAAATTAATCATACATAATCTAAACTATATACGATATTAATTGAAATAATTTATCAAAAGTAGAAAATTAATGTCATTGTTCGTAATAAATATTAATGATTGATGAATTTAAGTTTTAAATATCGTTTAAAATTTTATATAAATAAAAGTATCTTAATATTTTAGAATATTTAATTATCAGAAGTCGCATTAATATTCAATTAATAAAAAGAACAGAATAAAAAACATTTCCATTATTTTTCTCTAAGGAAGTTTTATTTTATGTGAAAATTATTTTGTTTGTATACATAATAAAATGTAATTGAATTTATTTATCGATTTGATTCTGTGTGACTTTGGCATATTCGTGTAATGTCGAAGGGAAAATAAGTTAGAATGAGGTAGGAATAAAGACAGAGAAATAAATAGTAAAGAAGTGAGCAGAAATGGAAGAGAAAAAAAATTGTAAGAGAAAGAGCAAAAAGGTGAAATCGAAATCCAGTCGTAAGATCGGTTACGAGATGTCGTACCAGATCCAAGGATTTTCTTTCCGCGATGTCTTTATATTTTTTTCACCCCCAACAAGAAAAAAGAAATATATAAAATAAATAATAATAAAAACGGAGGAAAAAAAAATATATAAGACTTTAGTTTTCTCTCACTTCTTTTTTTTTTTTCTAGATCTTCTTCTTCCTCACATTTTCTTGGGTCATGCGTCGTCTCTACGTCGTATATCACACTGGGTACACTGTGGTGATATCCGTCGAGAAGCCCCGCGTGGTCGCCATAACAATTTTGCCTGAGCTTTTATTTTTTTTGTTTCATTCTTTTTCATTCTATGTTGAATGCAGCCACCGAAGAACGCTCTACTCATATACATAAAACTTTCTATCTTTTATATTTTATTTTGTTTCTTGTCTTGTCTCTGATTGACAATATATAATACACCACATGAGCTTGAATAAAAAGAATCAAAAAAGCACATGGAACAAAAATAGAAATAATTTACTTTAAAAACAGTTTTGTTTGCTAAAATTATTCTGCTATTTTTTTGAACCTCCTTCATCGGACTGTTGAAATATTCCAGAGCAAAAGTAAATCCCAAACTCATCTTATCATTGAGTATACTTAACTCAAATGTACAACGTCGAATTAAAAACCAATTGTGCAAATGCACGTGAATAAAAATAACTTTGAAGAATAAAAAATGAGAATTCAAAACGGAGAATTATTTTTAAAAAAAATTTCTGAATCTCAGTAAAAAATTTAATTCAAAATACATTACTCTTACTAATAAACACACATCAATTCCACTATTAATTATTCAATTTTCATAAACAAATAAACTCTCTGCATATATATTAACCAACGATATAATAAATAAAATCCACAGAGAATTTTTTCCTCAGCACTAAAATTCACCACAAACTAAAATAATTAAAAAATCACCTATTAATTATTCATTCTCACTATATTAATATCCATTCAAAAATTTCAATGCCATAAATTAACCCAATTCCTCCATAATAAAACACAACCCCTACATTAATTACCAATATCAATATCAAATTTCATTTCGTTCCCATAAAAGTCTTTATCAAAATAAAATAATAAAAACCCATCGACTATACCAGTGCATAAAAGACTCTTGTGCTTCATCTTCAGTGCATAAATGTCTTTTTATACATATAATACATATGTGCGTGTAGATAAGTATATACACACCATGACTAAACGTTTATGAGGTACTTGAAGTTAGTTTTCTTCTTGTAACTCTGAATGAATAAATAATACAACAAAGTTATATAGGTTTGTTGTATATTGAGGCTTGTATGTATATATATGTATATATATATATATGTATTTGTGTGTTAGTAAAAGGACTAAGGTATATATGGATAGAAAATGAAGGTGTATAATATAGGAAAGGGCGAAATAGAGAGGTCCACAGTATAAATTCCACTGAGGCTGTCCTGTCCTGGCCTTAACTCCCTTGGGTGTACATACATGTGTTTATGTATAGCTTATGTATAAGTTTAGGTATATAGAATGTGGCATCATGGTCGTATGAAGTCACTGACATTGGATATAAGGGTTATATTTGATAGATATGATCATGGCCAAAGTGCTTATCGTATTTCTCAAACGTGTAACTTTTTTCATAATTTTGTTTCTTTTTTATTTTATTGTAGTTATATTTTACGTAAGTGTATTGATGTATTTATTTTGGTGCGTTTGTGGGGATATAGGGGAAGTAAAGATTGGACTAATTGATTCATTGTTAGGGTAACTTTTTATTATTTTTAATAACGATAATTTTTTCATTGTGAAAATATCTTCGTTTGTATCACAATTTTTTTATTGTTATTTACTATAAAATTTACAGAATGAATAGATTGTTATTATGTATGAATTATGAATTAGTTTGTTAATCTAGAGAGAAGGACAATTAATTTTGTTTTGGTGTTAATATTATATTTTGAGATTTAAATAATATTTTTTGAAATTTATTTGATTTTTTTGAATGAATAAATTTAGTTGAGTAAATATAATGAGGATTGAGATTAAATTGAAGTTTTATTGTGTACATATCCTGCAGTAAATAATAGAGTAATCGTTGAAATGAAAAAAAAAATTAGATAAATAAATAAATAACAAAAAAAAAAAAATATGAGAATGAGTAAAAAAGTGGAAGAAGGATAAAACGGTTTATGGAAAAAGTTGTTTCAAAGGTATGTTCTCCTATAGATGTGCTCAAAGTAATTTTATAAATAATTCCACAATGGGTTTCAGGGAAAGTGTGTGAGGGTGGGTGAAAATAAAAAGAGATAGAAATAGGGTGAAACACAGTTGGATCTGTGAAATAAACCTACACGAAAATACAAGTCGAAATATTTTTTTCTTCTGTCTTATTTTCATTTCACATAAGTGTTCTTATATAGCTATAATACATGGATATATATATGTATGTAATTTTTTTTTCTTCGTATATGGATGCAGGGAATGTGCGGTTTTACAGTCAAGTGCGCACGTGGGTTATAAACGAGTAAAAACGTGTTATACACTTGCGCGTGCCAACATTGAGTTTGCGGGACACTTTATATATAAAATGTATAAATGTATATAAAGCAATTTTATTTGGCATTTTAATGTTCGTTCGATTTTCGTTCTGTTCCCCATGTGACTCGTAATGTCAATATAAACTCGTCGAATTAATCCGCAATTTATTTATTTATATTAAATACATTTGCATGATACACTGCAGTGTCTCATTTGAAATAAATTATTAGAATAATTTGGAAAAATGTTATGTTAAAAATTTTTTTAAACATGGAATAGTTTTGTTGAATGAAGGAAAATAAATATAAAATTATTATTTTGTTTATTATAAATATTTAGTTAGGTAAGAAAATATTATTTATAAAATTATTTAATTTATTTTATTCTTATAATTATATTTTAAATTTAATTTCATCACTGAAATTCTTTGACAAGTCCAATTATTTTTCTAATTAACGAATTAATAAAAATTTAACTAATTTTTATTAATCATATTCGTAAATAATTGAAATTAAAAATAAAACGATAATCAATTGAAATAATATTGTCCAATTGTTTAATAATAATTTTCTTATTATAATATTATAAATTAATATTATAAGATTATTTCCCTTATTATAATATTATAAATATATTATTTCAAGATATATAATTCAATATTAAAATGTTTCATAATTATCTCCAACACAATTTGTGTTTATTATAAATAAAAAAAATCCCACAAAACTCTAATAATTTCTAAATATAATTTCTACTACAAAATAATTATTATTTATCATAACATTAATTCAACCAATACAAATAACAATTTAAAATTATCTGTCACAACAACTTCACATAAAATATTATCCTCTACATAAATAAATATATATTTATATTTACATAGTTCATTAATAAGTTGATCCACTTTCGTTTAAATAGGTTAAACTCGGTCAAACTTTTCTCATCAAATGTATATAAAGCCTCAACACATAAATATATACATATACCTATAAATATATTAACATAAATAAATTCCACATCGAATATTTAAAATATGAAAAGAAAATAAAAGTCAATGAGAAAAATATTATTCAATTACATATGTTCATGTATATGTATATTTTTTTTTTCATTTTGTATATATATATGTATATACTGCACGTATGTATATAATATATAGTTTTGAAAATCGAACGAGGGGTGGACGTGAAGGAGAGTAAAAGGCAAAAGCATGAGACGCATCTGTGCAGGACGATTAGGCGTTGAGAGTTGAAAAGAGAGAGGTCTCATGACTTTATATACGTATATATATTTATGTATATATGTATTTGTATGTATATATATATATATATATATATATAGTGATGTGGCACTGCTGTTGGTGCACAGTTGAGCGAACTCTAGGGCTTGGTTTCAATTAGGAGTCGGTAACTCTCCATGGCATTGTTCATATTGCTGTAGATTTGTATTTCCTCTTCTTGTATATTCGTTTGTTCTCTCTTGCATATTTATGTATAACTCAGTACAACGATGTATGTGTGTATGTATATATAGTTGAGAACAAAAGTAAGTGACTGTGCGTTGTCATAGATCCTGTGTCAACCCGTTTTGCTGACGTTGGTGTAAATACTCTTTCGTTCTCATTCTGTTTATTATTCTCTTGTTGGTTTATTATTTTATTTTTTTTTTTTTTTTGAAAGGAAAATTGTGATGAAATAATATTTCGTTTTTTTCTTTACTGATTGTCAAGGAACAGGGAAAATCGTTGAATATATTGTTTGATGTTGAGAATGATTAATTTTTGGGTTTTATATTTTAAGTTTGAGAATTTAATTCAGGATTGATTTTTGTTTTTAGTTTGAGAGTATGTATGTTTTTTTTTTTTTTGTGTTATTTTTGAAAAGGTCGTGGCAATAATAATGAAGTTATTGAACAATTTAATTAAAATTCATGTAGGATTTTAGTTGATGTTCAAATAATTAATCAACTTTTCAAAAATTTTTTTTTATTATTTTTTATGTTGTATAGTTTTTTTTATTATCAATTGTTGAAGTTTTGATATTGTTTATAGAGTTTATGACGTACCAAAAATTATGTTTTATTACTTGGAACTTTGTGATAAATAGTAACACTTCAACAAAATATTGTTTGTATGATATACAGACGATTTAGAATTAATTACGCGAAATTTCACAAGTATTGTCTGCACAGTTTGCAAGAAATTTGTTTAAAAGAGCAAGATAATTAGTTGTTTAACAAGCAACAGTGTTGTTATACTTATAATAAATTATCAACGTTGATTTTAAGCGCTTATAATAATAATTAAATATATTATAAACCACATAGTAAAAGTGGCAGAATTTAATCAAGAAAATTTTATGAGCATAATTATTATTTAATAATCATTTTTGAGACTAAAAAATAGGAATAGATATAATTGTGGAGGTTTTTAAATTAAATTAGAATATATGTTGTGGATTTGATGGAGAAATTTAGTTGGAATAAAAAACGAATATATTTGAGAAATAAATTTTTCATATGATTGAATTACTAATTGATAATTTTTTGTAATTTATAATATGATGTGGAGAATGGTTTGAAGTCAAAATTCTTAAAATAAAATTAGATATTAATATAGGGGGGAAAGTGGCCTAAAATGGCATACTAGGGTAAAATAGCATATTGGTGATTTTAAAATTCCTGTTTAAGTGTGGCACTGGAAAAATGTTTCTAATGACACGAAATCACTTCAAGGACCATCTACGAAATTTGTAACATCGTATCTGCAGACAGTTATATGCAAGCCACCATTATTACACATTACTCTTCATAAAATATTTAGTTTGTGCGTAGTTAAAGTTGGAATATTCCTAACAAATGAAGCGAATCAACAAAACTATAAGTGAGTACTTAGAAATAGGTTATATTTCATGTGTTTTACTAGTTAGAAAATTAAAATTTTGTCTTTAAATACAAAAATTAATTATGTTTTGTAAAATATTGCCATGGGCCTAAAACGGCATATGTAGTCCGTGAACTAAGACGACACATATGCCATTTTAAACCCGGCATATATTTAATATGTTTTCTTTCAAATATGCCATTTTACCCATAGCACTAAGGGTAAAATGGTTAATGACAGTTTTTACGTTTTTTTGCAATAAAATAAATTGTTAAAATAAACGCTATTCCAAGTATTTCAGTATGAAAGTAATATTCTTTATAGAACTTTAGAAAACTATTTTACTTCAACCCACCAGTTTGTAGTTTACAACTAACACTCAATAAAAAAAATTGTATGCCATTTTAGACAACTCTCCCTATATAAATATTATATATAAACATTAAAATCCATCAAACGTTTAAATATTCACTTGCATCGAACATTCATGTATATATTTTATAACGATCGTTGAATATTAACGAATTTACTTTACCAGTTGCAATATTAGAAATATATACACACACAATCTATGACGTATTTCTATGGGGGAATAAGTTAAACATATTCACATCATATACACACATTACATATGTCTATACATACATACATAGATATATATATATATATATATATATATTCATGTGATGCTGTAGAGAAAATTTATGTGTTAGCTTGCGCACTTTAAGCTATAAAGAGTGAAATCTACCCCATTCAAATAGGTATATGTGCATAGATTGAACGTGTGCGAACACGTCAGAGGGTAAATGGATTTGAATTGATACTAAAGTGTGAGTGAAAATGTGTAAATGTGTGTGAGTGAAGTTATGTTGTATATTGGGCATGTGCTGTGAGCCTCGTAACTAAATTTATCCGATAATTTCACAGCACTATAGTCCAATAATTTTCGTCTACTTTACGTCTAATCACAAGTCGAATTATTTGCTACGTAATTTTATTGTTTCACTTATACATATGTGTTGTTTGTTGCATGCACATATGGTCAGGCTATATATATTCATTCAAATTTTCATATTCATTTGAATGTCGTCTTTACATTTGTATATAAATATTTATATAATTATTATCGAAGAAGAAGTAGATGAAGAAGGATAAACATTTTAAATGTTTTGTGTATAATTAAAATTAAGAATTATTAATTCATTGGAATAATAAACTTTGTGGTAATAGTTTTGTATTTATTGGTGGAAATTATAATGAATTGTTTTCTTAATTAAATCTGATATTCTCTTGGATATATATATTTATTTCGGTATAAAAAAATGAATTAATTTTTTTTTTATTTTCTCATTTTATTTTTTTTTTATTGTTAAGTAAATGGGAAATGTGTGGTTTTCTGTTTTATGGATTTATAAAATGCGTCGATTTAAATATTGGGATATTATAGTTTGAATATTTAGAGAGGAAAAAAAATGTAAAAGAAAATTTAATTAGAATGTGCTGAAAAGAATTCAATATAACTATATCAGTGTATATAAATATGTATGTATGTATACACACATATATGCATATATTTTATGCATTATAATGTTTTTTAACGAGAAAAGAAAGCATTGAAATATGTGAATAAAAGCTATAGAAAAACAAAAAACAATCTCATCAAGTTTCGATCGATTAACCACAAAAGCTCTACGTTTTTTTATTTTTTATTAAAACTACAAGCATTTATATTTTATAATATTATAAATACTTACATAGGGATTTTTTTGTTATTATTTAAATTATTCTCCAATGTGTCTTGACTGGATAGGCCACTCATAATTTGTCTCCTGATTTTTCTTCACATTTTTGTCTGTGAGTACAGAATTCTGGCAGTTCTTCCATCAAACTTTCTATCGCTTCTGCTTTTATATATAAATATATTTTTTTTCGCTTTTATTCTCCATTTTTTTTTTCCACGCTTTTCAAGCATTCTAACCATCACAAATTCTCTCTCACTGTTTTCTCTTCTACTACCTAAATATATGTATTAATATTTTGTCCCTTTTTCTCCTTCAGAGAGTTTCATCGAAACGTAAAAATCGAGATGGCTAATTTTTCGCTGTTATTCACATGAATATATATATATATATATATTCATGCATTTCTCGTAAATATTTTCAGCTTCTCGTTTTTAATAACCTAATGGCTCTTACGCGGTACATTATGCTTGTCCCACACTATCAGCACCGAAAAGTAGAAA
>JAQQBS010001424.1:5711409-5781797 GCA_030347275.1 Microctonus aethiopoides
AATAAATAAAAAAATAAAAAAAAAATTTGGTAAAGAAGATCGGGGGAAACGTAGTGTGCCAAAGGTCCGATGTGTCTTTGTGAGGGTGGGTGTAGAGTCAAGGGGGTTGGAAAAGGGGAACTTGTGCGGTCCACACGAGCCCAGTAACACCCCCACGATGGCGCCCGTACCCCGCTAATGGCACCCTCGGGGTATGCCCGAAGAAGCCTCGCGTATTTATTATTTAAGCTTTGGTACGAAATGCGAGAGCCAAAAGAACCGACGTTACTTTATTTTTTTTTTTTTTTATTTTATCCATGAAGAAAAAAATAATAATGATAAATAAAGAAAAAAAATAAAATAAAATAAACGAAACTAGACGTAGGACGATTTATCCACAAACATCGACATTGAGAGAGAGGGATGGAGAAAGCAAGAGGGTGGATTTTAAGGGAGAGAGTTGCTATACGACAAATTAATATCGGACGATCGGGCTCACCCTTTGCGATTTCCCATATCGAGCATCTCACAAGGAAAATTGATATAGGACCTGAACGTTACGTCATGTGTATATAGGTTCAAGTCATCTATATATAAATATATATATATGTGATCATGTGTGTATACATTGAATTTCATATCTGTGTGCGACAGAAAATCTACCGCCTGTCGATGATAAATTGCTGGTGGTCAGTCGAGTAAAAGATCCTGCCTGACATGTACGATTCCAAACGATTTTCATCAATTCAATTCAAGATATGTGTATATATTTTTTATGTATATATTATTATTATATATATATATATGTATTTGTATTTGTATTTTTTTTATTTGTTTATTATTCGTCTTTGAATGTGGTTGATATAAATATTTATTTATGATTTTATAGTGATAATTTTTGAGATATTATTTGATGTGATTTTAAAAATTTGTATTTTATTGATTATTAATTTTTATTTTTGCTTCATTTTTTAATGTTTATGTAGTGGAAAATATTTATGTGAATGATTATTTAAAAAATTTGTGTTGATTGTTTTTAAGCATAGATTTTTTTAGATGTTGTAATATTTTTATTTATATATTGTATTTAATTTGTTTGTCTTTTTATTTTTATTTTTTTTAGGTTCTTATTTTTGGCGTCAGCTGTACGACGTTATTGATACTACATTTATTTCGATTTGACGAATCGCCATCGTAACCGCCGTCGAACTAATGGTCCGATGTGATCGAAAAAACAGGAGAGAGAATGCAACGTTGAGATGAAAACTAAGGGAAAGAGAAAAAGTAAATTAGATCGACTGGCCGCACGTATTTTCGCTTACATGACTTCGCGACTTTTGGATAAAACATCGTTAAATAATATTTTTGGTCTGTGAAAAAAAAAAAAAAATCCATTTACTATTGATACAGAGTAATAGAAAAGTGCCGCGAATTTTTTTCATCTTTATTGACCAACAGTCGCAGACACAAAGCGCCATCATGTTGTACCATGTGTATGTCGGTAAAACAGTATTTTATTTACCAGAAGATACAGAAAAATGTCCATAAAATTAAAATTAAAAAATTACGAGAGCTATTTTACCGACAATAGGTAATAGATATCTACATTACCAGCATTCACTCGAGGCTTGAGCCATAAAAATTAATATTGAAATTATATTAATTATATCTTTCTGTAAATAAATTGATTTTTATATTTAAATTGAAAAAATCATAAGCTATTAATTGTGGATTTATTTTAAAATTGTAAAATAGAGCATTTGATTTATTGAAATAATTTTAAAAATATTCCAAAATTATATTCATGAATATATTTCAACACTTTTAAAATTCCATTAAAAAGATCTAACATCAATAAAGGAATTTTTTAAATTGAAATCGATATGCTGATACGTAAATTCAACACCGAGAGTAGACACGTTATGAGAATACAATGAAAAATATTTCGTTTTCACTGAATTGAGGGTGCTCATTCATACCCATATTATATATCTATAGTAGCTGACTATATTGTATTAAAGTGTGGGTGACCAGGAATATAGTGGGAGTAAACAGACCCAAATACGAACTATACAAGGCCCCAAGCACAGGACGAAAGGAGAATACTGTGATTTGTGAATATTATGAAGCATACCGGGTAATTCTCTTTTACCTGATTTCTTCGCGCCGGTTTTGTATACATATATTACAGCGCGCTGGGGCCCCACTACTGCCGCGGTCCGTGAATGCAAACGGGGCCCAATGATGAAGAGTGGGGGGATTAGAGGGGGTGAGAGAAGCCAGGCACATTCCAATTTCCAAGCATGAACATTTCACGTTTGCCAGGGCAAAGGCGCTCGTCGTTTAAGTCTTTCCCCTTACGTATCTTCACCAATTTATTCTTTCCTTTTCTTTTATGTTTTAACTCTCCCTTCCTCTTATTCAACCTTTTTAATTCTCTCTTTCGCCACATGAAGCTTCATTCCAAGTCTTTATCCCCCGCTTAGTAAAACGTCTCGCTTCTTCCCTGTAGTTTTTCCTACTGCTCCAGCTTTGCACACACCAGACATTGTCGGTTACGCGATCAGTGAGTTTGTCCGTTCAGAATTATTTTATGTTGTGTCGTTTTGTTTGTTTTTTTTTCTTCTTTCTAATTAAATGAGTGAACTTGAATTTTGTTTAAAAATATAAATAGATAAACGATTCATTAATATATGTAATGATACAAAATTGTGCAAATGTTTGTGTTGAGAAAAAGTGAAAGAAGATTTATAAACTACCAGTTTATAAATTCACATTGAGCATGCAATGTTATAAATTGATGCGTGGGAACCTGAGCAATGTGGAATTCCCTCAAAGATTCACGAGGAGCATTATATTATGTTACTAGAGTTTGTCGACTTTAGTTCCATTAAGATAATATGACACTTGAGATTATTTCGAGCCGGTTCACTGAGCTCCTAGTCTAAAAACATTATTAAATGATTAAGTCAATGTTCCGCAGTAGATTAAAATATCAAAACAATTATAACTAGTTTTAAATATAAAATAAAAACACATTGTGTATCAGGTGAAAAACAGGTTTTATTTTTTTCATATTTAATAATGTCTCAACGAGATTCATCGCCAGTGGACGGTGATAATACCGATGATATTCAATCGAGAAATATTATTCGAACACCAAATAAACCAATTGATAATCATGAACAGGATAATCATGATGAGAATGAAACAGCAATTAATCGCGATTGGACTGGAACAAATCATTCAGCAATACAGGAATTAAATAATTCACATCGTAATATTGTTGAATCACCGTTAGAACAAATTATTGGATCGATAAGACAATCACATAAGCGATCGAATAAAAGTCCAATATTTTTAAACGATTCAACATACAATACTGAACGTTTGGGTCTTTCTGATCTTGCCGACATTGCCACAACTAATGTCGTTGGTCGTATTGATTCAATGGATTCACCCAAGTCACGGTTACACTATCCACAAAATCATCAGAAGAATACCCATTGTCAACAGCAACGTATTTTGTTACCTGGGGCCAGCTCCAATTCATACCTACATCAACATCAGCATTTAGTAAATGAGGGCAATGTTGCTAATACTGACAATAGAATAAACTATCGTCATTGTCCAATTGCCGATGATCAGCATCGACATATCAGCAGGAATAAAAACAACGATGATAGATCAACAAGTCCAACATCAAGCTCAGATGCTGAATTTCATTCTTCATCACGTTATTCACGAAATAATCGTCAACATTCGTCACATCGTCATCGTCATAATAACACAAATAACGACAATAATATTTATCAAAAGGCAATAAATAATAATCAATTAGAAAATCAACATTCATCAATTAAAAAGCAACATATTAATAATATTTGTCATCGTTATCATGAAATTGGACAGCCATTAACATCATGCAGCTCACCAATGTGCGATTCTGGTATGAGATGCGATGATGATTGCTCATCATCATCAATCCTATCAAATAATCGTGAACGTTCAAGCAGTTGTGAAGATATCAATGGTACAATGTGTTCATTAATGGCAACAACAACAACATCATCAACAACAACATCAGCAACAGCAATAGCAACCACCACTTCAACAACAATTCAATCATCAAATTTAGTATCACAATTGCCAATTGTAAGCGTTGGTAATTATCATCATCATCATCATCATCATCGTGCAAGCAGCGGTATATCATGTGAATCATCAACATCATCAGCATTAACACGCAATCATGGAATTAATGAAAATTGTATGTCAATAGAACGTCATTTAAATTCATCACGTCATAATCATCATGTAATACAACCATACGCTTTAGATCATTCACAAAGAGTACAAAATATTCATGCTCGAGAGACAAAAAGTCCTCTTCTTATTGGCTTTGAAACTATTCAGGTAATTTAATAGTCATTTAATTATATTTAAAATTATTTTTGGTATTGAATTTATAAATTTATTATTAGACAGTATTTGTAATAATATTTTAATGATTAATTATCCAGCAGATTTCATCAACACCATCTAAGAACAAATGTCAATGTCATATTGATCATTTGTCACAGCAACAAATTCAATCGCATCAACAACAGCAGCAGCAACACCACCAGCAACAACATCATCATCAACATCAACAAGATCATCAATCACAACAACAGCAACAATCACAGCAAGCACATCATCATCATCATCATCACTATCATCAGCATCAGCAGTATGGCAATCAAGACAAGCATTCGCCTGAGGGTGAAAATGATGGTGTTAATATGGTGACAATTAATTCGAGAAGACATCAGCCACCAGCATTACCACCAAGACCACCACCCAGACCTAATAGACGATATGAAACATCAGCATATGATTCTCGTGAGTATGATTTTATCAAAATTATCCAATGATTAATTGATTAATCTATCGAAGACTCTTTAATTCTTTGAGGTTTCGGGAATATTTATAAAAAAAAATCAGACTTTTAATTCATCTTATTCAGAATTTTTGCTAGCTCGATTGAATGACTGGTATAATTTTACAAATTCATTCATCGTTTTATTTTCACCTTTATCATTTATAATTTATTCTAACGTTCTATATTCTCTTTTAACAATTTCTTTTTGTTTCTTTTTCCACTTTATCTCCATACCATAGACACAGACCTTTCAATCTAATGTTATATGGTTCAATGGTTGGTTAACGAATAAATCAAAGCGTTAAATGAATCCATAATAAAAAAAAAAAAGAATCAAATATGAAAAATAAAAAATGCAACTATAAATAATAATGAAGTAGAATTAAAAATAAATGTTTCTTCCTCGTTTTATGTCATTATATTTTTCTTTAACAATACACTGTCATAACTGTGTCGTTATCAATATAATCTATTTCACCACGACCATGTGCACATATCTTCAAAATGCAAACTAATAATCCAAAGTACATCAATACTCAATACATGATCGTATCATTTTACCCATCATCTTCACACCCTTAACAAGAACTTACCCCTGACAACAGTGGCGTCGCTATTGTCGCTCATCATCGTCTTGATATATTTCAATCGTCTGTTGCGTATCGACCGCTCGCTAATCAGAGGCGCGCGCAAACCTTGGAGACGGATCAACGAACAATATACAAAGGGATGAAAATTCTTCTCAACATGACAAACTGTGTGTTGTGTCCAAAGACATTATTTTGAATACCATCGTGAGATAGCAATTTAAATTCAATAATAAATAAAATGTAGTTATCAATGTGTAAACAATAAACCAAAATGTATTCATAAAATTATTTAATACATTGAATAATAATAATATAATATAATATAAAATAAGAAAAGAAAAATTATGCAAGTGCAGTGCCAAAAAAATATTTCCCCTCCAATGAACACGTGCAAATAAATCAATTGGTTGTAATTTAAATGTTATTGATTGAAATTTTATAATTGAAATAAGATTAAATATATCAGAGCATGGCAGTTTATTATATTATTACAAAGTATTATAACAAGTTCAAGAGAATATATTGGATTAATCAACAATGCAATCTTTATCGATTGTATCAAGTGACCCAAGAAATGTAGTTAATGAATTGCCATCGGGATCTGGATTATCAGTATCCCAATTATCAAATTCGTCAAGATTAACATCATCATCTTGTAAAATAATGGACAGCTATCCAGTATTACAAATTGTTCGTTGTCGTTTGGGTCCTGATGCGCCAACAGAAGGTCCAATTGGCTATCCATTTGCAATGGCTGCACATTCACATTCACATTTACCACACAATGGCAATTATAATCATTTCACCAGGAATAATTATCGTCATCCATGTGGTACGTTTCATTATACAAACATTCACACAAATAAAATACCAAATCACACACAACAGTATATACCAATAATAAAAATAATAATAAAATAAATCCTTATATATGTAATTCGTGCTTTAAATTCGACAACAAATCACTGTTCTCGTATGAATTTATTTCCATAGAAATTTTCTATTATTCTCATTTCACATGAAAATGCACGTGCGTGAGAAATATTTTTGGACCTTCCTTTCATTCGTGTTTTCTTTATTCTCTAAAATATTTTTAGTCTTGGATAGTTTTTCTTAAGATGAATATGTTATAAGGGTAGTGAATGCAGGTAGAAAATGATGGGGAAAAAGGAAGATGAAATGAAACCAAGACAAGTGATCAAGATCAGGTCAATTTTTATTTTTCTCAATCTGTTGTTCAGTGTCCCAACAGGTGGGCTTTGATGTAATCCCATAAAATATATTTGTGGATTTTTTTATGCTACAACTATTGGAGCTAAGTTAAAATGTTATAGCTACCCATTTCTTCTTGTTACTTTTTTTCTATTGTTGCTGTAATTATTAGTTGGTCACTGAGCACAGGATGTGCTCTTTACTATTTTAAATGTTTGTGTTAACACAATTTCTTATTACGTAACTAGTTATTTGTATTTGATATTGCTATTGTTCTTTCTTTTAAAAAACATTTCTTGTTTTTTAGGTGCAGAAAACAACGAGGGTGTTTGTTGCAAGAAATATGTCATACTATGTTGCCTCTGTGGGGGTCTCAGTGCTGCTGTTGGTAGTTTATTTCTTGCTGTTCATGCTGTACTATCAGCTCACACAGCCAGTCTTGCTCTATTTGAAACTGTTCCATCTTACATACCAGGGACAATGGTAAAGAAAACAAATAAAAAGCTAAAAAAAATAAATCTCAAAGAAAATTTTATATCAATTATTTAATTTATATTTTGTATTTATTTATTCATTTTGTTTTCAGTTGATACTGATGGGATTGTTCACAATGTTGTTGGCAAGAAGGAAGCATAGATACGGTCTTTTGGTAATAATTTAAAGAATTATTTGAAAGAGATAATTAATATGAATTTATTTATTCCAATTTTATTTTTTTATTAACTATAATTTTTTTCCTGTTTGTTTAAGATGAAAGTATGCGGATCAGTTGGTGTCGTTTGTGCTCTAGTCTGTGTTCTGGTTACAGTAACGACAACAGTCGTTCATATGTCGAGGCTTCAAGGTCTTCGTGAGTGCGTTTATACAGCGAGAGCAAGGTGATTATGAAAGATTTTATATAAAAAAATTATCAATAGAGCGTGATGGGTAAAAGGGGTCTTTTGATAGATAATTATGGTGTGTGTGCCTTTGGCAAACGCAAATGTGACTTTAACGCGCGACGTTATGTAGAAGATTTAATAGAAAAAATTAAAAAGAAAAAAAAATGAGTAGAAATTCTTTAAAGAAAAAAATTGAATGAAAGAATTTATAAATGATTTAATTAATGTGTAAATATTTTTCATGTTGTCAGGTCATGCACTTGTTATGGTGCACCACAAGGACACAGTGGCGATTCAGGTATACTGTTTGAAGGTATGCCACACTGTGAAGCTGTACATGGTGCTCTTTATGCCTGTCTACGTGCACTTTTTGGTGTATCTGTTGCTGGCATTCTCGCATGTATATTTTCGTGTATGCTTGTGTATCAATTGTTAAGTCACGAGAAGAAGAAAATGTATTGGGAACAATTGGAATTGAGGTGGGCATTTTTTTCGTTTTTTTTTTTTTTTATTTTTACGTTATTCCTTTTTATCTTATGGATAAATAATAGTTTTGATGATAGAAAAAGGATCACAAATTGTCGATAAAACAGATACAGAATATTGTAGACGTATATTATCAGTGTAAATGTTTTAGTTTTTATTTTTTGTCAGTGATTTTGGACAAAAGAACAAAGTTTGAAGCCTTTTGTTTGAATGAGATTAATAAATTTTAATTAAATTTCATTAGAAGTTTTACATTTTATTATTGATACAGATGCACAGAGAGATTTTATTATTCAAAAAAATTTCTAACTTCAAAATTAGGATCTCTGTGGAACGTAGAGTTTTACAATGTTGTAATATAAATCATAAATTTATGAAAATAATATGCAAGAATTTTATTTACTTCTACATTACTTTACAATTAATTTCGAAATTTCACACAGATTCTCATGTAATAAATACTCAAAAAATCATCTCCGTATATAATTTATAAATAAATAGTTGTATAAAAATAAATTATTTTATACAACTATCGTTTGAATTAAAAAAAATTTCTCTATATTTATATTGTAAAACACTGACAAAATTGTGCAATAAATTTTAGATGTCGATCATTGTACGGACATGGAGGTGTTGCTCCCGTGAGTGGTGCACCAGCGGGTTCATGTGGCTGTTGTAATGATTGCGGAGGTGTTAATCCCTGGTGGGCACAAACCCCAGGGAATTTGTACACTCCAAATCCTGATTTAGCACCATCCAGGTAATTCCTAATTCACCAAACTAAATACTTATTTCTCAATCTCACATTCTATTTCTATTAATTAAATTTTTTTTTTTATCTATCTTGCTTCATCTATCACAGCATTAAATTCATAAATCATATTTAACACGCTACTAAAATATACATCTAACGTTTAACCGTCCTTATTCCTTGATAGAAGATGGCGTTTGCCTTGGTCGCGTTCACGTGGTCCAGCACCGACTCCCGATTCTAACTATGGCTTTCATGCACAATCTATGAGACATTCAACCGATGTGACTGATCCAACGCGCGAAAATGCAACAACAATATCAACATCCTATGGGCTTATTGACACTCATCAA
Organism: Microctonus aethiopoides; assembly: GCA_030347275.1. Lineage (NCBI taxonomy): Eukaryota > Metazoa > Arthropoda > Insecta > Hymenoptera > Braconidae > Microctonus > Microctonus aethiopoides. Next base: position 5,720,586 of record JAQQBS010001424.1, read on the forward strand.
TCCAACGCTCCTTATTCAGTCCTAAATCCTCAAAGTGTTACGTACACACCAAGCAATGCGTCATACAGTGTATTAGAAACTCCAGTGCCACTCTGGGGTCCACCACCACCGTACAGCGATCCAAATAGTCCGGCGCGTCGTCCACCACAAATAATCGAACCTAAAGTATCATCATCAGCATGCTCGACTTCGTCATCAACACCTGTAGCTTCGACTTCACCATTGCAACCACCGCCACCACCCGCGAGAATTGTAAACGTCAAAAAAACACACGATAATTATGACAACGGTGAAGGTGAGTTTGCGAATTTAATTTTCACAATTGAGTTTATTAATATATTTTTTTTTCTTCGATTAATTTTTCGCTTTTGTGAATTTACTCATTCGAAAAATCGATTAGCAATTTTTAATTTTATTAATTATAAATGAGAAAGAAACAAATGAATTTTATTTACATTATTATTTTATTTTTGTTTTTATTTTAGATTATCATAGTCAAAGAGTATTGCAGCACTGTACAACTGCTGATAATTATGAAAATACAGAGGAAATATCAAATAACACAGATGCTGAATGTAGCAGTGCTGGAAACGTTGGTCATGAGGGAACGACAATTAAAAGTAGTAGAAGATCTAGGCGTGCTTTAAGAGGCGTGGAAAATGATGCTTTTCAAAAGGAAACAAGTCATCAAATAGCAGCAGCAAATAAACAATCTGAAAGTGAACTTTATTTTGGTGATGTTTCTTCATGTTGTGGACCTGAAAGTAGTCTCTATGAATTATCGGTAAACAAAGAATTGTCATCAACATCTGATGATGTCCAACAGCAGCAGCAGCAGCAGCAGCAGCAGCAACAACAACAACAGCAGGATTATGTCAGTTCACGAATGTGTAAACAACGATTATCAAAGAGATCACGTTTACCATTGCCATTACCACCACAATCTCAATCGTCGCCACATCAGGATACGTCAATAGAATTAACCAATGAGTGTAATTACAGCAATGGCGATGAAACAATGAATTCTAGTAGTACATTCCTTGCGCCAGATGCGCAATATGAAATTATTCAACAGAGTCCTCGTTATGGTTATTATGGTCCAAAAAATAATGATTTTCGTGAAGTGACAACGTCTGGTTATGGATTTTATTCACGTGACACGACTGATGCAGAAATATTAACTCGTGATTATCGTCCAATGGGAAAAGATGATGATAATGAAAGAAATATATCGTCATCGTTGAATGCATCAACAATGTCAGACGATACGGAATTAGCGCGTGAAAAAATTACAATTAGACGAAATGAACAGCATCAATGTTGTCAAAGTAATATTAATAATAGTGCCAATGATGTCAATGATGATTGGCAAAATGTCGAACAACAATTAAAAGCAGATGACGGCATTTGTCCAATTAATGTTTGAGATTAGATAATACGAAATTATTTTTTTTTTTCAATGCCTTTATTTTGAGTATTAGATAAATGAAGAAGAAAATGAATAAGAAAAAAAAATCAATGAATTAAAATTGAAGAAAAAAAAAAGGCTGTCTTATTAATGTTCATCAATTGAAGTGAGAATTTATTATAATTATTTCATATTGATTAACAATATTGCCATTACCATTTAGTATTGCACATATTGCACAATAAAAAAAATATAGTTAATAATATGTAAATGAAAAATGAAATGGTGTGTTGTGTATTAGCTGTTGAATTTTTAGCACAATATTTTAAGGAAAAAAAAAATCTCATCTGCAGCGATGGACCAAGGACAATACTTAATCAATTATATAAAAAAAAATTCAGTTAGATATTTAATATTATTTCTTTGTTATTGTTTGATATTCTTAATTTCATTTTTCATTTTTGTCTTTATGTCAATTTTTATTATAAAAAATTAATTGACTGTTTGCACAAGCATTGAAAATGTTGCATAAATATCACAACACGAATCATCTTAACATATATATTAATACCAATAAACAAATATATCTATAAAAATGGAAAATGTAATTTTTCAAAATAATAAAAGAAGCTGTTAAAATAAATATTTTGTAAACGGAATAAAAATTGACTGATGAAGACGTGAATAAAAAAAAAAAACGCCACAAACAATAATTAGAAAGCGAAAAAAATTAAATAAATAAAAAGAAAAATCTAGAGTATCGAAATTTGTGTTCGATTTATTCTTGGTACATTAAAATTCAATGTTAATTATTATACTATCGTTGAATTAAGCTAAAAGTGTACCTTCAATAGAGTGAAATATTTCCAAATCATGGAAAAACTGTCATATATCAGTGTAGATGTAATCAGCAGATAATAAAAATTTTTTTTTTGTAAGAAATATAAACAAATAAATTACCATATCATGTCCATATATTTTTATATCCATTAAAAACTTTCATTTAATATTATTGATAATCAAAAGTTCATTTGAAATATTTCGCGTTGAATAATTTTGTAAATAATCTCTCATTGACTTGTTGGTTTTATAATACTCTCAAGTTTTATATTATAATTATCTATCGAGGCGTCACGTGTGTGTGTAGTCTTTGATGAAAGGCAGCTGGAGGGGTTGAATAATCAACGAGATGTTGTGGAATAAACGCGCGAGCGGGGCACGCGCCCCAAAAACTCCAACGGTCACAACAGCTGCTCATGAAAAATCATCAATATACTCAGCTCATCCAAAGTTCCTGGTATTTTAATAATATCTCCCCAACGTATTTATCCCATAAAACAATCCAATTAAAACATATTCAAATTGTCATTCAGTAAAATTATAACATAACCTTTAATTCAAATGAAGAATTAAATGAAAAAAAAAAAAAAACAAAAATTGAAATTACATTGAACTGAAACAAATGAATAAAATTAATTTGTACATTCGGCTGAATTGGCAGTAGGTTTCTAAAGTGGGCCTGACATGTTCCAACATAGCAGCAGTATCCGATGGCGAGAATGGTGGTGGTGATGGCAAATGTTAGAATAAGTAAAAGAGAGACAAAATAACGACACCGGGCCCGCATTACGCAAACCCCATAACATTTTTACCCCTCCTGTAGTCAACTGAAAAACGGTCATTCTACTCTTTACACCACTCGCTAGCTCGCAGCTGCTTCTGTTCACCGTTCACGATAACTTTCCAGTACATTTTGAGCGTGCAAAGAGATCAGTTCAACCACACAATAAAAATACTTTACAGTCTATTCAAATAAACAAGCATTTTTTCATCAATGATTCGATGATAATTATCGTTATAAAATAAATAAATTAATTCAATTATTTCTAAATATTTTAAACAATAAAATGTGTAAAAAAGTGTTCATTGACGTAACAAAACAAATTATAACTGGACCAATTCGTGTGGCGAATTTCTCTCTTGAGACAACTTGGAGACGACCAATTTCTTACATCAGCAGTGCGCTCGTAATTCTCATTCGTCATCGCTAATGTGCTCATACTAAAGAAGAAAAAAACACGTATAAAAAAATATTATTAATCATCAGGTGCTTTGTATTAATTACAATATCTGATTAAAGTTTCTTTGTTATTTAGTAGAAAAGGATTTGTAGAGTTATAAAAATGACACAATCAGTGCCAGTTCATTGCTATACAAATCCATCATTTTGTCGTCAATCTGAATACATACCAGGGGATCATAATGATGAATTACCTCCACCACCACAATTTCAAAGTCCTGCTGAATTACCACCAACTCCACCACCGCCACCTCCACCACTTATTTCAATTCCAATACCAATTCAGCAACAACAACAACAACCCACTGTGCATAATTATCAATCTCATCATGGCCACACAAATCCAGCATTTCAAACACGACCTGAAGCTAATTTACACGATGTCATTGATCATTATGACAAAACACCAGATCGTTATTGTTATCTTGATGAAAATCCTGAGCGAATAAATGTTATTGAAGATCGAAAAATTATTTATGATAAAAATACACGATCCCGATATGAATATATTGAAGATGATGAACCTCCACCACCACCACCACCATCATCGCAAGCATCACTTCAACAGCAGCTGCAGCAGAAAAATCAACCACATTTACAAAGACGTGCATCATTATCACGTTTTGAGACAATTTCACATCGTCCAAATCATCATTTTATACGTCAAGGAAGTTATCATGGACAACAGCTGCAGGATTTTGAGAATCGTGATAATACCAATCATCAACGACCAAGACATTTTCGACAAAACGGAAATAATAATGGCAATGTTGGCTCTAACCGTTACGGTGTGGTGCCTGTGGACGAGGGGACCATTGACAATGAATCCACAACGATCTCTTGGATGACCAGCGGACGTTCTTCCCCTCGTGGTAAATATATATGCGTTTCCTTTACATTTTATTATATATTATTTGAAAAGCGTGTAAGTACTCATTAGTATACACCACACTCTATTATAATATAAACTTGATAACCTTGTTATTATTCAATGACCATAAATGTTGCTGTTGTTGCTGTATATTATATTAATATATTATATATGTAATTTATTATTATTTTATTTTATTTTTAATTTTTTATAGGACGTTATGCAAGAGTGCCCATGCAAGAAGAGGATCCACCATCGTTGCCTGATCGTAATTTTCGTGAACAAATTGAATTGCGTGACAATAATACATTTTCATCACGAAATAATCTTGCGACAATAAAATTACATGAAATATTATCAACTCCACGTAAGCCAAGATCAAAGTCTGAGGATAGAAATTTATCACCAAGGCGAATTGACCGTGGTACACCACAACGTAATTCACGTTATACTCCACCACTTAGTGCTACTACTTCACCATCAGGTAAATTCAAGAGTCATTTAATTCCTTATTTTATTAAATCAATTCTATATTTATTTTTTATAAAATTAAAATTGAATTGATTAATATTACTTGAATGATTTAATTTTATTTTTTATTATTAATTATGAAAATTAAATAATAGGTCGTGGTGTAGTACCAGGCTCAAGTCAACGTGGTACACCAATTGGTACACCTCAACGTACATTTTCACCAACTCGTTTGCCTCAAACATCGACACCAAATAAAGAAGCGCCATCGGCTCGTCGTTGTCTTCCATTAGATGAACAACAAGAAATTTGTCCAGCTAGTAATTGTGGACGTTCACGTTATTCTCAACGTCGTGATGGAACAACGTCATTGGCAACATCACCAGCTAAATTGTCATCGCAATTTGGTGAACCACCGCCACGTTATGCATACGTTGAATCACATTCTGAATCAATGCCAATGGTGATTGGTTCGCCCAAGTATCAGGTGTTGTCATCGTCACGATCAGAGCAAAGACTTCAACAAAAAAGGAGTGCGTATGACAGCGTTGAAAGTGCATTTATGGCACGAACAGCTGTGGTAAGTTTTTTTTTTTTTAAATTATTATACCAAATAAAAATTATCTTTTTTAATTAATTAATTAATTTTTTTAATTAATTCCATTTTAGGTACCACCATTGTCATCGCAGAGCAGTGAAGCCAACACTACAATGGCCAGTGGAATTGAGAAAAATGAAAGAAAAAGTGCTCCATTGTTGCTTATTCTCGTTGGAATTTTAACTTGCGGTTTAGCATTATATCTTTCGTGGACTCAAGGACGAAAATATTATTTAGATAGTGCCGCAGGTTGTGGCATATGTTGTGCATTAGCTGGTGCCTGTCATAGTTTAAGACGCACCTGGACTGGTTTAGGTCTCGCCGGTTTATCAGCGCTCAGCTGTGCTGGTTTATTATTACTCGCTGCCAAGTCACCACGTCCAGGCACACCATTACATGATGTTACTGCTGGTGCACTTTGTGGTGTCTCATTACTCGGTGGTGGTTTAGCATTAATTGCATTGATTACACCACGATGTAGCTTTGGACGTCATCGAAGAGTTCACTCATGGATGCCACGATTTTCACCTTAAATTATGATTAATTTTTCATTCAAAAAAATAAATCTTTTATAAAACAAGTCATTAAATAAACTTAAATAAACAAATATACTCAATTATAATTTACCTTTTTTTTTTTTAAGTAATTATGTAATTTATTAAGTTGTATAAAACAAATAAATAAATAAATGTTTTTGACAATATTTTATTTGTTTTTTATTTAATTTATATTATTTTTTTCTTACCATTTTCTATACAGGAAATTTTTTTTTTTCAAAATTTCCTCATCAACTCAATCCACATGTCTATTATTATTTGCTTATCGTTGTTGATTCATCATTTGCGGGCAGGAAGACTAGTTCCTCTGTATCGTTCTTCATACTATCATATTCATTGTTGTTATTATTAGCATAAATTCTATTTCATTTACATTTCTTTATAGAGATATCAATTTCAGTTGTTAAATATACATCAATCTATTTCAATCGTTTTCATACATTTATATTAATGACGTTTATAATATCAATTTTATTTTTAATATTAAATATAAAAATTATTTTGAATGATGAATTTAATATTATTCGAGGTAAACGAGTGCACTCTGGACTTGATTATTATCATAAAAATTCTACAGTTCTTTGTATTACTGACACCATTGAAGATGCAATAATTTGGAATACTTATTTAAATTGGAGTGCCAAATCGAAATTTAAATATAAAGATAGAATCAATTTACAAACAGGTGATGTTTTAATCCAGTAATTTATATTTTAATTAATTATTATTTGTTAATTAATAAGTGTTGTTCTGAATGATTGTTTCAGTGCCAGAATTGTCTCATGCAGGATTTAGTGAAACAAAAAGAAAATGTGACATTAATGCAGGCTCAAGTGATTGCTTCATTTCTTTTACACAACAAAGTAATAATTGGAATTTAGAATTTACTTCTGAAGTGCCAATGGGTCCAGTCTTTGATAGTCGTTGGGAATGTATGTTGTTAAATTTTATAAACAAAATTATCTCAAATTTTCCTGATATTCAGAGTAATTTAAGAAAAAAAAAAAAATCATAGAACTAAATTACAATTTCATGCTAAATGAATCGAATATTATTATTAAATAATAATTAATTACTATGAAATTATTCTAGTATTTGATGAATACAACACGTTTGAATGGAATCCTTTGCGTTATCATCCAGTCACAATTTATAAAAATGAACGAAATACCAATGTAATATTTAACAATAAAGGTGCACTTGTCGTGTCTATTCGTGGTGCAGCTAATGCTCATTTTTTAATATGTAAGAACTCGGATTATCGCTCGAGTTTTTGTTATTGGATAATCATTGGTGGTTGGGGAAACATTCGAACTGGTATTCGAAGATGTCCAGATGGAGTGAAGGATTCATGGTATCCACCACAAGGCAGTCAATGCGGAATACTTCGATCAAAATTGTGGGTAATGTATTAATTTTATTTCAATGTTAAAATAATAATTTGAAAATGAAAGAAAAACTTTGGGATAAATCATATTTATTTTCAGCATAATCCATTAAATCCTCATGAATGGAAAACATTTATAATAACTTGGAATTCTATAACTAAAACAATTAAATTATATGATCCAGATAAAATGATTTTAGAATACACTGATTATCAAGATACAAATTATAATGAACAGTATCATGTTTTTTTTGGAAACCCTGAAGTTGATATTCCAACACAATTTCGTTTTCATGAATGTAAATATACAAATTCAATTGAAGATTAATTTATTTTAAATAAATTAAACACATTGAGTTTTATATTTAATATTATTCCAACAGATAATTATACATCAACAAATGAATTTGAAACATTTCTGATCAGTGAATTATTAAATATTAATGTCAATCGTGACATTTGTATTGATATGTTAGTTGGCCTTTGTGCTTGGTGTGAATTGCACGTTAAATTAATGTATAACAATGGTCCACAAGTGATTATGAATGTTATTTCGGGTGCAGTGACATCAGAAAAAGTTGATCATGACCTACCAATGTGGCAATATGCACGAATAACTGCAACAAATCTCGATGAAAATTATAAGACAGTAGTGCTTGAAATAGTTACTAAATCAAATAAAAGACATGGTAATCATTGGGCTCTCAGTAATGTTCAACAATGTGTGACTGAAGGTAATTAATTTGTTTTATATTCATTGAATATAAATATTTGTTTTATTTATTTTATATCATTGATGTAGGTACTGTCAAAACATTAAATATGATTACAATTCAAGATAATTTAAATGGAGAATATATTTGGCCAAATGTGACATGTCAACGATTGTCTTATAATCAACAACATCTAGGTGTTATTAGTTCTATCATGGATGTGATAACACCACCAGGTTTAGGATTTATTTCATGAAACAATTACACAACATTGAGAAAATAATTTCATTGTTTCAATCAAGTTTATTTTTTATTATAATTATCATGAGAAAATTAATTATATTATTTTATTTTTAGTAATGTATCAAATTAGTAAAATATTAATTATTTATTTAATTATAGATTATTTAAATTGAATAAGTTTATTTCATTTTATCAAATTTTTTTCTCAGTGGAGTAATGTTTAATATTTTTTATATTGTGTTGATATTAATATTATTCTTTTACTCTTGCAGATAATTTAACTCTTTGTCCAGAGTCTCAAATTGGACCAAAATGTGCTACTTTTTGTGATTCAAATTTCAAAAAAAATTGTGAAGGTGCCATAATATGTGATGATTATAGTTGTTATTGTTCACAAGGATATTTTACAGAGAATTGTGACAAACGTGAGTGGATAATTAGAAATAATTATATCTTTAATTCGATAAATTTTTATTTTATTAAAATTTTTTTTTATTTAATTAATATTTAAGAGTCTGTAAATTTTTTAAATTTGAGTAGAATGTTTGCCTGGGGATTTTGGTTATGGTTGTACACAAAAATGTGAAAATTGTCTGCATCAAGATTGTAATATTTACACAGGTTTGTGTAATTCTGAATGCAAAAAGCAAACAAACAGCAAATACCAATTAATACCACCCTATTGCAAAGATGGTAAGTAAACAATTATATAAAAAATTAAAAATATTAATGAATAAATTAATTATTAATCTATAAATTAAAAATTATTTTATTTAACATTTTATTTAGCTGTGGAATCTCCTGAATTACAATATGATCAGATTGATGAGACAACACTTAGAATTTATTTTCCAAAAGTTGATAATGATAATAAATTCAACATAACATATGAATTTGAAATCCAGGTAATTTTTTTGAAAAATCAAAATTCATCATTTAATTTTATATAATATTATATATTATTGAAATAACTTTGGATTATTTTATTTAGGTCAACCAAATAAAATGGCCGAAGCGAAGAGCAGAAATTGGAGTTGACAATGATGAAAGGCCAATATATTTTACATCATTCAATAATTTAAAACGTGGAATGAAATACAATGCACGAATATCGCAACGTATAAAATATAACTCAAATAATAACCAAGAAGTAATTTTTGATGGTGATTTTTCAATGCCAAAATTCATGTGTATTTGTAAGTACTTTTTATTCACTAATTATAATAATTAAGAAAGATTTTATTAATAATATATATTATTTTTATTTATTTTAGGGACTGAAAAATTTATTATTGAACTGCAAGATAAAAATTTGACTATAAAAAAAATTGATGACGAAGTAAGTAAACAAATTTCTTGTTAAAAAATATTAATTTAATAAAATTTATAAATCTTATAAATATATTTTATACATATTATTTTATTTACAGAAGGATTATCCTTGTCCTGATGATTGGTACATAGTCAAAGTCCTATTACCAATACAGAATACTGATGCATATCAATCAATTGATGTTACGAATTCTGATGAAAAATTTCCAATTACTGTTGGAAATTTAACACCAATAACAAATTATGTAATTTTAATCAACGGTATGAGCTCATCATTTCATTATCGGAGAGACGTACAAACGCTGGTTTCAAGTAAATTTTCATCTATTACATTAAAACCACATCATTAATACTGAAAAAAAAAAAAATAATAATAAAGTAAAAAATATAAATATTAATTTATAATGTTAAATTTTTTTTTGCAGTGCCATCGCGAGTCAGAAAATTAAAAATTGATAATGTTACTTCAAGAGAAGTGTCTATCAGTTGGCTACCATCAGAAGAGCCTAATGTTATTCTCTATGGTTATGAATTAATAATATGGGTAAATAATTTATTTAAAAATGACTATTGAAATAATCATTTATAATATTAATTTTAGCAGCTAATATAATTGCATATCTATATTGCCGGAAAATTGTAATATTATCAGTAGAACATTCACGATATTGTCATGTTATTAATTGAATATTTTTTATTTATTTTATTTATTAATTAATTAAATTAAATTAAATTAAATTAATTAAATAAAAAAAAAATTTATTAAATTTTCTCTGTGTAGGCACTACGTCACGTAGGTTGTCGACAATCAGAATCAGTGGATTTTTTATATAGACGTCCATATAATATAGAAAATCAATCACAATCATATCAAATTTTTGATTTAATTCCTTACATGGATTATAAACTAACAATATTGGCATATCATACTCGCAGAGGAGAAGAAAATTCAATAAACTTCACAACTAATGCTACAAGTAAATAATTATAAATTATCAATATATTTAATTAATGAATTAATAAATTTTTTTTTAATATTTTAATTGTAAAAAATATTTTTTCAGAAATACCAGCTGCAACTTTGGAAAATTTGTCATTTAAAAATAATATTATTACATGGAATTTACCGAATGTTAATTGTTCAACAGTTACTGGACCAATTTCTGCCACAAGATTATTATTTTTTGGTGAAAGTGAATATGTAAAAGATTTCATGGATTATTATGACACAGAGGCATTTTCTTTTGTACTAAATAAAACAAAAGTACAGGATATTCATGGATGTGAACGATATAGAGTACGAATTTATGCATTGCGTGAAATTAATGGAAAATATAATGAAAGTGCTTTTAAAGAATTGAATTTTATTACAAATCCACAGCGTAAGTCAATAACAAATAATATTACTGTTAATTCTATACAAAATTTCCAAGTGTATAGTTATATTAACAAATTATTCCTCATCATGTATATGAATATGAAAAAAATTTAAGCTGAAGATTTAAAAGAATATTTGTTTAATTAATCCAGAATTAATAAAAACGAAAAAGAAAAAAGTCACGAGAATTCATAATAATTTTTTTTTTTTTGCTTTAAATAAATAGTAAAAATTTGTTTTCACTGTAATAATAAATATTCTTTTCAGCACCGCCAAGAGTGATAAATTTAACGATTGTCGAAGTTGATTATTTAAATAAAACAACGTTGTTGAGATGGAAAAAGCCATTGCCACCTACAAATGGTGAAATAATTAAATACAATGTAATATTTATTGGATATTATGATGATAAATCTGAAGTAATCACTGTCTATCCCCATGAAACGTGCTCACTATGGGAAGATTCATTATGTAAAACAGTTCCTCATCCAAATCAATCTAGAAAAACAATTCAAGTAAATATTGCAGCATAAAAATAAATATTTAATTAAATGATTTTTCATTCAAATAAATTCTCTTTTGTATTATTTCACAGGTAAGTGCTGTGAATAAAGATGTAAATGAATTTGGCGATGTGAGTGAAATAATAGATCGAGCATATGAAACAGGTAAATTTTTTAAAATAATATTTTTATATTAAAAACATTTGTAAATGAAAAAAAATTATTTATAGAGCCAGATCCACCTGAAAAAGTTTTCATTCTTAAATTGGAACATGGAGTTGTTGACATTAAATGGGAACATCCTTTCAGAACTGGTGGACCAATGAATGAATTTAAAATAAAGTATGAACAAAAATCAACAAGATTAACAAAAAATTTACATAATGATAAACATAATGAAACAATTAATTTTCCAATTGATCGATCAAACTATCAAAAGTTTTATAATACTAAACTCTATCTTTTGCCATCAACGCAATATAAAATCCATATTCAAGGTGTTATTAAGCGAGATAAATCTGAATTAGTTGGTAATTCATCAGTTAGAACAATCGAAACAACATCATCATTTTCTTGGTTAAATGACAAACCAAGTTTTAAGGTTAATAATGAAAGTTATTCAGTAAAAATTTATTTACCACAAATTGCTAATAATACTCGCAATAATCAAGTTCACATTGTTATCATTGGACAATTGGATTGTCCAAATTTATTATTGGTGAACGAACGTTTGGCTAGAGATATTGACATAAAAGATGACGAAATTGCTTGGCATTTTGGTACATTCCCGGTAAAATATTTATTATAAATCATATTTTTCTCAGTGTAAAATATTGCTTAAAAATTCTTTTCAATAACAATTAATAATTCTATTCCAGACATCTCGAACGTCAATTGTAATTGGTGATAATACAAATGATGCTCTTAATTGTACACTTCATCCAGGCAGAGCATACATTATTGTTATTATTGTACAAGAAGATAATATTGCAGAATTAGAACGAACTAAACCTCTGATCTGGAGATCAAAATCAATTCAAGTTGGTTTAATTTCACGAGAGCTACATGAAATTTGGGCAGTGCCATTATTTATAATTTTAATTGTAGCTATTGGATTGACGTATTACTTAACAAGAAAAAGGTGAGAATTTATAGATTGTTAAATATATAATTAATAATTGATGTAAAACATTCAATAATATATTTCATTATTATTAATTAGAAAGCGAATAATAAAAAATGAGAATAATATATTTATCGATGTGTCTAAACCTATGGCATTAGCTAATGAAGCATCGAAAAATAATCATATCAAATCACCGTGTCATGTATCAGTAGCACCACGTCCTGATACTGTAGAATATCGAGAATCAATTATGTTAATGCCTGCAGTAACACTTGGAAAATTAAATCCATCAATTGTGACTGAGGAAATGTACAATAAAATCAAATGCACTTCACTTGTGAAACTCAATGAATTTCAAGATTATGTCAAGCACGCGATTGCATCTGGCAAACTGGATGAACAATATTCTGTGTGTAAAACAATTTTTATTACGTTTTTTTGTGGTATTTTTATCAATTTGAAATAAACATTTTTTTTTTTTACTTTGATAGTAAATACAAATGTTAATTTTTGTTTTTAGTTTTTTCCTCGTGGTCAAATGAAGCCATGGGAATACGGACAACTGCCGGAAAATAAAAGAAAAAATAGATATGGGAATTTAATTGCTTGTGAGTTTAAATTAATTTAATGATAAAATTGTAAAAATATTTTCTGAATGTTTGATATTAATTTTATTTTTATTTATTTTTTTCGATAGACGATGAGACTCGAGTGATACTTGAAAAGCTTCCTGACGATCCGTACTCGGATTATATAAATGCAAATTTTATCAAGGTGAGAAGTAGAGTATAATATAAAATTTATAAAGACTAATATATAGGAATTATTTTATTTATTTAACAGGGTTATAAGAAAAATCGTGCTTACATAGCGACTCAAGGACCAAAACCAACAACAATAATAGACTTTTGGCGTATGGTTTGGCAAGAACGAGTTCAAGTTATTTGCATGCTTGCAAATGTCATGGAGGGTGGAAAAGTGCGATGAATTTAATCAATCAATTTAAATAAAATCAAAATATTAATTAGACAATAAATTTTATTTATTTATTTATTTTTCATCAGAAAAAATGTGAACAATATTGGCCGGAAATAGGAAAAGTAATGAAATATGGAAACATTTCAGTCTCTAATATCAGTCATGTACAATTTGCTGATTATACATTCCGAATTTTTCACATAAAATGCGATGGCGAAGTCCGAAAGGTTAACAAAATAATTCCAAATTATATTTAAATTCATCGTGCAAATTAATTAACTCAATATATCATTTTAGATTGATCATCTTCACTACACAGCATGGCCTGATCATGGAATACCATTATACACCCAGTCAGTCGTTACATATTTAAAAAAATTATTGGCAACACCATCAGGAAATGGTCCTGTTTTAGTTCATTGTAGTGCTGGTGTTGGTCGTACTGGAACAATAATACTCTGTGATATTTGTCTTCGACGTGCGGCTGCCGAGGGTGTAAGTAACAATATCAGTTGGGAAAAAAAATCAGCATGTTCTATAATTAATTTCAACACAGTTTATTTATCTATTTATTTATTTATTTATTTTTGTGTGTTAAATTTTAAATTAAAAATATGTCACTAAAAGATAAGCTATGCCTAATTTTAATGCAAATTTCTAGAATTCTTTTTATAATATTAGCTTGAGAATTAAATTTTTTCAAACAATTATTCAAATTTAATGAAATGATTAAATGTTAAATTAAGGTCGTGGATGTTTTTGGTGAAACCGAAGACATAAGAGGACAACGTGCGAATATGGTGGATAATAAACAACAATATATTCTCGCTCATGTGGCACTAGTTGAGTGTCTTTTGTCATTACCCACAGCAATACCTTGTAATGATTCATTGCCAGTGAGAATTCAGGAATATAAAAGTCAATTAACATTGCAACAACAACGATTAGAACAATCAGTTTGGCAAGACGAAGCACTTCAATCATCGGAGCGATCAGTTATTAAATTATCTGAAAAAAATATGGCCAAAAATAGATTTCCAGATTTATTACCAAAATCAAGATTATATATTCCAAGGTATCCAACATCTGACGATGATAGCAGTTATATATTTGGTGTTCATGTTGACAGTGCAAGACGTCAAAATAATTTTATTGCTTCACAATTGCCATTACCAACAACTGTTAATGATTTCTGGAGAATGGTTGCTGAATTTAAAGTTCAGCTTATTATAATCCTACAACCACCTGACATTAATGATCCAGTGAGTTGAATTTTTAAACAAATGAACGTTTTTTTTTATAATAAATAAATGTATTTATTTTTATTACAGACTTGTATTAATTTTATTCCGGATCCAGATGAAGTTGCTTCATCAGCGTTCTTAAATCTTAAGGGAAAAGCCATAACAGATATGAAATATTGTACTCAACAAAAAATTACTTTGATTGATAATTTAACGGTTAGTTAATTAAATATATAAACAATTAAATAAATATCTTGACTCAAAATTTGAATTTATTTACAGAAAAATTCACGGGAACAATCAGTGACAGTTTTAAGTTGTAAGGAATGGGATCCTGGTAGAAATAAACCACCTCCAAAACCTGTGGATCTTGTTGAGTTGTGGCAAATGGCTGAAAGAATTTCTCGAAATGATGAACCAACTGTTGTTCTTTGCCAGTAAGACATTGATAATATTTTTTATGAATATATTTAATGAAACATTGAGAAATGATGATATTGCTAATGTTATTTACGATTATTACTGTAGTGATGGTGTGACTGGATGTGGTCTTTATTTAGCTTTGAGCTTTTTACTTGAAAGAATGGGACTTGAACATGAATGCGATGTTTGCTTCGCCATTCGTGCTATTCGACGATCGCGATCGGATTTTTGTCATACACGAGTGAGTTTAATTAATTATTATATATTTATAATTAAATATATAATTTTTTGTAATTAATTTTTTATAATATTTTTTATTTATTTCTCAGGAACAATTTGAATATTTATATGATGCGGCGGTTATTTATGCTGGATATTTTGAGACTTACGCAAATTTTACATAACAATATTATGTGATTTATTATTCAAATTCATCATCGATTAATTATTGATATTTCAAATAGTGATATTTATTTATAAAATAATATTACAAATCTTGAAGATAGCAGAGTTAAAAAAATAATTTTTTTCTCTTACAATAATGTTGATCTTTCATATTTTAGTAATATTTTACGAGTAGTTTTAAAATAATTTTCACGATAAAAATACACATAATATTTATTCGATATTTTTATCACAAAAATTAAAATAATAATTTTCAAAAGAATTTTCGTTTCATTTATTGCATTGTGAACAGTCGATAATTAATTAATTATAGTTGATTAATATTTTTTATTGATACTTTATAACCATTTAAAGACCTTACAGAGATATGTGTTCTTAATTTTATATCCTCAAGGCTCATTGTTGTCATAACCTGATATTTACGAATAAAATGAGCGACCATTACATGTAGACATGACATACCAAACTTGGAACCAGGACAACTTCGTGAACCACCACTGAATGGTACATAAGCAAATGGATGACGATTTTTAGAATTTTTTGGTAAAAATCTTTCTGGATAAAATTTATCAGGTTCATGCCAATATTTAGGAGATTTATGAGTTACTAAAGGTAGCATAGCAACTGTGGATCCTTTTGGTAAAATATATTTATCTAAAATAAAATAATTAAAAATTCAATTCATGAATTTTAATATAATAAAAAATGTTTTTGCAGTTTTTAATATACCTATTTGAAGATCATCAGTTATTTCTCGTGATAAAAATGGTCCTACAGGAAATAATCTTATCGTTTCTTGTATTGCCATTCGTGTGTAATTTAATTTCCCAATATTTGTGATAACAACATCATCATCAGCACCAATCACAAATGCCACTTCTTCTCTCACTTTATCCTAAAAATTCATTTATAAAATATTTCACCGAGAATTATATTACTTTATTGGAATAACCATCTGTTTATTTACCTGCATATCAGGATGAATAGCCAGCATCAATATTGTAAATGAAAAAATACCCAAAACTGCATCGTAGAACTGAAAAATTGTAACAAAAAAAAAATTTTTCATTCCAACTCTACCACGAATTTGATATAAATAAAAAATATGAAAGTATGATAAATACGCCAACAATAATTGCAATCATATCAGATATGATTTCTTGATCATTCATCGCATTTGTTTCTAAAACATTTTGTATCAACAAATCTAATATTGATGGTTTTGGCTCTTCCACACCTGGATCACCACGTGCCAATGCCATGTATAACTGCTTTTTCTCATTGATAATCTGTGGAAAGAATAAATGTAAAAATAATCAACAGCAATTTTTATTTTATTTTATTTTATTTTTTTATCAAAGAACTGAATTATGCTCACTTGTTGAAGACGATCTTTACCTAATTCCAACGCAGCATTAAATTCTCTGCCGCATTTACTCAAATTAAAAATGAAGGTTGGATGTAACCACGGTGTTACAATGCGTTGAAATAAAATATCTAAAGCACTTTATAAAAAGTTATTGAAGATTTATTATACAAATAAATAGCATATAAATTTCGAGACAATGGTAAAAAAAAAAAGTACTTACGTTTCTAGAGCATGAGGAATTGTAAGATCTCCATTATCTTGACCAACACCCGGAATACCAATTACTGTTTCTATACATTATAGAATCAATTAAAATGATTTCTAATAAGTCCTCATTAATTATAAAAATTCTCATCAATTTACTTTGAGAAAAAAAAATTCTGGGACTAAGAAAATAAATAAATAAATTCATCGTTGCTATTTTATCTCAAATACTCGACATAAAAACGTTGATACCTTGAGTGGAACTATTTTATTCTTCACTCAAGTATGACATTCTCAGCTCAAAAAAAATTTATTTACTCATCAATTATTTCTGAGCTTAATAATGCTTTTTTTTTTTTATTATGAACTCTCAGTGTACTCAGATAAATTATTGCTAATTATTTATACATCTTACCAAATAGCATGTCTGCCACACAATATTCTGATTCATCACTAATGTCGAATTCTTCTTGATTTAATTTAGAATTCAAATCATTGATATAACGACGTACTTGTTTATTGAATGTCTCCATAAAAAATGGCAGACATTTACCATTAATTAATGGCTCTTGTATCTTTCGATTAGCACGCATTTTTGGACCTAAACATAATTAATTTAATCAATTATATAAATTCATTTTTTTGAATAATTTTAATATAAAACCAGCTCATTAAATTTATTGATTTAAAATAATTTATTTCTTACCATGTCCATTTATCATACTATTAATCACCACTGGCTCCATGAATTTATAAAAAAAAGCTTTCTTTGAGGTTTTTGGACTCTCCATGACAATCTAAATCAACATCAACTTTTCTTTAATATCAATTCATATTTATATCTGTAATTAATTTAAAATTAATAACATGAAAATGAGAAAAATAAAAATGAATATCAAATTCAAATAGAAATAGAACACGAATAATTTTGATTATTTTATATTTGTTAATTGCGATGAATGTTACAATTATTTATAGAATAATTGAAATAAGAATTATCAAATGTTATTTATTCATAATTAATTTTAAAAATATTGATATAATTTATAAACAAACCTCAATATCTTTAGGATTTGTGATAATGATAAATAATTTTGAACCTATCCATAGACGATATGTTGAATATTCCATACCAAATTTTGCCATAACATTTATTGCATCTAGAAAATAAAACAATTTCCATAATAATTATTAACATTCAAAAAAAAAAATCGTTATTTATTAATGATAATTACTTTTAGGATTCGTTGCAAATTCCAAAGCATTGCCCAATAATGGAATCGTTCGTGGTCCTGGAAATAACTCTACTGCTTTGATTAATTTTGAATGACAATTCCAAAAATCATTAACAATTTTCCAAAAGTGGATTCCACACAGCATTGCTACAACACTCACTAAATATTTTTAAAAAAAATTATTCATTTTATATTCTCAAATAATAATTGCCCAAAGATTTCATCTGAATATTTTATGACATTTAACAAATAGTAGAAATCAATTTCAAGCATAAGTTGTACTTACAAATCAATGAATAAGCGCTGAAAAATATTTCTCCCATTATTAATTAATTAATTTATATTTATTTGTATATAATTAAATTGTAATATAAATAAATGGAATATTCTATGTGCTGTTTTTAATCTGTACTGAAAAAATTATCATGCTTCAATAGTATTTATATATTTGCATGATGTAATACCAAAATTGAGATATCATTTAGTGTATCAGTAAATAAAAGTTATTGAACTTTCCAGAGTCATCACGAAATACAAAAATAATTTAATTATTAGCTAATTGAGCTTATAAAATATAAATTTGTTATTAATTATGACGGATTCTAATTTTATTTTGTGTAATTTATACCGATTGTCATTGGGAAAATTTAAAAATTTTAATTAATTATTAGCTCTGATAATAATTAATTAGTAATGTATTACATAATTTTTGCCAAATGCATAAATTAATATTACCAATAATATTGTTTATCATCTTTTTATCAGCACGACTCTAATGAAAATTAATTCTAAAACTATGTCGTGTAAATTACATTAACATCGTCGGGAATATTAGTAAATAATTATCACAACAAACAGAAGAGATAAATAAATAATGCAAATATGATTTTACCCAATATTAATATCTTCTAAAATTTTTTCTAATTACAAAATTTAATATTTAAAAACCTCATTCAATATTCCCAAATAATTCTTCAATTATTAAATCCCTCCAACTCAATTACGACTATTTTTATTATATATTTTTATATGTGCAAAAAAAAAAAAATTTATAATTTAAAAAAATAGCAAAAAAATAAAAGTCACAATGATGGCGAAATTTAAAACGCGTGATAAAAAAATATAATCAACATTAATTATTGCGTTCCAATTTTTCAATTGAGACATGTTTGTGTGGGTGTTGATAAGGTTTAATCATTCCAGCACATCAACGTCTGCTTCTTTTTTTTTTTTTTTATTATTATTCATTATGATTCACTAGACAAAACCCAAAAAAGACGTGTGTGTTATATTATTCGCAATAATCATTTCCAACTGACACCATTAAAATTAATCAAAAAAAAAAATTGTTTACGATAAATAGAACTTTGCAAAAGTGCGTGTTTATATGTTAATATACTTAAAATTTATTTGGTATATTGTATCATTTTTTTTTATAATAAAAACAACTAGGATATTTGTGAGATAGTAAATATAATTAAATCAATCCATCTGACTATTTCGAGTTATTTCCATCATGAAACTGGTAAATACTGGTTTTAATAATTACAGTGTCAATAGTTATGTATTATTATTCTAACTTTGTCATGGGCCATATGTATAGAAGAAAAAAGTGAGTGGGCCAGATAAGAAAATAGAGAGAGAGGGACAAAAGAAAAATTTGAATATTTGATGGAGAGGGAAGAAAGATTTGAGAGACAGAGAAATACAATAAATAGAAAGGCAGTTGACTTCTAGAAGGAAATTGACCATCAGCTGTTTAAGTGTACATTGTTGTATAAATTTTTAAATTTATAATTCAACAATAATATATTATTATTTATTTAATTCTGATTATTTGAGCACAGGAATTCTCATTGCATCATCTCAATTACGACAATCATGATTTATCGTTAATAAAATATTTCTATTGGATTTGAAATAATTGAAGTTTTTTTTTATTTATATACTTTATTTGTTGTGTATATATTATATTTATTATATTATGTGGTAATTTGTGAAGGAAAAATATGAATAATTAAATTATTAATTCATTGCATTGAGAGAAATATTCATTTTAAAAAAGTGCAGTCGAACATAACCTTAAAAATTGAATTTGGAAAAATTGGAATGACCACTATTATAACATCAGACAAAGATTATTTAAAGCATTATTATCAACAGTATCTTGTGTTTTCAATTGATATAATTATTTTGTATAATTTTTTTATGAAAATGTTTTATGTTGAGTATTGCCAAATTAATTTAAATTTGTTGGATTATCAAACGAGCAAATTGGACGGTGGACAAGTTCATTTCATCAGATGACAAGCAGCAATAATCATCGGTATCCCGATGTTTGATAAACTTGTGTTCCATCATATATTTGAATGAAATAATTTTGTTAATTAAATATTCAAATAATAAATGTGATTCAACAATTAATTAAATTTTCAAGTAATATACTAGTGATTTATTTTGGACATTTAATGCTTATTTATTTCACATTTATTTGGCATTTAAATTGTTTGCAAAATGTCACGTAGTCCATCAATATTAATTGTTGTGGGTAGTCATACACTTTCAATATTATTGGTTTATTCACTTGAACAAGAAGTGAAAGTTGGTCAGTGCGGTGAAATTGGAATCAAAATTGTTGCTAAATTATTACATAGTATATCTTGTAATGAGTCAATTATTAAACTACCACAAATGTCAAGGCGTCAGCAATTTTGGAGTCTGAAAAATAAACACCGACATGTGATAAAGAGAATAACAAATAAAAACTACAAACGTAGGTTTAGAGACAATAAAGGAAATATTATTACAAGAATTATTCCAATAAAACATAAAATAACGTAAGAATTTTTCTATAATTAAACCTTAATTTAAATCCAATTTTTTTATTAAGTAAAATTTAATCATATTGAATTCTATCTATGATTCATTACGATATTTAAAATTTGTTTTTATTTTCATTCTAGAGCATCAAAAGTTGTGGAAGAATCTGATGATACTTTGTCTTCATTATACAAAGCCAATAAACCTATCTCAAAGTGCAATAAAAAAGATTTAACAATAATGGAACCAACCAGTAGTACTAAATCATTTAAATTTACAGATAATAATCCACCACCGAAAAATAGAAATGTTCAAGAAGCTTCTGCATGGCTACGAAAATATTTTCCTAATCACGAATCGAAATTTGCTAATTATTCTGGTATTGATCTTCTAAATTTAACACGTCAAGAATTGATACAATTTTGTGGTCCTCTCGATGGTGTACGAATGTATAATGAAATAACCAAAAAAGCTCCACCACCAAAATTAGTTATTTACTGCGCAATTGAAACTGATATTGAACCAATATGGAAAATTGTTTGTTTATTTGAAAGAACAACTGAAGCATTAACAGAAAAATTATCGTCAGTATTTAATTTATCTAAGGATGGTTTACATTCAATTTGGCTTCAAGGACCTCGAGGAATTCGTGTATTAATGTGCAATGATCTGGTTTTAAATATGGAAAAAGAAAGTGTATATTTAGTTCAGTTATTGAATGGTAAATTATTTTATTATCATTCTTTTTTATTTTTCAAATGGAAAAAAAATTATTTTTCTGTGTAGATATAATTTTTTTTATTTATTACTGTTCACTCAATTGATTACAGATTCACCAATTGGATATTTTAAGGCACTTCTGAAACCGTACGATGAATAAATTGAATAAATTGTCTTGCAAAATTCAGTAAATAATCATCATTTGTGTATTATGAGTAACGATTTTTATGGAATAGCAGAAGAATAAATATGAATAATGAATTGGACGATTTTAATATAAATAATTAAGTAATCTTCATTCTTGAAAATGATAAGTTTTAAAAATTAAAATAAATCAAAAATTTTTTTTTTTTTTCAAACGTTTCAAATCGATTTATATATTTTTTATTCATATTTAAATGCACGTGATTGATATTATATTTTTTATAATATTTAATTCGATAAATTTAAATAAAGAATATCTTAATATAACGAAAAATGAATGAATAAATTGGCTATAGTTTAATTATCTTATTGAGCACTGCGAAATAAAATTTTTTTTATATAAAAAATGATTTCACAACAGTTGTTTATTTCTTTTTTGAAACTGTATTTCAATCATTTATATAATTCATTCGGTTTATTTAAATTTTGTTTCATCATATAATAAATAACTTCTATTCAATTTTTTAAATTAAATTTTTAATTTCTTCTTTTTAAAAGTTTTAAAAAGATTAAAATTTCAATAAACTCGTCTCTCATATACGAAAATATTTTTAATTCATTCTCTTCTAGCACTAAATATTCATAAATAATACATCCTTAAATACAAGCGCGTTAAATAGTTCCCAAAAATTTTAAATAAACATCAAAGATAGCGACACAATCGTCTTTTTTATATATATAAAAAAAAAACAGCAAATAAAATCACATGACTATTCTACTCTTGCCATCATCCGATAAAAACAAAGCGTATATTAAATACTAAAATAATCAACAAACAAAATTTAATTCCATTATATCTAAAATAAATATAAAAATATTCCACAATCATCTTTGCCCAATTATAAACACAAATAAATCATTTCAATTACTTACTTAAATGCTGTTACCTCATTTACATATAGTATAGGATATGTAATCTTTGTTTTTTTTTTCTCAAGAAGCCTCGACCCCCCTCCGACATCATCATTATCTATATCTCATATAGTATTTTATACATATAGTCGTAAAAGTTTCAGGTATGAAGATATTCACTCGTGATCTGTCATAATAATACAATTATAAAATCTTGTCAATCAACATTATCACACAAATGAAATATTATTTTATTACTTGCGTTATTAATATATTATTTTTTTCTTGTTACTAACTCTAATGCCAATTGTTGCGTCATCTAATTAGTATAATCATGAATGTCTTTTTTTTTTTTTTACCAGTGTGTGTATACATCATCATATGAGTTAAGGAGTGTCTTAAAGTCTTGTGGGATTAGAATTCATCGCCGAATAATCATGAAAAATAAAAATTAAGGTAAAACAATTTATTTGAATTTAAAGTCATTAAATGATGTGATAAATATCATAAGGTAGTGATGTGATAACAAGAAATTATTTATATTTTATTGTTAGTTCTTTTATAGATGAAATATAAATAAAATAATTTGTTGCACATGACGATAAAGTAAGGTTAAGTTCGTGCGCGAGTAAGATAGGAATAGTGAAGATATGCGAATGCACTGCCATCTGGTGTTAGAGTTTGTATTTATATTATATTAAAAATAATTATTTGAATAGACATTTTATTTTAATTGTAAAGAAAAAAAAAATGAGAGAAATATGATGGAGTAATTAATGTAAAAAATAATCTTATCATTCGTAAATATTTCAACAGAGATATCATCATCTACTTTTATTAATGTTCTGATTAATGAAATATGCATTGTAAAATAAAGATTATTTCACTCAATTTATTAGTTAAATATTAACATTTTATTTTAGTTTAATATTTTTATAAATTATCACTGTTACCTAGTAAAAAAAATAACTTAAAAGATTATGAGAAAATGCATTGGGAATTTTTGTTTCTTATATTTTCTGTTTAATTTATATTATATTTGTTGTAATTTAATAGACAATTATTTAACATGTGAATTGAATTTTCTCTCGCGTTTTTATTCATTATTTAATTTATTCCATCTCTTGCTTTTTTTTATATTATTCTAATGTTAATTAAATTAAGTTTATGTACATCAGCCACAAGTAGAATAAGGAAAAATATTATTATTAATGTCTGTAAAGAGACAGCGGGAAATTTGAATTTTTATTTATTGCTGATGTTAAAATTAAAATAATTTATACCAATATCGTTGGGATATTTTAATAAATATGAGAAATTTTTTGAATTAATATATTACCACTTAAAATAACATTAATAATCATTATCAATGACTAATAGATAACAAATAATAATGATTTTGATTTCTTAAATGGCATTAAATATGAAGATTTTATCAATATTGTCGTATAACAATCGCGGCCTAACTCTGACAAATGATTTGACCATGACCCAACTTGACAGCGGACAATAAATGTTTGTTCATCTGTGCAAGTTTATAATTCGTCGATAATTTTAATTTAATTTCACACAATTGTTTATTATTTAATATTACAGTAATGCAGTTAGTTATTTGGTGAGGGTAAAAAAATTATGAATTAATAATTTGAAGTTAATAGAAACAATAAATTACGGGAAGAGTGAAAACTGGCCTATTTTCAGGATTCAATTGAAGAACAACAAGAAAAACCAGAGGGATATATTAAAACAGATTGGAAAATTGATGCAAAAAGGATGACGTCTTTAGAATCAAAAATAAAAAAATCACGACTGAATAATGACGGAAATATCATTATTACTGACTCATTTGAATGCAGAGTATCACCACGACCAATTGTTGCTGATGAATTTATCGTTGATGTTCCATTACGTGACGCTTACATTGGAATATTAAGAAATAAAAAAGATACTGCGACTGTAATCAAAAGTCTTACTGCAATATTACCAGGATTTTGTCATCTTAAACGATGTACAAACAGCCAATTGCTATTGGCATTCGTTGGAAATTCAATAGAAAAATCCAATGACAATATAAACTTAGCATTTTCATCAGAAAGTGAATTGAAAGATTTTTTAAATGATAAAAAATTTAATTTACAATTATTAAAGGATGATTTTTTAATTGTATCAGTGCCTGAAATTCCACCACGAACAAAATCTCAAGCAAAACGAGCGTCAGACATTTGGCCAGTTAATTTTCATCCTGATATTTCAATTGAATTGATATTAAGCGGAAATTATTTCAATTCAGTTCAATTAAATATTATTGATGCTTGTATGAAAGTCTGTATTGAAGCATCACGATTGGAAGCATTTACTAATAATCACTGTAATGGCAGTGCAGTAATTTTAAATCCAAATGATAATGGAATCAGTCGAATAATTTCAATTGCTTCGTGTCGAATAAATGAACATCCTATGTGGCATGCTGCTATGTTGGCAGTTGATTTAGTTGCTAAATCTCGAGGTGGTGGTGCATGGAAATTTGAATTTCCATTTCAAACTGCTTCACATGACACAAATGAATGTCATAAAAGAAAGTTTCATTCAATTCCACCCCTTTGTTATCCATCGTCATTGAATAATATGTGCATTCCTGAATTTTCTACAAATGCTATTGGAAATTCAAAATCAAAACACGATAATGACAATGACAATGAAAATAATTGTCCGTATTTGTGCACAAATTATTGGGTATTTTTAATGGAAGAACCCTGTCCAATGTGTGCAATGGCATTATTACATTCACGTGTTGCCATGATATTTTATGGCATTCCAAATAAATCACGTGGAATTTTAGGGAGCAAAGCGTTGCTTCATACAATGCCTGGTCTTAATCATCGTTATAAAGTTTGGACGAATGTCCTCGCTTATAATTCTCAAAGAACCGAGATGAAAATTGACCAAAGGGGACAGTAGTATGTATTATTTAGGCGTTTACAATTACGAGGTCACATGAATAAATAATTTAATATGTATTGTGTGAGTGTGTAAACGTCTTATAAAACGCGTGAATATGCTCAATGTCAACTGGAATTGCACTTGATTCCTATAAATGTCAAGCACACATAATACTGTCCCGTATGCTTTTTTTTTTCATGTTCTTCGCGTCGTCTTTATCATTAATTTGTGTATTTCATACTTTTTTTTTTTGTCAATACTAATAAATCTCACTGTAACATTAAAATACATTAATAAACATAAAACCGTCATGTAGATTTGATTTTTATATTCCTTTTTTCTTCATTTTATTTATACATTTTGTCAATGTTCCGTTTTTAATTTGATACTTTTCACGTAAATATTTTTAATGCTTTTAATCATTGAATATATTAATTATTTTTTTAATTAAAGCGACAGTACTTTTGAATATTTGTCGGGTGTTAATAATAATCTACGTATATTAACGTCAAATAAAAATATGTAGACAATAATTTAACGTCTGCGTATGCTAAACTCGTAAATTCTATGACATTTTTTTTTTTATTTTATTTTTTTTTCAATATTCATTATTGACAGAAGGAACAAGTGATGTAAACTTCGAGCGATTGACATTAATTGAAAGCAATGAGTTGTTGAGTGATATTATATATTGAGTGACATTATTTCTTCATAAGTTAAAAGTTAATAACTTGTTTATTTTATTCATATAAAGTTTAAATATTTAAATATGATTTAACATTGTAATATTTTATCAATTAATATTCACTGAAATATTTCTTCAATTTTTTTTCCAGATTTGCAGATATAAAATTATCAAATAACGGATTGGAAAGAAGTGAACGCTGTTGCATTAATGAATATATTCCAATTACAAGTACAAAAATTAATATATAAAAATATATAAATGTATTTTGTCTGAATATTACGACTTGAGTGGTACCAATTGATGAGACAGTCCACGCGTATGCTTTCATTGGTCAGACATTTGATCCCATGAGACATAATTGCAATGGTGCACATTATATTTCTCAACGTCTTTGTCGTTGTTTAGATGTCAAAACCTCCCTCTCCAAGACTTGTCACATTTATATTTTATATGTGTATACATACACATTGACATCAAGATCATCATCATCATCATCGCAACCACCACCACCACCACCACCACCAGCTCCGTGAAGAACTAAAGCCCTAGAATTTAGAGGTTGTTGAAGAACGTTTCATAGTCGCGCGATACGTGCTACACAAAAGCGATTTATTCATTTGAAAACAGTTGATCATATAGCTTCGAGCGTATCTGATAACTACAACGCGTTTCTATATCATACTGTTAATATGTAATTAACAGTCTTTAATAAAACCAACATAGAAAGTGGAATGAAAATAATTTTTAATTTGGAAAGTTGAAATATTTAAGATAAAAACTTTTTGTGAATGTTTTAAATATTTATTGATATAATTTGAATTGGAGGTTAAAGGACATTTGACAATTTCTGTATGTCGAATTCTTTAATTGAAGACGAGGAAAATAATAGGAAAAGAATAAAGTGAAAGAGAAGAAGTGTAAAATAAAAAATACTTGAATTACTAATAAAGTGATTTAGTATTTATAATTCACTTTCACATTTGATTATTAAATGAAAAAGAGAAGAATTAAACAGTTGCAATTATCAAAGAAGTAATTTTTAATACATGTTTGATTTGTGTAGATCACATCATATTTTGGAGTTAACGAAATATAGTTTTGTTTTTTCATCACGGATCGTGAATGTTTTTACACCGTAATGGAGCGAAGAATTTTGAAAATGTTGTGACTATATGTCATGCGATAAAAAGGCCTTCGTTGCCGTACAAGACACTAATAAGTGTGTGAATAGTATAGAAAAAAATTAAGAAAAAAAATTATCAGCAGAATTCTCGAGTTCGAGGAGACAATATCAACACGTTATGCTATTGTTTGTGCTGGTTATTTTTTTATATTGATAAATAAATCATATTGTTGCCAAGTAGAATATATGTATTAAGTGGTTAAAGTGGCGAATACAAAAGAAGAAGAAGAAGAGAAGTTTTATGAAAGAAAAATATAAACCAACGATTGAATACAGAAAAAATTCATCAACAATATATTTATCAACAAAATTCAATTACTGCAAGATGCCGATCAGCACCGACACTGTTGCAATGGTGTTTGTAGATGTATTTGTTGTGTTCTCGCGTTTCATGTCCCTAAAGTCACGAGGTTGTGCACTCTTGGAAACACACCGACAGCGAGAAACAACTGGAATTAAAAAATTGTACAATAGTTTCTTTGTAATGTTTTAAAAAATGATATCATTGAGTTACAATTACATATCATTCGACTTTTTTATGTTAATTGAAACAATTGATTTTGCAGTAGGAGTTTTAAAGAAAAGAGAAAAATAAAAAGATTTATGATTATTTTTCGTTTACATAATTTACACGCGCACACGAGTGTTCACATGTGTTTGTGAGTGTTTGTCATGACATTTTGCCTTCATCTGTGTGAAGTTCAATCTAATTGTTTGGAATATTGTGATAATATAAAACACAAAACAAGAAAGAATATATGTATTATAATATTGAATAAAATTGTATCAGTGTGAGAACAATTTAGAGAGAATATTGAAGGGAAATTTAAGGCAAATAAAAAATTTAATGAAACAAGTTTCAAATAATAAAATACAATTAAAATGAATAATTAAAAAAGAAAAACAAAAAGTTCATCTAATACAAAGAATATATAGTATGCAAAGTGAAAGAGATTCTCATTGTGAACTTTGGATTATCACGATATTACTTTCATTTTTTTATTTGTCATACTTCACAATTTAATTGTAACTGTTAATCATTAAAAAAAAAAAAATTGATAACAAGAAGGGAGAGAGAGCCATATGTTAGAAAAAAAATATCAAAAACACTGCGAGGAAAAAAATTACAACGCCGATTGTTTGAAATTTTTCGGTTGTAAAATAAAAAAATGGAGTTACAAGACACCGGTTCGGAGATGTTAAATGGAACAATTTGGTTGGGCCAGTCGCCATCAACTCCTTACCAACGATTATCATCATCTGACCAACAAGACGAACGCAACGTTATAATCGGTGAACAAGTATGTCTTAATAATTCCATAATTCACTATTTATAGAATAATAAACAAATTAATCATCAACAATTCAATAATACTTTATATTGGATTAATTATCTAGGTATCAATGGGATATCACGTGTCAGACGGAATAATATTGTGGCAAGAAAATAAAGAAATGCCAAAAAATGATCATCAATTGCACACAAATGATGATATATCACGAGGAAATTCCCCAACGTTGGAGCCACCGGTCTCAGGCTATCATCACTCGACCTTAAATGGCCTGAAGCGACCATTGAATGAGAATCATCAGACAATCGGCGAACTAGAGAGGAAATATATCAGACGTGATGGTAACTTGTACATTTCAGTGATTAAAAAAAAAAAAGAAAATAATGCTACAGACACAATAAATTAATCAAGAAAATTTATACAAAAGTAGGGTACAAAAAAAAAAAGACGATACAGATACAATAAACATTATCGAAATCTTGAAAATAGCACACACAAAATCTGCAGTTGGAGAATCGAATAAAAAATTATAATCACATGATTTTTTTTTTTTTTGTTTTTCATTGCAATTTTGCTAAAGTTTAATATGAAACTCACGTAAATATTTCAACCAAGACAACAATTTATTCTCATTATGTACACACAGAACACAAAAGAAATAGATTCATTTATATTTATATATAATAAATATAATAAATAATTGTAATTGAGAGATTGTGAATGTATTATTTGTTTAAAAAATTCAACTACACTTTATTCGCGTTTTAACAAATGAAAATTATTGGCTTCCTCTTTATGCCGTAGGTTACATGCATTAGGAAATTAAAATTTATCAAATGACAGAGTATGAAGAAGTGGAAAAAGATAACGCGTCGGTTGATGGTCGCGTAAATGAAATGGCAAGGGAGTTGTATAACGCAATACAATAAAATAGTACGAGATATAATAGATAGGAGCTTTGAAAAAAAATAAATAAATATATTTTACTATAAAATAACCTTGTTGAAAATTTTATACTGGGTTTTGATTTGTTACAATTCAATATAGTTGATAATTTATTTAAATTTCAGATTTGATATTATAATTCTAATCTTGCTGGGAATTTTCTTTTTCTTCAAGAATCAGCTGGAAGTAATGTATCGGTACAAGGATGGTCATCAGGTCAAGTGGAGGAACTTGCTGAACATTTAGTGGCTGATTTTGATGGATCATTATCATCACTTGCAGTAACTGATCTTGCTACTGCTGTTGCATCTTATAATATGAGGTGAGAATGATTGGAAAATTAATAAAATGCTCTGGACAAAATTGTGCATGTTAATCAATAATTAATAAATTAATAAATTTATAAATTTATAAATTTATTCACATAAAATTTGTCATATTCAGTATTATAATTAAAGATTTATTAATTTAATTTTAATTTTATCTTCAGGATTAATTTGAATATACTTTTTAAACATCGTACGAATAATTTCCAATTATAAAATAATATATTTATTAATATTTATTCACATATAAATTAGTGTAATCTCGCGATATTCATTTATAAATTCGTGTTTATGTGCTGGGAGTACATTAATCACTATTAAAAAATATAATTTACGTGTGTGTGTGTGTAGGTAAACAAAATCCGATGATTTTCTAAAGCTCTAGTCGTAAATTTCAAAATATATTTTACAATACTGAAACAAATAATAAATAAAAATAATATTTAACGTCAAACAAATTTGTACATTAACACATATTCACTTATTCATTTTATTATCACTCCTGTAATTTATTTAAACTCGTCATTATATAAATTAAATTTATAAAATCTTATTTATCCATATGAGACCTTTAAATTTCGACGAATGTTTAAAATCCCAGGGTTGTTTCAGCGAAGCTCTGCTCACATTGCCTTCGACACTCAATGTCTGCAAACAGGAAGCACCTTCCCCGGAAAATCACATCGACAACTCAAAGTGAGTCCTCCAATCGTATTTTGTATCGTCCCCCTATGTTGAATCCTTCACTTTTGTTCCATATTGTTCCAAAAAATTAAATTAAATTAAATCAATCCCAAATCAATAATTTAAAAATTCAATAGTTCTACATTAACCTACAAATTGTCGAATTACAAAATTTATCAACACTATTTAAACTGTATATTAACATGTATTATATACAACGTGCGTTATTTATATATATTTATACGTGTATTTTGAATTTTTTGATAAAAAGTCTCATATCGAACTTTGTTACATGACGAAATTAATCTTCATATATATTTATAATATATCAGCACATGCTTATCATGACGAAACAATTTCACTTCGAGTTGTATGTGTAATTACTCGACAATGTACATATATATTCACAGATATTATTATTATTAATATTGTTATTGCTGTTTCGCAGTTGGAATCATTTATAAATCCGATTAATGCGCATTCATATTTTTATCACTAATAAACTGATCGTTTATGTCATATTAAATTATATAGATTCCATTTTCAATTACGTCAGTTATTATTTGTGTGATACATGTGAAATAATGACAAGTCCATTGAATTTTAGTGGCTCTTCATCATCGTCATCTTCCTCGTCATTTTTTAATTTATTGTAAGTTTATTATTGTATGCATGTGAAAAATAACAAATATTATTTTATGAACAGATGGAAAAATTAATAATAATAGTTATGATGATGATGATGATGATGATTGGAAAAAAATATTTAGTGTATTGAATTTAAAAGAATTAATTTTTTAATATTTTTTTGTATATTATTTTTTTATTTGTTTCAGCTTGAATCAAGTATCACAAAGGAATACAACTAGTGTTCGTCAAAATATCAGTGATAATGTTCAATCAGTTGAACCTGACAGCAATCATGATGGTAACAATGTTGTTAATAATGATTCAACAATAACAGCAATAGGATCAAAATCATCAGCGATTAATCATAGAAATGTGAAGAATAATGTGAATGATGTGGGAAATAATACGAATGAAATTGTTAATAATGACAGACGAACATCTGAAGCAGCTGCAAGTTTTCAATTTTTATATTCTAACAATGATGATTATCCAACTGCGTCGTCAACTGGTAATCATGTCTCATCATCACAGCAGGGAATTGAATTTAATGAGGACAGCCGGTAAAATTTAATAGTTGAAATAATAATAATTAAATGGAGTATGTTTTTAATGATTAATAATTTTTTTTTTTTTTGTTAGTTTTCAATATGTTTTGGCTGCTGCAACTAGTATTGCCACGAAAATTAATGAAGAAACACTGACTTATCTCAATCAAGGACAATCTTATGAAATAAAATTAAAAAAACTCGGCGATTTATCAGCGTATCGTGGAAAAATTTTGAAAGTAAGAAATACAAAAATTTTCTTTTCAATTTTACTGAAAAAGAAAAATGAAAAAGTATTCTTCAATTAAATTTAATTATATTTTTGACAGTGGAAATTTTGAATCAAGAATATTGTTAAATTAAATTAAATTCTGTATTAGCAAGATTTAATTTCTTGAATCATTAATAAAAATAATCTTTAGTAATTAATTTTCGAAAGAAAAAGTAAAATTAAATTAAAATTGTTTAATTGTTACAGTCAACAATACGAATATGTTTTCATGACCGCCGTCTTCAATATACAGAAAGAGAACAAATATTATCGTGGCAACGTGCACGTCCAGGTGAACGTTTGCTTGAGGTTGACATACCATTAAGTTATGGTGTATTGGATATTGTGCAATCATCATCTAAAAGTAGCGTTGAATTTATGTGGGATCCAACGAAGGAAGTTGGCGTTTATATAAAGGTTCCAATTTTCTTATGCAATTATATTAAATATAATATTTGTAAAGATTTATCATAAAATAAAATTACAAAATTAATTTATATAATTAGGTTAATTGTATCAGTACGGAATTCACACCGAAAAAACATGGAGGTGAAAAGGGTGTGCCATTTAAAATTAATGTTGAAACATTACTTCCTGGTGGACCGCGTCTTCATGCTGCCTCGTGCCAAATAAAAGTCTTCAAATTAAAAGGTGCAGATCGTAAACATAAACAAGATCGAGATAAAATTTTACGTCGACCATCGCATGAGCAAGAAAAATATCAACCGAGTTATGATTGCACTGTGCTTTCTGATGTAAGTAAAAAAAGAAATTTAAAATAAATAATCATTTAATAAATCAATTGTCCATTCAACATTTTGATAAATAATATCAACTATTTTGCTTTTTTATTTATTATACAGATACCACTTGATTCACTTTCGCCATTCACCCTTATGTCACAAACTGAAACAAATCCTACAATATCACATGATGCAATGTAAGTATATTAATTGTTTATAATAATTTATATTTATCTAAACATAATTATTAAATTTATTATCACCTTATAAAATATTTTCTTATATTACGACACTGTAAATAATTAATCTAATGACAATATAATATTTTTCATCATTTCGTTTTATACTCTCGAGAAATAAATAAAATATAAAATCTTCAGTTGATTTTGCGCAATTTTAATATTATTAAATTTCTCTTATCAACTTGGAATTTAATCAGAGAATTATCTAAATAATTTGATTATAAATTTATTCATGAAATATTGATGAAATTTTTGCTTTGTACAAATATTTCAGAGTGATAGAATTGATTTTTACTGATATAAAATTAATAAACGATTCAATAAAAGTTTGATACAATTGAATTGTTTTTATCTGTAGTTAGATAAACTATTAATAAATACCTTGGTCATACGAATAGATGTATGCTTTTGATACTATCCAGTTTCAATGTAACATATTTATTTATATGTTTTTAAATCGTATTTACGTGTAGACGAACACACCACTGTTATTTATAATAGCCAGCTCAAACTAGTCTGATCCAGCACAGAATAATGTCTTATATCATTATATTAACAATACAATTAATGACAAATCGTACAAGGAATCTAAAAATATATTCTGTTTAGAAATAGAATTAGTACAAATAAAATTTATTTAATTGGGTTATTTTGAATTATTCTGTACAACAACTGGAAGATACTGGCTATAACCTGAGTCAGTTGTTACATTTTTGCATTATCGTACGAGTGTGTAAAAGAGGGAAAAGAATGAGAGATTTAAAAATTGTAATATTTAAAGACGGAGAATAAATAAGGAGAGGGAGAGAGAGACTGAGAAAATGTTAGTTGACTTCTCGAAGAAAATTGTTTAGTTTGCGAGAGTTCATCGACGTAATAACGTTGTAATGATTGATTTCGAATTCATAATTTTATTTTTTTTTTAATATAAGATAATTGTTGAAAGTTTGCCAGTGTGGTGTAATTAAAATGAAAATTATCGTAAGATTTTTGCACGCCATGTTTTATGATGGATCAATTGTCAAATCACAAGTATTTGTTGAGTATTAAAAATAAACGACGAGTTGCGGTGAAGAAAGTAACAAGCGTCAATAAAATTAGTAGACATAGCCATGAAATTAGGGATAATAAACAAAATATTATTGCAAAAATAATTCCATTGATAAATAAAATTACGTAAGAATTTAGTATATTTAATAAGAAAATTAAAAATGTTCTTTTCTATGATTGATAATAATTCAGGATTTGATTTGTTTGTTTAATGTTTATTTAGTGCACCACAAATTCCGGTGAATATTCCTGAGGGTTCATCACCCTTAAGTGCTGTCAACAGTCCTGTCTCCGAGAGCAGCAGTGAAGATTCAACGACAATAATGCCAACTAGCAGTAATGATCCATACAGATCATTTGTTGGTAGTCATCCACCACCAAAAAATAGAAATATCCAAGAAGCTGCTGCATGGCTACGTAAATATTTTCCTGCACACGAATCAACTTTTGTTAACTATTCTGGGATTGATCTTCTAAATTTAACACGTCAAGAATTGATACAATTTTGTGGTCCTCTTGATGGTATACGAATGTATAATGAAATAATTGAAAAAGCTCCAGTACCAAAATTAGTAATTTATTGCGCTTTAGAAGCGGATGAACAACCAATATGGAAAATTATTCGTTTATTTGAAAAAACCAGTGATGCATTAACAGAAAAATTATCAACGGTGTTTAATTTACCAAAGGATCGTTTACATTCCATTTTATTTCAAGGTCCCCGAGGAATTCATGTGCTAATATGCAATGATCTTGTATCATATATGGAAAAAGATAGTGTATATTTAGTTCAAATATTGAAAGGTAATGTTACATAATTTTTTCGAATTATAAATTCATTATTCTTTAAAATAATTAATCTTTGTGTTTTTTTTTTGTTTTTTTTTTTTTTTTTTTTGTTTTTAATTCTTTACAGATTCACCAGTTGGATATTTTAAATTGCTTTTAAAACCGTACGATGGATAAATAATATGTATTGCGCACAAAATTTTGATATATTATGGCGAGTGAATGAATTAAAAGTCACATTTAATGTCAAACGTAAAAAAAAAAAAATTTCAATACAGTCTATGATAACATTAATAGCTGATAAAATTTATAAAATATCAGCTACGTAATATTGAAGTGAAAAATATTTGATTTTATAACGACATTTTTTTTTTTCTTTATTTTTTATTTAATCACGTTAATTTTTTTTTCTTCTTTTTCACGAACAAAATACTCATCATTTTTTTTCTTCCATTTTCATTTTCATATCTTTTATCACACGTTTTCACAGGGTTCTTTTTGTTACACTGAGCTGTTTAAAAAGAAAAAAGTTTCGTATTTGTTATATTTTTATTGATGTTTTATTAGCACATTTGAACAGTCGGTAAATAAATGGATTTATTTTTTTGTTCTTTTTGGAAATATGATATTTGAAATTAAAGAGCTCGTAGTATTAATATTGTCAATATAATGCTTTCATAAAGCAAAGAAGATATTTATATTTAATAAAATTAATCAATATATACCGTATATATTTCTACCGCAATTTTGGATTTAATGTTTATATTAATGTTAAATAATGATATATCAATCAAAATAAATATTATATAGAAACTTTTGAGAATTTGTAATATGCATAGATAGATCTACTTCTCCTTTGTTCAAATAAAATTTCATATAATTTATTAATGTTGAAATGAAATAGTGGAGAGGTATATTTTATCATAAATAAATGAATTATATAAACATATTAACAATTAATTATTCACTCGATGTAAAAAATACTGTGTAATAATATCATAATAAATCTATTCTCAAATTTGAAAAAAAAATTTATATGAGAGCATTTTTCGCATGCGATTAAAAATAATATTTAATTGAAAGAAAATTTATTTGAAAATTTTACATGGTTAATAGGGCTAAAATTACGCAATTTCATTCATTTTCTATAAAATTATTTTATTTTTAAAAGTATTATAATATCAATAGAGTATAAAATTTAACAATATTCTTTTTCATCTCTTCAATTACCAACGAAAACATATATACTTACAAAAGTTTATAAAGAATGAAATAATTTTGATATTTATAATTTCAACATCCATAACAAATTTACAATAATTTTTATCACGATAAATTAATCTAAATTACTGATTTTTTTATTTCCTAACTTCATTCTTTCCCATATCACCATCAATGAACGAACACCATCAATATAGATAATTAATTGAAAACAAAATTTTGATTTACTTTCACATTTCAATTGATATTTCTCAGATGAATTCTCAATATTTTTCCTGTAGGATTTCTCGGGATTTCATCAATAAAACTTACTCCACCTGAAAAACAAATCCAAGATAAACATAAATAATAACAATAGATACATAAAAAAAAATTTCATCAAGTTAACGATGATTTTTAATTTAAAAAAAAAAAAGACAAAATTATACCTTTAAGTTCTTTGTATTCAGATACTTTTCCTTTAACAAAGTTCTGAATATTCTCTTCAGTTGCTGTCTCATCACTTTTCAGTACAACATAGGCTTTAGGAATCTCACCAGATCTTGGATCAGGTACACCAATAACTGCAGCGTCAGCAATAGCTGGATGTGTCCTTAATATTGCTTCTAATTCTGCAGGTGGTACCTGAAAATAATTTGAATTATCAAAATATAATTTATAAAATTAATTAAAAAATTATAATTAATGGCTATTTAACAATAGACTACCTGAAATCCTTTGACTTTAATAAGTTCTTTAAGTCTATCGGTGATGAAAAATGCAAAATCATCATCGAAATATGCAATATCACCAGTTTTTAACCATCCATCTTGAAGTATTTCACGTGTTGCTTCTTCATTATTGAAATAACCCTTCATGACATGTGGACCTCTAATCCAAATTTCGCCAGTTTGACCTGGTGTAACGACATCATTTCCGGACATTGGATCAACAAGTCTTGCTTCGCATCTACTTATTGGATGACCAATGCTGGCAAATTTATTTTCAGTCTCTAAAAATGCAACTGGTGAACATTCTGTCAATCCATACCCTTGAAAAAAAAATAATAAAGTTACAAATATTAATAATAAAATACAACAAATAATTAAATAACAATATTCATAATATTATTTTTTTTTTTTTTTTGCAATATTTAAATTAATTGAATTTATTTTGGTAAATAATTTATAAAAATGTTTTATATATTTTTGAATATTACCTTGTGAAATTTGGAGTGTTTCTGATGTTAAATTAAATTTATTATATACTCTTTCAACATCAGAATATGCAAGAGGTGCAGCACCACTGAAAATAGATCTCACGCTTTTAAAATACTCAGCTTTAACCATTGGATGTGCTCCGAAAAATAGCACAATTGGTGGAGCGCAATACAGTAGACTGCACTAAACAAAATAATAGAAATTACAATATTTTATTTGCACACAATTTTTTTTTTTTAAATGTTGTAAAATATTTGTGTTGTATTTATAAAGTAGAAAAAAAATAATTACTTTATTTTTAGCCAATACATTAATATAAGTTTCAGGTGAAAAATTTGGCAGAGTGATTAATTTTTCACCAGTTGCTAATCTGGGTAACATTATACAATTCATTCCAAAAATATGAAATAGAGGTAATACAGTTGGAATAATTTCTTGTTCTCCATCTGAAAATATTAAATTATATAAATATTCTATCAAATATTTAAATTTTATTTAAATTTATTTTTTGTTTTTCCTTCTCATTTATATATTCAATTTAATGAAATTCATCTAGACTAGTATAAATACCAATTTAAAAAATAAAATAATACGCTTGTATATATCTTTTATCAATGTTGATACAAGCAGCCAGACATGACGTCAATTGCTGAGTTGAAAATCAACGGACTTTGATGTCCAGTCTAACAATATATACGCAGCTGTTTTATGAAATAATTTAGCAATACAATTCATCATTTGATATTCAATTGTAATTAAACAAAAATATCAATCATCATTCTTAAATAATATTTAAAACAAAAAATATTTTCATTTCACAACCAAAAAAAAAATAAATAAATAAATAAATAATAATAAATAACTATATCAACCTAATTATTTACCTGCTTTCTCTGGGAACACATAGCTTGCATCAGTCATCACCATATTTGATACAAGATTAGAATGCGTCAATTCAACTCCTTTTGGCAAACCAGTTGTACCACTGGAATATGGCAATACTGCAAGATCATGAGGATTGCGAATTTGACTTGGTATTTGAGGTAATGTCTTACCTCGAGTAATTAAATCCTACAAAAAATTACCAAATGAAGAGAAAGAAAAAAATTAATCAATCAATTCCTAACATTATTAAAAAAAAAAAAATTAAATTATTATTTTTGTTTTCTTATTACATTAAATAATATTGTGCCATCAGGTGGTGATTGTACTGCATCATCAACAACAATTATTGGAGCATTTGATGGTAATGATGCTTTACCAGCAATGACAACATTTGGCGCAATTCCCGATGAAGTAATAATTGCCTTTGCTTTAGAAGACTTTAGTTGCCTTGAAATTTCATCTAAACATAGAATAAATAATAATATACATCATTGATGTGGTAATAATAATTATTTGCTATACCTAAATTAAATATATCACATACACAAAATGCATCAGGTAAAGAAAATTATGAGGACGTATTGTATAGTACAAAGTCCACGGTCAGCTTTTATAGATAAACTATACCACTATAGTATTCAAATAGTTTAATTTGTGGTAGGAGTATGTAACACTGACTATATTGAAGGTCATTCTATCACAGAGCTCATCAAACATGACCTTGGACTTTAGATACTTTCAATTATGCAAATTTAAAAATGAATATTAATTCACAAGATATTTATTTGCATGTTTGCTTTCCCACTTAATAAATTTCTTACTTATGCATTTATTTTAAATAAATATCACTCTGTGATTATTTATCAAATTTATATTTATATTTAATTAATAATATCGTAGGGAATTATTATAAATTATAAATAGTCTTTTATTTTTATTGGCTGAGTTTATATATTAAATGAATTTTTTATTTGTTAATTGATTTTATTTTTTTTTTTTTTTTGAAAGTATTTAATAAATGGAAATTAATAATTGTTAATAATTAATTACTCACCCACTGTGTACATAGGATTGACTGTAGTGACAACAAGACCAGCCTCCAAAATACCAAGAAATGACAGTGCACTTTCTGGTAAATTTGGTAATATTAATGCAACAACATCACCATCTCTAAATCCCATATTTCTCAAACTTCTTGCAAGATAATTAGAATTATCTCTTGCTTGTGCATAAGTATATTTTCGACCAGTTATTCCACATTCCTGAAAGCCAATGGACATTATTAAAATTTGATGGTAAATGTTATTTTTTAATTAAAAATTTTTATCAAAATATTTTAATTATTATTTATTATTTTTAAACTTACCAGAGCTATTAATTTTGAATGTTTTTCAACGTCTTTCCATATATAATCATGAATTGTTAGATTTGGTATTTCTACATCATCATAAATTGATGGAAAAATACGTTCGCCATTGTTGCCTTCAATAATTTTACATTTAGCTGCTACTGATGCTTGTCTTGTTGTATTAATTATTCTTGGATTATTTTTCAATGCCAATCCCATTCGTTGAACACCACGTATAAATGACTCCATATTAAAATTCGTAGATTTATTTATTTATAAATAAATAATATATTTTTTCAATGAATATTAAAATAATCACTTGCAAATAATAATTACGAAAAAATTTCTTTTGATTAAATTTAGTAAAATTTATTATTATTTACAGTCGTCCAAATTTTTTTTTTTTTTTTATTCCAATCTGAAAATAATAACAAACATTTTTTTATTATTCCATCAAGAGTGATAAATTAAATAGTATATCCCGTTGTAGTACAATCAAAGTACAAAGTTTGATTTTTGTAATTCAATCATTGACGAATTTTAAATTCAGATAAAAATTGATATTAATTATTTGTGAAATGTAATCTTTAATTTACATTAATTGATATTGAAAAAAAAAAAATGTATATCTTTAATATAATTAAAAATATACTAGACACTTTTAATGATAAATCTCAATGGGTTTATAAACAAAGGCGTGTCAACTATGTTATCAATAAATTTATCAGATGTCATGATGATAATCAAAAAATAAAAATGAAAATATCAGACAATTTTAAATTTTGCCAATAATTCAACATTGGATAACATTGATAAGGTATAAACTTGTAGTCACGTGAATTATTAAAAACAATCCGGTTCAAAGTCTAATTGTGACGTCACTAGACATGATAAAATATACAAATAAATTTAAGGCGCGAAAAAAAAAAATAAATTTTTATATGTATGAAGGAATTATGTTAACTTGCTCTACATCTTCAATGACACTACATCATTTCAATTACGTTAATTTTTTATATTTTTTTGACATTATATTACTGTGACCTAAATAAAACATTTATAATAAATTAATATTCATACGATGAGTTTGCGATGATTTATAGTAATTTTGATTAAAATATATATTGCAAATGATAAATTTATAAAAATATCATTTTTACAAATGACATTGGTATTAATTAAATATTAAATTATTTTTTTATTTTATCAACAAGTCTCAAAGATTTTAATTTAATCTTTATCAGACTTCACGCCTCCAAAAAAAAAAAAAACAATAAGAATATTTTTTTTTATTGCAAGAATATTATATTTATCACTTTGATGTAATTCTAATTTAATTATCTCACGAGCCCTCTCATTCCACTGATTAATAATCGACGCGAATCAATTGACAAAAATAAAATACAAATACACGTTATTATTCATAGAATTATTTACCTTTAAAATAATAATATTATTAGATATTATTAATATGCATTGAATAAAAGAAAATATTAATTAAAATATATATTTATCACAGATTTTATAATGAAAATTATTAAGAAGATATTGTATATTATTTATAAAAATTTTATTTTACAAAATTTTCGCTTCAATGGAATAAATATCAACTGACTTTGTAACGGATTGAATGCAACGGTATATTTATAATGTATTTGCTCCACCTTTCATAAACGAGATCAAAGACAAGTTTCATAAAAATACTCAAATTACATTTAAATTACACTCAATTTTCCCTAATCAGTAAATAATTCTATCTATTAAATACAACTATAATTATTATTTCCTTAAAAAAAAAGAAAAAAAAAATTATACATAATTATTAAAAATTCTCAAATTTCATTTCCACTATTTATTTTTTATTATTATAAATAACTTATTTGACTAACGAATAAATCTCCAACAGTATAAATTCAAACGCGCGTACCAAACCCATTGAATTTAAATATACATAACATACATACCAACACATACATACATACTAGCAATAGCTTGATAAAAAAAAAAAAGAAAAAAAAACAAAAAGGGGCTCGACATAAAGCAACGAACCGGGTTCGCTGAGGCCCAGCAAAAGATGAAGACGCGAAAAAATTTTATTTGCTACAAGACAGTATAGTTAATATACTTTGTGGGCTCGTCACTTTTTCTTCCACCTCGTCACATAACAAATAAATAAATATTCCACACACGTGGATTAACCTATTTAAATTCATATAAATACACATATAAACATAAACATACATAAATACACAAAATAAAATAATTTAAGTTGATAAAAGTTCGGTAGCAATTGATAAAATTATTTATGAATTAAAATGGCAATTATTTTATTTAATTTTAAATTTAATGAACAATTTTATTAATTCACATGCCTACCTGTTATATGTTTGTTTAAAATTTTAATATTGTACAAACCACCGTACTAGTGACTGTAGATGTTGCAGACTGGTGGATTCATCAGACGGCCGTTCAACTTCTAGCTTTCAGATAGGAATTGGAACTGAGATCCCCTCTCCGATTCAAATACTCCAATACAACGCACATAACTTTAGTCTTTAACTGTATATACATTGACATATGTAACTTATACATAATATGCTTTAATGTATACTCGTGCGGGTAGATACGTTATGTACATAGAAGGTAATTTTTGCAATGGTATTAAGTCGATGAATATTTTAATTGTTTGTAATTATGAAAATAAATATATTTTTTTTTTTTTCTATATGAATTATTATATTATTTTATTATGCATATTATAATATATATATTTTATGTATTGTATATGTCAATGTGTGTAAATTATTAATTGTTATTTAACACACATATGAGTCGAATAAGTGAAATAATGAGAAATGATTATTTTTAATGTGGTTTTAATTATATATATTTTTTTTTTTTTTTGTTTTGTCTTTTATATAATTAAGATAGGTAATTTATTTATGTATGTTTGTATGTATAGGGATGGATTTTTGTGGTTTTGTATTATTGTTTATTGATTGAAGTGTTTGTTTTGATATCTACCTTAGTTTTAATTTTTTAATATTGCGTTGACTTGTGGCGACACTTTGGACTTTGTACTTGTGTCCACGTCATAACTCGATTTATTTAATATGAATGTTATTTTAAGTACTGTCACATTTTTTCAGTTATTATTTAATAGTTTATTTGTTTTATATTATTTTATTTTTTATTTTTTTTAAATAAATTATTGAGTGTTACACGAATTGTTTGGTACAGAAATAATTGTAATTGAAAAATAAATATATTTACACGTTTTTTTATATTTTTTATTTTTTTTTTTTTTGTTATTTTAATTGGGATTTATTATTGGATATTTATTTTGTTCATATTATGCAAGATAGACAATTATTGTTTATTCATTTGTATGAAATAATATTTGTTTATTGAGTAAAGAAATGATATGCATAGAATAAATTAAATAGAAATTATGGTAATTGGAAAAAAGTTGTTGATATAGTGAGGGATTTAAATATTTTTATTATAATTTGATTTCAATTTTTAAAATGAGGAAAATAAAAATAAGAAATGAATTATAAATTTTTAATAATTAATGTTAAAATATCAGGAATAAATAATTTATTATTTGTTCAGTGAAAAATTATTTTTTATGAATTGAAAAATTATTTTAGTTCTTCGCTTTCTTTGCAAATATTTAATTAATTTATTAATTGAATTATAAATTATTTTGAATTAATTATTTATCATTAAAGTAGATTATTATTCGAATCAATTTGATGAATATATAATTAAATGAGTTGATTTAATTCCTGAAAATAAAAATTTATAATATATAATAGTTTGATAAATTCTAAGCTGTAAATAAAATGATTATTTGTACAAGTTTATATTTATTGAGAATACGATTTTTGTATTGTTTAACTTTATTGCAGATTGAAATTAACTTTAAATGGAAACAAGTGAATTTTTAAATGATTAATACAAGTGCAAAGATCTTTGGATAATGTCTTGTCGAAAATTATTGAATCTACTTCAATCTTCATTATCTTCTGAAACGCTTTGAAAAATGATAAATAAGAACAATTCAAAAATTGATTTAGCAGCGACATCTGTACCGATCAGCATAAAAGCAAGAATTTAATTAGAGAAAATGTCTCTATCGGTATGTAAGAAAACGTTGTTTTTTATATTCGATAAAAAAAATAGAGTTAATAAATAATGTATTTATACCCCAATAGCATTTGGTGCCCTCCACCAAAGGCTATATAGGGATTTACATGAAAATGCACTAGGTGCACGCACGGTGCACGATCGGTGCGCGCACTTGGCTAATGGGGTAGATTAATATATAATATGAATGTAATGATAATTTATAATAAGTATGAAAATGAAAAGTTATATTTTGATTATCGTTAAGATTTGAAAACTGAAAAAAATGCTTCAAAATTGTATTTAAATATTAAAGTGTCTAAAATTATTTAAAAAAAAAATTTTTTTTTAATTTAATTATTCTTCATAATAAATTTTTGTATCAATTTAGAAGAAAACTTTTACTTTAATATTTCCTTCATGTAAATTATACATATGTCTACACATATGGTAAACTATAAATACAATCAAATTAATTACAGCTAATTACTTTATCAACAACCAAAAAAAAATATTGTGGAAAGAATTTCTTATCATTTTAAAATTGTAATCAATTTTCCTATTTCCGATAATTTCATTCCATTTATGACCCCATTAATAATTAACTGAAATCAACAAATATACTTTTTCAACAGTACCATTTTCATTTACAATCATTAATTTTTCTCCACTACCAACAGTCTTAGTTAAGATCGTGCAAAGGAATGATACAAAAAATGAACATTATGTATTCAATTTCAATTATAATTCTATCCAT
This sequence comes from Microctonus aethiopoides, assembly GCA_030347275.1. Taxonomy (NCBI): domain Eukaryota; kingdom Metazoa; phylum Arthropoda; class Insecta; order Hymenoptera; family Braconidae; genus Microctonus; species Microctonus aethiopoides. Next base: position 5,765,576 of record JAQQBS010001424.1, read on the forward strand.
ATACTTATCTGGAATATTCAGACCAATAATCGGTGAGTAAAAACCAAGAATAATAATTTTTAAAAATTTTTTCTACATCTAAATAATAATAAAATAATTAAAAAAAATATTTTTTACAATTTATAGCTACAAATCCGTTAATAAATACTGGAAATATAATTTCTATCGTTATACCAGAGGGTCCAAATCCAAATATTAATATCGATCAACTAACTTCAGATTTTCGACATCAATTAGAACGTATCAAACAACAAAATAATGCAAATAAATTAGATAATCATTTAATAACGTCTACAAAAGTTCTTCCCGAAATTTCAAATGATGAAAATAAAAAAATTTTATCGGTGCTACGTCGGGCAATTTTAAAAAATAAAAATCAAATGCAAAATATTATTTCTTCTGATGCAAATGGACGAATTGTCCAACGTAAAAATGATATTCATTATTCTCGACGTAATTTACCAAAGTGGATTAATTCACGAAAATATTATCAGCATCATGACATTACGTCAACGACAAAACGTACAATTAGACCAATGAAACTTCATGAAATACATAATCAAAAATATCCTAAAGTACATTTTGATCAGATAAATAATTGGAATATATTTGAAAAAAAATCTAATGATAATATTGATAGTAATAACAGTAATAATGAAGATAATAAAATGAATAATTTTAATAATTGGAGTAAATTTTCACGGGAATTAAATCGTATAAAATATCCTAAGAATTTTAATTGCAATAATAATGATGGAATGTGTCGAAAAAAATTATCTCATGAAACAATTCATCAAGATGATCAATTGTTAAAATCAATTCAATCACAAAATCAAAGTAATGTAAATAAATTTTGGAGGAAATTAAATTTCGATCAACAGCAAGAAAAATTATCAATGAAATACAATAATTTAAATACATTGAAAAAAAATATGACAATCAATGATTGTATTCCAATGATTTTTATTGACGTTGATAATCAAATTTATTCAATTTGTAATAATACAAATTTGATAAATATTCCGGAAAATATTAAATCGGATAATAATGATTTTAGTAATTTGCGAAAAAATGAAAATATTAAAATGAATAATGCAGAAGATGATGAAGAAATTATTTTACCAATTAATATTGAAGTTGATGATTTTAAAGGAATGGAAAAAATAATTGAAAATCCACAAACAATATTAGATCGTTTAAATTCATCTGAATTTGATAATGATAATTTTCGTACAGGGTCAAATAATAATATGTTAAATCGAAATGATGTACAGCAGTCAAATGATAATTTGGAAAATGCTGCGATATTAACGTCAATAAATCAAGAGAGAAATCAATTTAATGATAATGACGAAAGGAATAAAAATAATAAAAATATATTTGAATTTACTGAAAGAGTTCGGGATTTTACAAACAACGATGATAATAATAAACAATTTGGATTGATGTCAGATGGGATGGGGAATAAACATCGAATAGAGGATAATATTCCATCGGTAACACGTGAATTGGATTTTGATAATGAAAATTTTGAGATAAGGATTCAACGTTCAATCGATGATAATTTTCAATTGAAAAAATCAATTAATGCACAAATTCAAGATTTATTGATAGACATTAATAAAATAAAATTAAAACCAATAACAAATGAACAATAAATTTTGATAATGCATTCAAAACCAATAAATTATGTCCGATAAGAATCAAATAAACCTGTAAGAAAATATTTCTGATTTATTATAATAAAAAAAAAAAATAATAAAATAAACATAATCGATAATATCAAATAATTAAAATCATAAAATAAAATATCCATGTCCAAAATTGTAATTTACATTAAAAAATAAATAAAAATAGTTTTATTTCACATGAATTATTTGTTTACTCTCCAGATGAATTTTCACCCGAAGCTGATGAATTTGATTCATTTTTATCATCTTTTTCATCTTTATCATCATCATCATCTTTTTCTTCTTTTTCATCTTGTTCACCCTGTTCATCTTCTTCCTCCTTTTCATCTCCTTCATCTTTATCTTCTTTTTCATCTCCCTCTGATGCATCTCCACTATTATTATCATTATCACTTATAAGACGTCGATTAACATTCATACTCCATCTAGTTCCTTGACCATCACTGAAAGCCGCTGCAAATGGATTACCCGATTTTGCCATTGACCAAAAGTCTGGTGGGAATTCCGGAATATTGTGCAAATATTGTATTGGAAGCGCTTCTGGATCGGGTTGTACCACATTGTCTATTATCACTGGTATACTTGCCGAACGACTCAAGTGTCTATCTTGCATTCCCTGCTGAGCTTGCAGAACTGGAGAAGCTTGCATTGCTATATTATTATTTATTATTGGTTGATTATTTTGCTGTTGTTGCGTTGCTACTCCTCCTCCATATGTAGGATGTCCCATTACTGCATTTCCAAATGATCCTATTAGCGAACCTATACCATTCATGTCTAAATTCGGCATAACAGGAACAATTGATGGTGCTAAAAGTGACACATGTGATGTCTGCCCATTAACTGCTGATGCAGATGACACTATTGCATTAACGAATCCAGCATTACCCTTTTGAGGTACCCCATTATCATCATCATCGTCGCCATTATCATTGATATTTTCACCTCTGTGCTGTTTGCGTTTTTTACGTTTACGTTTACGTTCATCACGATCATCACGATCATCACGATCATCACGATCATCGCGATCATCGCGATCATTACGATCATCGCGATCATCACGATCATCACGATCGTTACGATCTTTACGTTTTCTATCATTATCTTCACGATCGTCACGTTTTTTATCACGATCATCACGATCACGTTCATCACGTGAATTATAATTATCAGGCCCACTATTAACATCATATGTTACACGATGATCATATTGACTGCGCTCATCTTGTATTTTACGATGTTCATAATGATTATGAGTGTATGGTATATGCTGATCTCCCATCGGATCCATTCCCGGGAGACCGTCACTTACTGGACGACCTTCAATTACCGGACGACTTTCTATTATTGGACGACTATCAATTATCGGACGTTGATCAATAATCGGACGCTGATCAATTATCGGACGTTGATCAATAATTGGACGTTGATCAATTATCGGACGCTGATCAATTATCGGACGTTGATCAATTATTGGACGTTGATCAATTATTGGACGCTGCTGATACCCTGGATGCTGATCATAAAGCCCAGGTTGATCATAAGCCGGACGCTGGTCATATGATGGACGTTGATCATATGATGGACGCTGATCGTATACAGAAGGTGAATCATATGGCTTATATGAATCATATGGTTTGATATCACCTTGGGGAAGATCGTATGGTCCACGTTGATTTGTTTGTGTATATTGATCACGTATTTCACGCACTTTAGTTTGCGTAAACTGATCATGTCGTTCAAGTCGACTTGTTTTGGTGAACTGATTTTTTGGTGGACGACTACCATATGCTCCACGTTCATCAGTTTGTGGTTCTGATTCTTTTGGTGGAAGAAGATTGAATGATGGACGACCATCAGTTGGTAAATCTGACTCTGGTTGCGGACGAAAACCAAATGGTGAACGTTCATCATTTTGTCCTTCGTCACTTGGGGTGACATACGATTCACGATCATCAGGATATTTTGGTTGTTCATGTTCAAGTTCTGTATATTCCTCTTCTGATCTTGATGCTAAAACACATGGATAAATTATGTAAGAGATGAGAAAATGTATTTGTTTGTTTAATATCGAATGAATCTGAAAATTTTCTTTCATTCAACATTTTTTCTCATGGCTTTTAATTTATTATTAAATGTCATTATGTTTTTATTATATTATAAAACGTTAGACATAGGTGATTTACCCTTATTTTCTCTTATGCGTTTCCCTTGACGAACCTTCAATAGTCTATCACGCAAGGAGATACGAAGTCCTCCTTCTTCACTTGAACTATCGGCGTTGGAAGTATCCGTCTGATCACGTGAATCATCTTCTGTAAATTGAAGCTTATTCCTTTAATATAATATTTAAGGCAATAATAATAAACGAATCTAATTTTTTATTTTAATTTTATTATCATTTTTTTTTTGTTTATATAATTGTCAGCCGAGATTGTAGTATGATTGTGAAATTAATTTTTTAACTTTTAGATATTGTGCTTCAAACCTGTAAAATTCAAATTAATTTAATAATATTATGAAAATTAGTATTAAATTCAATTTGCTAATAAATATTGATTATTGTTACCTTTGTTATGCAATCACTTTTTATATTATTTAATGAATCCTGTTTTGAACGATTTATGAATGATTTTCTTAATTTAGTTTTATTTATTGGTTTTTTTTTTTTTTGCATTGATTTTTAGCACTATTATTACGAACTATTTGTTTAAATTTAGTATTAGTTGTTGGTGTTATTGCTGATACAGTTTTACTATTCCGACGTATTTGTATATTTGTTGTATTACTTTCAATCCGTCTTTGTTTTACCAATGGATTTTCATGCTGAAATCCACTAAAATTCGCTTTCATTGTTGATTGTTGATAACCCTCATAATTCGGTAGACTTCGAGAAGATACTGGATATTTAGGTTGGTTCACTGTAGATATTCATTAACAAAATTATTATACATATAATATAAAGACAGAAAATAAAAAATTATACATACTTATTAAATTTTTGATACAATCAAAAAAAAAATAAAAAAAATATATATATATATATAAATAGAACTTACTCATTTGATCAAGCGCAGTATTTATTGCCATTGTATGACCCGTTAATGTATTTAATATATAAAATGTGTCTTGAAAGCCCCGAGAAATAATATTCTTCAATGTTTCCGAAGAATTTTTATTGTCAGCATTATGTGCAGTATTAGCGTGATGCATATCGGTAAGGAAATATTTCAATTCATCCATTTTATTAGTCATTTGTCCAAGAATAGCCGCTCTTGTTACTGCCATTTCATCCTTCATTGCACCAAGATTGTTCCTAATTTCATGTATTTCTGACAACCTTGAATCTTGTTCATTCGGTCTCGAATTCAATGACGGTTCCATACCTGATGGTGGTCTGCCATTTTGCGATGGGTCAGGCGGATAACCATTATTATTATTTGGATTTCCATTATATGTTTCAGTTGTATACATATCATTAATATTTTGTGTACTAATAATGATATCCCGTGGACATGGACATGAACAAAGGCAATTGCAACCAGAAGTACGCCATTGATTTCGAGGATAATTCCATTTGTTATTCGGTAATGATTGATATGGATTGGCAGTTGTACTTTGTTGAGGTAACCAATTATTCGGCACTGTTGGACAGCCACACTCACAAGGACATATACAAGCACAAAATCCTCGATATGGTCCATCACCAAAGGGTACTCCAGGTGGTATAAGAATAGGTGCCGGGGTGGCTGGTGGATATGGGGGGGCATTTGTTGGTTGTCCGGGTAATTGAGCATCTGTTGGATAACTTGGATATGTGGGTGGTATAGGTGATTCAGAATATTGTGGCACTTGAGGATATCCATCATTTGGCCATGGCGTATATGGAGATTGTGGTGATCCGGGATATTGTGGTTGATCGGAGAACGGTCCCCCGCCAGGATATTCAGGTTGGCCGGGGTAATAACCTGGTGATTGTTGTTGCGGATATTCGGGTTGATTTTCTGGATATGATGGTGGATAACTGGATTGGATATCTGGATATAATGGTGCATAACTGGATTGGCCATTTGGATATGATGGTGCATAAGTGGATTGGCCATTTGGATATGATGGTGCATACGTGGATTGGCCATTTGGATATAATGGTGCATAACTGGATTGGCCATTTGGATATGATGGTGCATCAGTGGATTGGCCATTTGGATATAATGGTGCATAAGTAGATTGGCCATTTGGATATAATGGTGCATAAGTAGATTGGCCATTTGGATATGATGGTGCATAAGTGGATTGGCCATTTGGATATGATGGTGGATAACTGGATTGGCCATTTGGATATGATGGTGGATAACTGGATTGGCCATCTGGAAATGATGGTGCATAAGTGGATTGGCCATTTGGATATGATGGTGCATAACTGGATTGGTCATTTGGAAATGATGGTGCATAACTGGATTGGCCATCTGGAAATGATGGTGCATAACTGGATTGGCCATTTGGATATGATGGTGTAAAACTGGATTGGTCATCTGGATAAAATGGAGTACTTGGAGTTGATGAAAATCCATTTGGTGGTGGTTGTAAGCCGGAATGCGGCGGTACTGTTGGTGGATGGTTTCCATTCGGTGGTCCAGGTTGTGGCCCCATCGGATTCGCCGGTTGTCCTGGAATTCCAGGGTTAGGTATACCAGGTCGTATTGATGTATATGATGAAGGAGGACGTGAATCGACTAATTGACCCGGTAAATGTGGCCGATTAGAGAACGGCGGCAGGGTGGGTATATTCGAATATTCTGGTATTTCAGAAAATCCCGGATACTCAATAAAACTCGGAATGTAGACAGGGAAATTTGGTGCATTGGAGGTGTCTTTTGTTGTTGTCGTTCGAATTGTTGGCTGTTCAGGGAAACCAAATGGCAAATTGAAATTCGGGAATACAACAATACCACCAAGCCCAAAAGCACCCGAAATATCATTTTGCATTCCGGGTAACCCCTGAATTTTTCCACCACCAGCAACACCACCAAAAGCCAACGATGGTTTTCTATTAATATAATTTGCGTCACGATAAGCATAAACATTATGTGGCATTGGTGCTACTGCTGGAAAATAATTAATCGGATATTTAGGAAATTTACCATTATTTGGTTTCGGTTGATTATATAACGATGGACCAGAAAGAAAAGCGGGTGATATTTGATTTTTCGAATAATGTTTTGATGGAATTTGGGGTATGGGTTTTTTGTCGTTTGTTGAGCCTGGTATACCTATTGCTTGCATGTCGAACATCCTACGTAAATCCGTAACTTGATTTGATACAGTTAGAATATAGTTGACAAGTTCATTATGCATCCTTGATGATTTAGTGTTTACATCATAAACTGACATATCAATTTTTTGTGAAGTTTTTCCCAATTCAGATAGTATTTGATGGCCTTGTTGCATTATAATATTCCTCATTCGCTCTTGATTATCAACAATCAGCTGTAATTTAGCGTCACTTGTATTCATGAGATTCCTCATTGTTGGCCATAATGAATGTGCATCATTTATACGTTGTGATACATCACTTAAATTTGTTGATAATTCTTGATATTCATCGTAATTATCACGTACATTTTCGTATAAACCCGATATATTTGTTGTAACATTAAATATAAGTGTTTGAAGTATTCTTTCAACTCTATCAATTTGTCGTTGAACTCCATTTACACCCACCGAAATTCCTTGTGTATTTTTTTTAATTATTTCTGTATCATCATTTGATAATTTAAAATCATCAGAATATTTTTCAACATATTTTTGTAATGATTCCTTTAAAGATTCTATATCAGTCTTTGGCGATCCAATTCGACGTACATGATGTAAAAGATATCGCTTTATATTTGCAAGCTCTTGACGAATTGATGAAATATCTTGTGTATTCTTTGGTAATCCCTCCATTATTTTTTTAACATCTGCATGCACATGTTTTATATAAGTTATACTTGATGGAAAAAAGAATCGTCGATCGTCAGATGTTCCCGTTTTATTGGCAAATGCTGCAATCAACAAGTTATATTTTTTTTTTATTTTTTAATTTTATTTTTTTATTTTTTATGTAAAACATTTATTATTTTATTTCATTTTCTTCATTCATTTTTCTTCATTAATAAATAATTTACCCTCTCCTTCCATGTGCACTCGATCGTCATCGATTTCGTTCTTATACACATCAATATTCATCCATGAATATGAAATTGTTGTTGAATATATTAAAATAATAAGCCATAAACAAATGATATTTGACCATTGCATATCTCGTCTTTGAGTGGCAAAAATTTTTTAAATAATCATCCACCACCCTTTGGAGCGTTCATTGGTCACTGTAAATTTATTAACTTGAATATATGTCAATTATTTTTTATTTATTTACCTCATTCAAATATATATATTTTTTTCTATTATTTATAAATTTATTTTCTTTAATTTTATTTTTATTTCATGAATGATTTATGTAACTGATTATTATAATACCATCAAAAATTATTATCAATTGAATTTTACTATTACCTGCTTACCAGTTTAGTGGACTTTTATATAATTCCTGTCACTGAAATGTGCACCTAACAATGGCACAAAGAACAATGAGCTTCACCTTGTACTATTCTAAATGGATTCTATTATTTTCTCATTGTTTTCATGACGCGTGAAGAATTCAGGCGAATGATTTTTCAAATACTCCAAAGAGAAGTAATTCAACATGTATCCAACACTCTTTTACATTCTCTCATTTCCTCTCTCTACTTTATTATTTAACGACATAACAATTATTCATATCACACTTGACACCTCAAGTGTACATAATTCTAATTGCAATTAAATTTACGGTTGATGCACAAAAAAAAAAAATTAATCTTGGCTGACAATTATTTCATTTAGTATAAATAACAAAATATACACAAGAAAAAAAAAATACTTTCAATCATTATTAATTTTTACATATTATAAATATTATTTTAAATAGTAATAAAAAATAAAACTTACCTGATGATGAACTGTGACATCGATAAATGATTGCCATTAATGCAATCAATATTTGCAAGTGAAATTTCGTAATCATATTTTTCCACTAGAAATAAAAAATAAAAAAAAAATACATATACATATATTTATCTTTTTTTTTTTTGTTTTAAATGAAGAAAAATAATGTTATCTGTTGATTTTTTATTTATTTTTTTTTTTATTTTCAGCCCACTGTCAATAGTTAGCCATTGCACGCAAACGACTAAGCTCACCTGAATATTGGAGGAACTATTTTGCTTTATTTCGTTCCCCCCCAATATGTTCAATATTCCATCAATGCATGAACGTGTCAACGCGATAGCAAAACAAAATTTATTTCCAATCGCAAACATTATTACTATTATTTTATTATTATTTTGTTTCATTTTATACTCTCTTATGCTGACATACACTTATTACTATTGTAATTTCCTTTTTCTAACCATTTCTTTTTTTTATTTACCATGACCATCATCGATCAATATTGTAATTTTAGCACTGGTTTAATTAAGAAATAAAAGTGAACAATCTTATATTCAATTAAAATAGGGTCAATCATAAATTATTAATAGTTAATCAATAAATCAATATAAACCAATGTGAGATAATAACAACGATGACAATTGTTATAATTCTAGAAAGTAGTATAATTATGGATCATTATTATAAACATAAAACCATTGTTAAATTTAGTTAGTTATTGTGAACTCTAACTGCTTTGAAAAAGATTACAAATTATTATTTAAATTTACTATGATTTTAAATAAAATATATAATTAATATAAATTTATCAGTTAGATATTTTTATCAATATTTAAATAAATTAATAATGCTAAGTGTAATTTTTATACGCAATATAAATATCAATTGTAACAATTAATTATAAAAATAATTTATATATTAGTTTTTAATTGATAGATTTATTTTTACAATTATTTTATTATGAATAATAATTATTAATTTATGTAATATATCTTGCGAATATTTTTTATCTCAATGTACGATTGAATAAAAATAATAAATTTATGGATTACATATTCATTTTAATTTTAAAATAATGTGTTGATGTAATAATACAATAAAGATTTTTTATGTTTGATTAATATTAATAAATAAATACTTGTAATTTTTTTTTTTTGGTTAAATGCTATAAATAAATATTTTTATAAATAGTGCTCAATTTTTGGAATTTGTATATTTTAAATAAATGATAAATAAACTACTCGAGAAAAAAAAAATATTTTGAAAAAAAAATCGTGTCATTTTTTAACAATATTTATACTTATGCTAATTAATAATTGTCATTATTAGCGAATAAATTTTCGATAAATTCTATTTATTAAAAATAAAATTATTAATTTAATAAAATTATATATTCCAAATTGATTGATAGTAATAAAATAATAAAATAATTAAAATTTTTATTTTTATTTTAATTCTGAATTGAAAATAAATATAGAAAATTATATTATCGATGTTTATATATATTTTATGAGAATATTTGCGCTTGCGTGAATAAAAATGTCGAACTTTTCTGTGTAATATAACACAAATATATAAATGACACAAACATTGTTACAGTAAAGTTTATAATATTGATTTTTTCCATTTGGATGGAATTATTAGTGGAAGAAAGTGGAGTAAATTTTGATTTAGCGAATGCGCAATCGCAAAACAACAATATGCATGAGAAGGTGAGCTTTCTGAAAGCTTCACTTGACACACGATATTGGGCGCCACCTGACGCTGCTGATAACAAAAGAAAAAAAAAATGTTTACAGTTCTATAATATTATTTGTGAACAACAATTAAAGATTTCAGTGTGTGCAAAGTGTGCGATGAGAATGGACATTTAAATATTGGATTATTATATTTATTATTAAACAAACCAGTGGGTGTTGAAAGCTCAAAAGCAATACGATATTTTTTACATTGCACTTTGTTGAAATAAAAAATCGGGCGTGATGAAAAAATAAAATATTTAATTAGAATGAAAAAATTAAATTGAATATTTATTAAACTCCTATAAAAATTATTCTCTAAATCTTTCATATTTTTATATTTTATATTATTTTATAATATTTAATTGAAAAGTGATTTGTTTAATTTTTTACAGGGATTTAATTGTTTTTTTTTTTTATTTTTGGTATTATGAATTTATTTTGTATTTTTAATATTTTATTTCAACGAAAATATAGAGAAAAATTTGTGTGGAGTTGTAGTGAGAAAATATTATGATAAAAAAAAAATATAATATTGCTATTTGATAGATAAATTTTTTTTTTTGTGTACTAAAAAATTTTTGTGATGTCGTTCCAAAATTATTTGGCATAATGCAGGTGTCGCATACAATTGGATCGATGGGACCGAGTAAAATTTAAAAAAAATAATGATTAAGAAAAAAAAATAGAATGAAGCTACAGCACAATTATTATAAATAAAATGAAATAAGTGAAAAAAATAAATATTAATTAATTTATAAATATTAAACTAATCTGGTGTGTAAATTAATTTTTTACACCAATTTATAATTCAATATACACTTCAAAAATAATACTAAAAATAATAACTATAATAATATGTATAAATTTGAAATAAAAAATGAAATACAAAAATATATTTTAATTAATTTCAGATAAACCATCTGAGATATAAAACAAACAAAAAAATATTATTTTTATTTTATAAACAACATCTAAGGAATGGAAATTATGTAAAATTTAATACGTAATGAAATAATTATAAATCAGTGTCACAAGTAAAAAAATATTAATGATTAAAAAATTAAAGACACGAAAAAATAAATTAATTAAATGAAAAATATAAATTAAAATTCAATTACAACTTGGACAAAAGCCATATACAAAAAATTTTGTGTGAATATAAAATCCGTAACATTGTCTTTATATCGACGCATTTATCGCACAATAAAAATAAATATCCAAATACTTTAAATATATAAACATAAATATTAAAAATATTACAAATGTATGTTTGCAATTTTGTTAATCAGAAATAGTTGAGACTCAACAAGGCAATTGATCTGAATAAATAAAGTTATGTAATTGTCTGCATTAGACAAATGTGTAGATAAAAGTAAAACCTTGCCAAGTGCTCTGATGAAATGATCTGTAGGTCAGTCAACATTTAATTCTCATTGTTCTCACACTTACATAAATATTTATTTCTTTCTCACTATCAATTAAATTCAATGTTGATAAATTTATTTATATTTCACAACAGCCAACTGCAGTCATACAATTCTCACAACTACAGAAAGTGAGTAAATAATTTCCATTCTTGTATAAAAATAAATATGCCATTAAATCCTAAAACAAATTCAAAACCTCTAAAATTTAATTTTCAAATAAAAAAAAAATCCTCAACACCCAAAGTAATTTAATTTATTCCTCCATTTATATTTTTATTTATTTCTATTTTTTTTTTTTCATTCATTCATTCATTCATTTTCATTCATTTATTATTCTAAAATATATTTATATTTAATTAATTTCCAAATCGCTTCTTCCCAAAATATCAAAGTTCATTTACATTCATAATTTACTCATTTTTTTTTTCTCATTAAATAAATTTAATTATTATGTATTTATATAATATTATACAAATAACACTGATATATTTCAGGGCTGCACTATCTATTGAAGGTTACGATACAAAGTCGTGTGTAATCCAATTTACTCAACAAATAAAATTGTTGCACATGACACATTACTTGTGCGAAAGTTGACCAAGTTAATGCAATTGAATCTGTGATTTTAAATTGAAATGATCAAGTGTAAAACTACAATGGCATGGAAAGACTACATTGTAACAGGTGCGTTACAATAACAACAATAATAATAATAATAATAATAATAATAATAATGATAATGAGAGAAATTAAAAATTAAAATGAAGAAAAAAAATTTATTTTGGTCGATAAATTAATGTAGAATTATTTTTGTTATATTTATTAATGTTAAATTTGTAAAATAGGTTATTATGTGAATTAGGATTTGAAGAAATATGGTAAGATTTTAGTAAAAATATGATTTTAAAATTAAATTGAAACAGTTTACAACTAAATGGTGAGTTATTAGTTAAGGATAAAAGAATGAGAGAAAAAATATAATGGAAAATAAAAATTTTATTGATTTTTGAATATAATAATAAATAGAAATTTATAATTATTATTAAGGAGATAGTTGAGATTGTTGAATAAAAAAATTATTAGGGATTTGAAGAAGTGAATTTTATTAAACACATAGTGGAGAGAGAAGGAACTTTTTTTAATTGACAGAATAATTTATTATTGATTGAATAATAATTTGAAAGTTTAATTTTTTTTTTATAAATCCAACTATTTCCTTAAATATGTGAAAAATTATAGAACTATGTTCATTTGAATGATTTATTTTCATCAAAATATGGATGATTTTTAATTGAAAAGTATGAAAAAAAATTTGATTTTATTATTTATTATAAATTGCACACTAGAAATCCAAAATAGTTTTGCATATCTGAAACAGATATTTATTTTTAGAAAAATAACCATTTTTTTCCAGTGGCAATTTTACTAGCCGTTGCCAATGTCTGTCATGCAGAGTGTCAAAGTAAGTAAATAATTAAAAATTAATATCAGCAAATAAAAATATCAAAAAAAAAAAAAAAAAAAACATTTAAATAATTTTAATTTCATTATTTTTATTCAACTAATTAGCACGAACTGTTTACTGCTACGAGTGTGATTCATGGACCGATTTAAGATGCAAAGATCCATTTAATTACACTGCATTACCCCGAGATCAACCGCCATTATTAACATGCAATGGATGTTGTGTAAAAATGGTTCGAAATGCAAAATCACGTGAGTTAAAAAACAACCAAAATTTCCAATGAATTAAAAATAAAAAAAAAATATCTGCAACATTCAAAATCTAAAATAAAATTAATATTAAAAATTAATAAAAATTATATATTTAACTACCCAATTAAAAATTTTTCTTCAACTCTATAATTTAATTAATTAATTAATTAATTAATTCCCTTAATCGTTTTTTTATTTTTCACAGCTTACGAGAGTGTTCGACGTACGTGCACATCACAATTACAAATAAATTTATTCATGGTGGATCATGTGTGCATGATGGAAAGTACCGGCACTGGTCACATGTGCTTCTGTGAGGAAGATAAGTGCAATCGCGTATCCCCATCCTCAAATTCAAATATTGCACTCCTATTAATTCTCTCATCAATCCTCATCCTAAATACAATTTTAAAAAACCCAAGCTTGCTTTTGTAGCTCGCTGTGATTATTACAATTTTTTCTTTAGAAAATTCACAATCCTAAAAATTATTATACTCTCAATCTTCTTACATTCCCGTAGAAACGCAAAAAAAATTAATAACATTTTCAATATCTTCGCAGTACTCAAAAAAGAAAAAAAAATTCAACACGTTAAAAATATTTCTCTATTTTACAATTTATTTTAAAGTTTATCAACAATTCTCAAAAATAATTCTACATTAACTATAAATATTAATTCATTATTTTAAATTATAAAAGAAATAGTAATAATAATTATAATAGTAATAATAAATAAATAAAATACAATTCTATAATTCAGAAAAAAAAAAAATTACATAAAATAAATTAAGATATAAAAACACGCGGTAATAATTTTCATTTATTTAAATATAAATGATAATAATATTAGTAATAAATAAATGAATAAATAGATGATCATTAAATTTATAATTTAGAGTCGCAAATTTAAAATGAGAATTCACGATAAATGAAACCATAAAATTGCCTTTATTAAATTTTAATAATTCAATTTTGCCTATTGCGATTAATAATTTATATCCTTCAATTTCCTTATTATTTTAATTAGTTAAATAAAAATCCTTTGATTTACTCTCGAATGAGATGAAAATTAATAAATTGCGCTTGATAAAACGCCTCACACGGCGTATTTATGGCATGCCCACAAAGTAGTTGTGTCAACACGAAGTAAAATTAAAAACAAAAATTTTTTCAAAATCCAAACGAAACATTTTTGTGATTATATAATTTTTATCAATATATATATAAATGCTTTATGTATTTATTAATGTAGATATGCAGATGATATCAATAGATTTAAATGGTGGAAGATGAATGTGTGGAAATTATTAAATTTTTGTTTTGTTTGGATTTAAGAAAAATTTGTTTTGTTCGAATTAATTGTTATTATAATTGTATGTAGATAGACAAAGTAAGTTTAGATAGTGAGATTGATATATAAGTGTGGAATGAAATTTTTAGGATTTATTAAATTTATAAATTGCTGTGAAAATATTTTTAGTGTATTTCAAAAACGAATATTTTAATTTTAATTATTTCATTTTAATTTTAATTTATTTATTTTTCATACATTTCATTTTTTTTTTTTAGTTTATTCCTTTCTTAAATCTTGACATTACGTCATTGTGATTTTTTTATTGTTATATGTGATGAATGGAATGTAAAAATTAATTTATTATTATTCTAAATTTTTTTATTTTTTTATTTTTTTTGACTTTTAAAAATTTTTGCAGCACGCTTATGTATTTAATTGTTCAAAAGGCACTCGAGATTATGGAAAATATCATTTGAGAATGACACGAAAGCTTTAAAATTTATCATTTATACAACCAAAAATATAATTTTTGAAAAAATGCATTTCACTATTAAAAAATTCCTTTCAATTTTATTTATCAAAATTATTTCTCATTGTATTTTTCTTTTTCATTCATTAATTGAAATGAACACAAAATATGCGTTAATTTTACAGCACCAACACTCAAGCATGATTGCATGATTAAATAATTTTTATTTGAATAAATTTTTTTTTTTTTTTTTTTTCAAATTTTAATTTTTTCTTTCTCCTCAGCAATATTTCTTCCAATCACTAAACGGTCGTTTCTTCAAAATCAATATTAATCAGATAAAATTAAAAAAAAAAATCTAATATTTTTCTGATCATAATTATTTAATTATACATTTTTTTATTTAATTAATCGAATCGGCCGTTTATGGATTAATTAACCCACCTTTGTCCCTTGGAGCATTTAAAAAAAATATTAAACGAAAGCACTGAATGTGCTTTCAGCTCATAATTTCCATCTCTCCAATACCGTCATCGGTAAAAAAAAATAAAAAGTCTGATAATTAAATTAAAATTAATAAAAATAATGACAATGATAATGATCAACTGATAGTATTGGTAATTTTCAATTTATAAATTGAGATGGAACACGAGTTGAACGCGCATATCCTCACAGAGAGGCTTTTTTTTTTATCCAAACGAAAAGCCTTTTGCCAAATAAACTTTCTTGTTCGCATTCAAATAAATAATATAAAAAATGCTTGCGAGATTTATTTGGCAAGCCATGCGGCATGTGTCGCGTCATTTATTCATTATCGCACGCGCATTTGCGAGGTCATTTGCATATTTTTATTT
>JAQQBS010001424.1:5781870-5798529 GCA_030347275.1 Microctonus aethiopoides
AAAAAAAAAAAAAAGCACACAAGATTTTTTTTTTCGCTTATTATTTTAATATTTTTAATAATTGTTAAAACATTTTTCTTATTGTCATACGTGATAAAAGTGCCTTAGTCTTAATTATTAAATTCGCGTGAATTTAAATAAATACATTTAAAATAATACGTTATGTAGAAAATTATTGATAAATTTTATTATTAAATAAATTCTATTTATAATTGTTAACGTAGTGCATATCAAAATTCAATAAATTAAATAAAATGTATTCGAATATTAGGATTTATTATTTAAATTGACATGAAACATTTGGCCTCGCAAATGAATTGACATCCACGTGCCATGTGAGGGTTGTTAATGTACATATATTTATTTAAACAAATAAATATATGTATATTTATTTAAAAAAAAAAAAAAAAAATCGACAACAATTATGTAGTAAATTATCTCTTTTGGGTGTTGGCAGTCAAGAAAAAAAAAAGCTTTTTATATTATTAACATAAACAATATCTAATACATTATCAGCTATATGTTGATGAATCACTAATTAATTAATATGTAATTATGGCATTAAATAATTAATTATATATGATATGTTTTCTACTTTTAAAATTCTCAATGTACATTATATATGATTGATGTTGCACCTATCATTGAGTGTCAAATTAATTTTGTTCGATAAAATAAACCGAAAAATCTCCTGTGCAAATCGTAATATGAAAAAAAAAAAAAAAATTTTTTTAATTATTAAATTAATTGTGTAAATAATTAATTTTAATGATGATGAAAAATTAATTTACACTACAAAGCATCGATTTGCACGGTACAGATTTTATAAAAATCCTGCTGTTGATTAAACCGCTTAAATAATTTCATGATTTTTTTTATTGTTTAGTCAAAATTCAAAATTGTTAATGATTATGAATATTGTTAAATTTCGTTGATAAAATTTCTTCGATAAAATAATGTTTGTATGAAAGTACAGTGTGGTGTCGTCGAAAATATTTATTATATATTATTTTTCAAATTCTTAATTTTGCAATAATAAAAAAAAATAATTATCATCATTATTATGTTAATTTTTAATTATGATGTGAATTGATTGTTGAATTGAATGACGAGTGAAGAATTTTATGTATGATATTGTTGAAAAGAATGAAAAAAATTTTGAGAAAAAAATAATGTTGATAATTATTTTTAAGTTAGGAAATAAATTTTAAAAATGTGGATAAAGTTTAATTAAATTAATTATTAGGTGTTTTTGTTTATATTATTTTTTGTCTTTGTGGTGAATTGTCATGAAATCAATATCATAGTTGTAATTTAAATACAAAAGTGTGCTCATAAACAAATGATGGCAATTTTAACGAATCAATTATAATATATGGTTCGATAAATAATTTTATGCTAATAAATAAATTTCACGCCGCAAAATATCATTAGTTAATAAGAGCCGACAATTGTTAGAAAATTAAAATATTATAAAATTCGCTATGTAAAAATTATGTAACACACATTACCACGTCATATCATCAATTCATAAATTAAAATTTATGTCTTAAATAAAATATTATACTGATTATTGATTTACCTTTTTGGTATAAATAAACTTATATAATTGTGAATGAAATATAATAAATAAAACCCTTTGATGATAATGGTAAAATTAATTTGTTTTCTCTGTGATAATAAAAATTAAAAAAATTAAAAAGATTATTATTTTTGTCAAGTGAATTAATTAATTTATTTATTCAACCAAATTTTTCAATTTTTCAACTAGAAATAATTTTTAATAAACTATTCTTCTTTTTAAATTTATTCAAATAAAAAAACGATAGAATTGCAATATTATTTATGCATCAAATAAACTTGATAAAATTATATAATAAATAAAAAAAAAAAACAACAGATATAAATTGAAAAATTTATAACAAAAATTTCAAAATGCAGAAAAAAAAATTTTTTTTTGAGATGATGAATTAAGCTTAAAAATTGAAGATTTTTCTTAAAAATAAATAAAATTAATTAAAAATAAGCAAAAAAAAACGAGTGTACGATTCAATAAATTTTATTAATATTTTTTTTTTTTTTTTTTTGCGATATAATTAACAGTTTATATTTATTGCATTCATTTGGAGCTCTGTGCAAATGAAATTTTGGAAATAATTAAATAAACAAATTACTGAATTATTCATTAACTAAAATATGACCGCACTTTGAACAAACATTAACATTATTAATATCGCTATTTGAATGAGATGGAATTGTAATAGAATTATTTATTAATTCATCGATGACACTGATAGTTTTACTTTTAGGAATTCCTCTATTCATTAAAAATTCCCAATTACCAACTGTTCCATTTATCTTCATTACTCCATTGTAATTATCAATTGTAGTTTTCATATTAGTTTGATGTGATCCATTTACAGAGTCATCTGAGCCTGATGTTGTATAATCGTAAGAGAATCCTGAATTTTCAATATCATTTTTATCTTTTATTATTTCATTTTCAATTTCCAATCATAAATTGCAATATACAGACTAGTTTGATGCTACAAAACAACATTATATTACTAACAAATTAATAATTAGCCAATCATTTCAGACCAATTTCCACAAAATATTGAGTCAATAACATCAAAAAAAAAATTTTTTTCCTCATACACTTAGCAACAAAAGTTGATTAAGTATTACAAACAAATAAAAATAACAATAACACAGTAAATATTCATCCTACGACAAAAATGAATATAAACAAATTTATAGGAAATTTGATTATCTTCAAAATTGTATATAACCATTTTTATCGTCAGATTGATAGTTTTCGCGATATTGTTAATTTAATATTGATCTTTGTTGTCACGAATAATTTTTTCTGTCAGTGTAAAATAAAGAAGAAAAAAAGTAACTTTATAATTAAAATAAAAAAATATTGCTTTGTAAATGATTGAGAAACTTTGTCAATTGAGTCTGATAAGATTGATGCTTACAATTTTGTGTATATTACTCGTGAATTTCATCATTGTTTATCGATACTTTCTTACCAATTGTCGTATCATTTTTATCAAGAATATTGTTCGATTCATTAATTCCACTTGTATCATCATCTTCTTTCATAAGTGGCAGATTAGTAGTGGGTTCCAATGATGGACGTCCACATGATGCATAACCCTTCATAATATAATATATTTATTAGTTAATAAATAAATGTGCAACAGTTTGAACAAATTAATAATTTTAAATTCTAAAGAAAATAATAATTTTTCTTTTTTAATCTTCATGTTACTAACCTGAACCAAATCCATTCGTGAATCCAACGAAAATTGTTTACCTGACATCAATATTCCACGAATACGTCGTCGCATTGCTAAAAAAATTAATTAATTTATAATTAAATATTTAAAATAAATGCAGTATTTTTTTCTTTGATCGTTTTTACCTTTTTAATATTTAATTTTATTTAATTTTAAATTAATTCTTACCTGGACTATCATTGGATTCCAATCGCAATTGTCCAAACGTTTTCATGCAATCATTAAAAAGATCAGCAGTATCATAAATAGCAGCAAAACTTCCATTAACAATTTTTGGTGACATCGGTGAATTTGCCAGTAATAAACTCGATCCAAAGTTCTCATTTTTTTTTCTTGTATCTAAAATATTAAATTAATTTTAACGAATTATAAATCAATTAATTTATTAATTATAATTTATATAATATATATATTATAAATTAATTAATAAAATGTAATAATATAAATTAATTAAATAAATAAATCATTTAAATTAATATTTTTCTTTTATTTTCAAATTGGCATTGTCAACTTGAATCGAAAAAAATATTTGACTCATGATTAGTAATAATTAAAATTACCTGCAAGAGATACTTTTGCTCTTGATGGCGAGGCAGTTGTTACAGATAATATTTCCGTTGCTGTTCTTTTAATTTCTGCCCAGTCTCGTAAAATATCATCGTTGGTAGTGCTTAAAAAAAAATTAACAAAACACAATTAAGACTTTTAATTTGTTAATTTCGAGTGATTTAATTTTATAAGTAGTGGATTATTGTGTACTTGGCTGAAGTAACGGTAAAACGGATGACATATTTTCCGTGTAATGATGCTGGAACACAATGAACTCTTCCGCGACTATTCATTCGCTTTAACAATTGTTCTGTCAATGAATTATCACCGCGAATACGGAAAACCACCATTCCTAAGTGTCTTGTTGCTGGTATTTCGAATCTTGAATCACCTAAAACTAATGCCTCGAATTTTTGAGCCAATCGAACGCCCTGTAAAAATCACAAAATAAAAAAACAAAATTATTTTTAATTTTAAATCAAAAAATTATTATTTTTTATTTTAATTTATTTTTTATTACGTACTTCGCGTATGTGCTTTTGCAATCCAGTTATACCATAATTTCTGATGACAAACCAGAGTTTGAGAGCACGAAATCGTTTTGACAGAGGAATTTGCCAATGCTAAAAAATAATTAATAATAAAGTTTTGTATAAAGAAATGATTAAATAAAATTTGTTTGAAATTTTTATAAATTATTTTTACCATATAATCAATAGCAAGTCCTGAAATGTTCCAAGTGATTTTATTTATTGAATAAAAAATTGTAAAGTGAAAAAAAAAATTAAATAGTTTAATAAATATTTGTTTTTAAAATTTTTTAATAAACTATAACAATATTAATCAATTACCAGAATTTTCATGTTGAAGATAAAGAGGTTCAACATTAAAAGTTCGATGAAGTGCCTGACTGCTTCGAACCCTAAAATAAAAAATTAAATTAAAAATTCACAATATCATAAAAAAAAAAAACTAAAATAGAAAAATATTATTATTAATTTTTATATTCACAATTGAATAATCATTAAAAGTACGATTTTTATTTGTTGCGCGGAAATTAAAGGGTTGAAAAAAAAAAAATGAATTCCAAGAGATCCGGCTGCTGCCACATCACCGGAAATATTTCAATCTATTTTCAGTTGAGTGATAAAAAACGAAGAAAATAATAATTTTATCATTTAAAAGAAAAAATTGAGACAAAAAATTTTAATTAATGAAAAAAAAAAAGAATTTTATTTGTTTTTTAAATATTTCTTTTTTCTTCTATAAATATGATCATTTTATTTACTTTAAATATCCACTTACCACATAGCTGTACAATCAAAGTGAACCATCAACCATTTGCTTGGATTAAATGCAATTGAATCAGCAAATTCAATTCCACGAAGCCATCCACGAAATTCTGGACAAATAAATGCACTTCCGGCGTATGCAGCATCAATATGAAGCCATAAACAATATTTTGCACCTTAAACAATGTATAATAAACAAAAAAATAATTATATTAATAATTAAAAAATAAAACATGAAGAAAATAAATAATAAAATTAATTAATCGAATTATTTTATGTAATTATTCTGGATATTATAAAAACTCACAAATTGGACCAATCTCTTGAAGATTATCAAAGGAACATGCACCAGTTGTTCCTAATGTAGCACAAACCTAAGAAATATAATTTAAAAAATTTATTGAATAAAAAATTACCGCAATTATAACAAATAAAAAATAATGAATTTAATCTCATAAAAAAGTTGGCATTTTATAATAAAAATAATTAAAATTCAACTTACATCAAGAATTAATTAATGAAGTTTAAAATTTATTTGACTTACTTTTTATCCAAATAAATTGAAATTCATAAAAGCTCAAGGAATAATATTAAAATCTCTAAGAAGATTTTTTATTTATATATACAATATCAGTTTTAATGTCAATTATTTTATACTTATTTTTTCAATTTATTTTCTTCACTTAAAAGTAACTCAAATAATTCTAAAAAATAAAATAAATATTAAATACACACATATTTAAACTCACAAAAAATGGTACCAATCCGTCTTTCTGATCTTGACAAATTGCTTTTATTAACATGTCTTTCTTCATACTTAATTCATTATCCGATTCAATATATCGCATTTGAACAAGCCCAATAAGTCCAGCTTTTTCTACACTTGAATGCGCCTATAAATATTAATTAAAAAAATAAAAATTAAATCGACAATAAATTTCCAGCATCAACTTCCCTCAAATAAATTATTTATCATTTTATTTCTTCATCCGCAAAAATATTGAGTGGGCTTTTAGGTAAAATTAAATATAAAAATATTAATTATATAAATAAATACCTGATCAGAGCAATAAGCAACAAGACATGAATTAATTTCACTTGATGATCGAGCAGGTTCATTTTCTTGAATAGATCTAATAGCACGTGTTCTTGCTGCTAAAAGACATATCAATGTTGATTCACTAGCAGTTGTTTGAATAACTCCACCACCTGATCCATCAGGACAATGCAAAAAATCATCAGGTAAACCAATCATTTTTCCCAACCAATTCATCACAATTGTTTCTAATTCCGTGCACACTGGACTAGATGCCTAAATAAATGTCAAAAGAAATATATAAACTCAATGATAATGCAAACAATTGTAAATATAATAAAAAAAAAATTTTTTCTTCAATGTTAAATAAATATAAATTATATTTATTTATTTATTTTTTTTTTTTTTTTTTAATTACCCAAGTAAATCCAAGACAATTAATAGCGTCAGCCAACATGTCTGCTAGTAGGCTTGCTGGACAATTCAACGCTGGAAAATATGCATGCATATGTGGACTTTGCCAATGTGTTACACCTGGCATTATTTTTAATTCAATATCTTGAAATATATTTTCCCATGGTTCGCCATCGATTGGTGCTGATATTGGTAAAATATTTCGCAAATATCCAGGCGATACAGCAGGATAAACACGTCGTGTACGTATTGTTTCAAGATAGTCCGCAATGTAATCCACCATTTGTTTACCTTCGATTGATGAGAAATGTTGAAAAAAAAAAAATTGCAATAAAATAAAGTAAATATAAAAAAAGAAACAAAAGATTTAAGCAATTGAATTTAATGACTTTTTCTACTAGAATACTTGAAGTTAAGAGATAAATAATTAAATAAATAACAAATAATTATTTTGTTATTTTTATTTATTTTTTTTTTATTTCGAGTTTTGCAATTTGTTGATGTTTAATTTATTTGTTTGATTATTATTTTAATTAATGGGGGAAAAAAATTGTGTTCATACGTGGATGTATGTTACTTTTGAAATGAATTTAACATGATCAGTGGAATAGTATTGACAGACTGTACATATATATTTATACAATGAGTGTGTTGGAAAAATGTTGCACTAAATAAAAAATAAATTGCTGGTGATTGTAGTTTAAAATGATCAAATAAAAATAAGAAAATCCTTAGCACATGTGTCTTTGTTTATGTATTTATTCCCAAGAGAAAATAACAATGTGTAAATTGCATTTTAATCTAATAGAAGGGAGGGTGACAATTTTTTTTTTATGTCCTTTCTCGTTTTCCCCTCGTATATAAAATTTAAAGTAGAATGAATGGCAGTTTGTGTTTGTCTCTTTAAATCTTTTATTATCACATTTTTATCTACTGCACATTTGAATATATTTCAACATTTCAATTCCACTCTATTTTATTTATTTATTTATTTATATTTTTTTTTCATCGAGGAATGAACTATCAGTTTTGCAAATAATAAATTTAAATTTATGTAATTAATTTAAATTATAATAAATGTTGAATATTTTTTTTTTATAATTTTGTCTGAATGTTTAGAATATTATTTCACTAAATAATAAAAAAAAAAATTAATATTGGTATATTAAAATTAATTACTACTTACCATGCTTACGATATTCATCCAAATTCATTTTTTTTTGCTGTAAAAAAAAGAAAAATTAAAATTTTTTTAATCAATTTCTCAACAGATATTTACGTTATATTATAATAAATTTATTTAATTACTATTTAATTATCTCCAGTAATTTTTTTTTCTATTGAAAAATAATTTTTGTAAACTGTGGTTTAATAATATTCACAATACCCAAATTTCAAAATTACGATCGCACCTCTTTACACGCATGTATAAAATATTTATTTACAATTTATTTACTAACTGCAAATTAATATTTAATATATAAAATAAAATTAATTAATTATATAATTATATTTAGTATAATTTTAAAAATGACAAAATTAATTAATTAAACAGCTGAAAAATTCGAGTGTAAACAAGTGCGTGTTAACTCTTTGACTATTTTCAATATGACTGAAAGGAAAATTGAAGTAGAAAGAAAGAATTCAAGTAGATAAACGTAAAAAAAAGGGGGAAAAAAATAAAAAAATAAACAATAAAAAAAAATTTCCACGCTGCGCTTGAGCTGCATTGTCGTAGTTTTTCTATGGTTTCATCATCGATCTCATCGCTGTCATTTGTTGAAAGCTTATTAGGCTAGTGTCACTGTGGCCTAGAACTTAATTCCTTTTCCATTTTTTAAATCTTTATCATAATCATTATTAAAAAATTTTTGGAATTTATTACAGAATTAATTTTGTTTTTATTTTTTATTTGAAGATTTATATAAATTAATATTTTTTTTGTATTATTGATTGTATTTTAAATTACACTTGTGATATTAAATGAGTTTATATATTGCAGTTTATTGAAGAAACAAAAAAAGACCCTGAGTTATAATTTATACTGGGGATGTAAGTTATATGTATGTATGCATGTTTGTATGAAGGTAGTGCGGGGTAAAATGGGGAGAACTTAAAAGTGTTTGATGATGAACCTTCATTCGATTAAATATATTGTCATGAGTAAAATAGAATTTTAGAAAAAAAAATATTAAATTGAATTTTTATTAAATTTTAAAATTATATTTTTTTTTTTTTTGACTTTTTATTTATTTATTTATTTATTTATTTATTTATTTTTTTTTTAAGTTTTATATCTCACATTTATAGCAATGTTTATAAATAATTGGATAATATTTTTATTAATAGTTCTTAGAAGTTTAGTCGTTTTTTTGAATTTTAATTAAATATTAATTTCGTATTTTTATATAAATGTTAAAAATATCATGGTGAATTATTTATTTATTTTTTAATAAATAATTAAGATCACCAATTGAGTCTCTACATTTACCAAAAATAAAAAAATTATTCCATCCATCGAAAATCAAAATATTATTTTTTGTTATAAAATAAACAAAACAAATTATGAAAACTTTTTAATTATGAATTTCCCCACAAAATTCAAAGTTAAATTAACAAAATAAAATTTATATGAAAACCTATACATCCGTAAAAAAATTTTGTATGAATTCAAAAAATTAAAAAATATGTTAAATTTTTTATTTACCAAATAAATACAAAATTTATTAAAACTGAACAGACAAAAATTCGTATAAAACTCGAAATAAAATATCAATTTCAATCAAAATTATTTTTTAACTTAAATAAAATTTTTTGAAAACAAATTTTCTGTTGAAAACAATTGAAATAAATTTTAAATAATATTGTGAATAATATTTCAAAAGTATTTACAATCCTTCTCGGTAATTGTTTATACATGTACGTGCGTGTCTATTTGAGATCGTAGGAAGACAATACGAAAAGTTTGTTAATTACATTGTATGAACAAGGTATTTCACTATACAAATGTCTGCATGTTAATACTATAGTAAAATAGATAATATAATTAAGAACCATAAAGCACTAACATACAATCAAAAAATTAATTTCCACAAACAAACAAACAAATAAACAAATAAACATAAATTAAAATATTAACAAATAATTTTTTAAATTTATATAATTTATATAAAACTATATTGTACGTATAAACCTATATGATTATAATATTTATCAAACAAATGATATTTATTTTTGGTACGTAATATTTTATCATTGTTATTTTTATTCTGAATATTTTTTTTCTTTTATTTTTTTATTGACTGAATTATTTAAATATCAGAAAGACACCGTCAATATTATTATTACAAACGTTAACGCGCACCAAGCGTCCGGCGCTTCCGACTTTTCTCATTTCCCTTTCACGCACACACACACAAGTCACATAATGCAAATGAGCCACGGGAAAATATCGTCACTATTACTAAAAGATAAAGAAGAAAAAAAAAAATGCTCTAATCGAAACGGAAAACAAATCGTCATTTGAAAATAAAAAAAAATTTCTTCTTTCTACACTTTGAATATATCATAATAATATTGTGAAATGCTACAATTAAACATTCTTCTAAAGCGATAAAATATTACTAATAATTATAATAAATAATCACAACTCGTGAAATTAATTAAAATTCACAAAATTAAATTTAAATAAATTATTCTATAATAAAAAGAATTTTTAATAATAAACTACAAAAATTTGTATTAAAAACTAATAATACAAAATTTAAACTGAGTGTATATACATAAAATTCTTTATACTATCCACAAAAATTATCTATAAAGTTAAATGATAATTAAAATAAAAACTATGAAAAAATTAATTTTATATTAAAATTATTTTTAATTTTATTTTACTTACATTTTAATCGTTGAATGGACGTTGAAATTTTCTTGGACGGTTAGTAAATATCTATGTGATACCTACGGTATACTGAAGGTATGAACATTGCTCAACAAGTGGTGTCTTTTATATACCAATCATAGTCACCATCTCCCCCATAGAATTGTCAGGAGAAATAATTTTGCGCAAGCGCATTTTAAATAAAGTGATTTTCCTACGCGGTATTTCAATCCTTGGGGAATATCTGTATATATGTATACATTATATATATATATTTACTCCGTTTATGTATGAACAAAGTCATTGGGATTTACTTTATATCAACGTTCTTATGGAATAGAAGCGACGATTGAAATGGGACAAATCAGTTTGTTTTCTTGTATTGTTTTTTTGAATCAATTGTTTTTCCCTATTCGTAAATATATATGTGTATATATTTATGTACTAACTATGTTTACATGTATTTACTTTCAATTCATTTTTCTTGCTTTCCCCTCATGGCAACTTTATCTTGTGTTATTTTATTGCCAGCGCCATTTATTTCAATAAAAGAAAAAAAAAAATTAAAGATGCAATGAATATTTTACTTTTATATATTTTTTAATTGTAATATTATTTATTATGATAAATATCACTGTTGAATTGTGGATTTTTTATTTGTTACAAGAGAAAATGAAATGGTTGTTTTTAATATCGAGATAAAAATTTTTGTGAAAAATAATTTCTAGGATTTTTATTTATTATAATGTAAAAGAAAAAATAAATAAATGTGTAGCATCTTGAAAAAAAATTATTAATTGCAAGAAATAAATTTATTGTATTCAAATATTTGTTTTTTATATATAATATTTATTCGAATGGTATTTATTTATTTAAAATTTATATTAAAATGTTGAATAAATAATTTGTTGAAATCTGAAAAGAGAAAAATTTTATTTTAATATTTAATATAAATTCAATTTATTTTATTTAATCATTAATTTATAAATATGTTATATATTTTTTATTATTATTTATAATATAAATATATATCATGCACAATCTAAGTAATTTTTAGTGAATTACATCAAATTTTAAATAATAAATTTTAAAAGTAATTCCACTACGTGGAGCACGCTGATACGCGAGTGGTTCCACATGTCACAAAAAGTGGATTAATTAAAACTGTCGATAATTCAGTTTTCAGTTACAGAATTACCATAATGTGTTACGTGTGAATGATATATAATTTCGTGTTTGAATGTAAGATAACATATCGACAGCAATATACATTTTGTATTTAAAAATAAATAAAAATTAAAATAATTGAAATAAAAAATACACAATTACCTAATTTAAATAATTCAAATTATCTTCTTATTAACCAGAGAACATTTAATTCTCTTATTTCACTTATTTATTGTCGTTTGAAATTTGGCGCCATTAATACTAAATGTTCCCAACCAATCAGAACAGTCTAACTCATATGTGCACGAAAGTGGCGCCACAGTGTCCATCACAGGAACTAAATACCATAGCGTCGCTACTCTCTCTACTCCATAGTCCACACATAAAGCAGCAACGAATCGACGCCATGCAGAATGCAGATGTAAAATAAAATTATGCACAATTCAAAGGAATAAAAATTGAAAAATAGTGCATTTGTTCAATCCCTACTCACTGTATATCACTCATTCATGATGATTAACCCAGAAGTACAGGAATTTGCAGCATTTTAAGGTATCCTAAAATCTTATTTTTCAACCGCCAAAAAAATTCCAACAATTTTCGGTTAATTCTGAGAATTCATTTATACACTTCAAACCCGAACTTTCTAATATAAAGTGTTATTCACATATAACAACTATTCATATTCAATTACAGAGTATTAAACAATTCAAATAAATAGAAAAAAAAATAATGGAACATCACAAAAAACAATTTTACTTCAAAGTCCAATCAAAAAATATTCATAAAACAAAATTGTTTAATATTTTACCCCAAAAAATTAATTAATTCTCTCAAAAAAATTACAATAAAAAACATGCATTAATTTCACATATAAATTAACATTCTAATTTATTTATTTATTTATTTTTCCATACTTTGCATAAATTTTTAATCAAAATACAAAATTTATAGCGATGCACATTCTACTTTTATGTGCCTCAACTTTATCATTTTTTTTAATATACATCAACGACTTCCGCAATCGATCTCTTGATCGATAACAAATTTATATATACATACATACATACATACACATAATATATATATATACATATAAACATATACTGTATCATTGGTAGTGACATTGCAGAGGTTTACCTCTCATCGATTCCCGTTTATCGCGCACGCTGCAGAAACGGTATCCCATTGTGTGCTACGTCGGCTTCCCTCAACAGTTGTTCATATATACGTATGCACATACATATAATACATATACATGTATATATGTATAATCTATCTGTCTTCGTCATGTACAATCTTTAGTATATATCATTATCCTTAAAGCGGTGCTTACGCGCACGCCTGGTATAGCACGTGCCCCCCATACAATTTATCGTGATGATGGTGGATGCTGGCAGAATAGATTGGTAAATGTATATGTATGTATGTATGTATACATATACGCCTATGGATATAACGATTTTAGGCCGAAGGAATATAAATTCCCATCGTGGATTCCATAAAACATTGTCGAACTAATGCGAGAAGAAAGATAATGTATCTTGCTGCATCGTCTTGTATATTATATTATATATTAGTTACTTGGCGAGTTTAAACTTGTATATCGTCTGAAAGCACATACCGATTGTATGTATATATATGTGGACTATAGTATATCATATTGAATGGGGATTATATTAAATATATTTTCACCATTGCGAGGTTATCATTATTTTATGTGTGATTTAGCAGAGAGATTTTTAGAGAGGTGATGAATATTATTTATCGGAAAATGCGAGAACTAAAATTTATATTAGGATAGGTTAAATTTTACTGAAGATTTATGGGATTGAGAATTTAACGCAAATAATAATGTTAAACATTTAGAGAAAATTAAAAAATGTGTTTATTGATTTAATATTAAATATTTATAATTTTATAAACAAAGAACGATTTAATTTTGTGTTGAAAAGAGATACGAAATTTTTTTATAAACAGTTGATTCAAATTTTTGGGGTATAATTAAATGTATAATTAAATTCATGAACGTTAGAAAATTTTAATTCACTTGAATAATATATTTGATGTTTAAACAAATCATGAAGTGTTTTATCATTTTTTTGTTTTATACATTTATTAAAAATTGCTATTTTTAATTTGGCATCAGTGCCCTCTGGTGACGAAAAGCAGATACAATATGTCGCGTGTGTGCACCCACGTAAGATATATAGTTAGGAGCGCATTTATTTTATAACGTCATACAGCGAGTGCACATGCAATACCGCTATAACAGGTATAAACGCGTTAACTGCCAATTACACACGAGAAACCTAAGCAAGATCCTTGTAGACTCGAGAAATAAATAAATTTTGCTCATAACCGACAATTCATTTAAACTAGTGTTTTAAGATCAACAAATAATAATATTTATGTATATACTTATAAATTATATTATTATTATATAAACATTTATATGAGACAAAATGAAAATTAATCATCGTATATTTGTCAGAGTTGTTAAATATAATGATTGATTATATTATAATTCATGAATATTTGTCTTCATAGAAATTTATATTTACACGTTAACGTACAATTTATTTCAAACATTACAGAATTATATAGATATAAATTTACACATATGTATTTATATATTTGTGTCTATGTGTGGATAACTTACATATTATTTTGCTGATTTATCGTGGGATCAATTATATAAAACGGTTTGTGTACAAAAAAATATATTCATGTAGGTTTTATATGGTCGGAGAAGAAAGTTTACCGCTAGGTGGCGACATTGTTATGAATTTCTGCGAAAACTTTTCCGTAACTTTACACAATTTAAATTCCTTTTTCTTCTAATATTTTATCAGAATAAACAAATGGATTTCATAGTCAATTCAATCCTGCATTAAATCCACACATAAAAAAAATACATTCACCCAAATGGTCATCAAAAAATTAATACTAATATAATATACATAGTTTTTTTAATTTTTCAACGTTATTCAAATCGACCTAATAAAAAATGTTATCAAAAAATTTCTTTATCATTCAATAAAAACAGTAAAAAAAAAAAAAAAATATACTCAAAAAGTAACAAACTTTCTTCTACAATTGTTGAGAGTCGATACTTTTGAAAATAACGATAAAACCTTGCGTATGCAATCGCCATTAGGAACGCGCTTTTTACCGCTAGGTGGCAGCGTTACATCAATTTTCCCATCTCTAGTGTCATCCTGGCTGTGGTACATCAATACGTATTTCTCATCCATTTAATATGTTACATTGTCTTCTTCCTTAATGTCATTGATTTCTTCAGTCAAGTCAAGCCAATTTTATTTCCCTTTTTTTTTCTTTTTCTTCTTCTTCTTCTTCTTCTTTTTCTTTTCATCAGCTCCCTTCTCTACGATTTTATATACAACCGCCATGTCTGCCCCAGCAACTCTTTTACACCGGTAAGTTTTACCGTTGCCTTTTGCGCTTCGTGTATATATATGTGTGTGTGTACGTTCATCGCGCGCGTTTATTTTACGTTGAGAGCGCGAGCCTGCGCACACGGTCCACAGTTCGTTCAACCAAGATGCGACGAAGACGCGCCCCGAACTAAGAGGTTCTTGACTCCACACGTATAGCGCACGCCACAGAAACTTTATATATATATATACACATTTTGTGTATATATATATATATACATATTATAGACGCCAACATTAAACCAATGCCGATATCCAGCTGGGTGAGAACGTGCACGAACGCGCACATCTCACATCTTTCTTCCTTTGTATTTAAACATTGAATAAAAAAATTTTTTTTTTTTCTTACGTTCGCTTCTTCTGACTCCCTCTCACTTTTTTGTCATTACTTTTTTTCCATTTCTTCTTCTTTTTCTTTATTTCTTCTTCATTTATATTGTCGTTGACTTTATTTTATATTTTATCATTTCAATTTTTTTGTTCTTTAATTTTTTACCGATGGATTTTTGTCAATTATTATATTCATTTAAGCGAATGGGGGTTCCATAGCTGATTTTTATTCTCATTTTGTCGCTGTGATGTTCGTAATTTATAAAATGAAAAAAAAAAAAAAAAAAAAAATTTTTTTTTTTTAGAGAAAAATTTAATTGGACGGATTTTACGGAATTTATTCTGATGCAACGATTATAGGTTCATGTATACAAATTGATGAAAAAAAAAAAACGGGATTGAGTATCGGTACGTTATAAATATATTACCGTTATATTAAAGATTTTATTTTTATATTATTTTATATGTACGAAATTTTTTTTCACACATTGTAATTATTTTATTCCATCATTATTATAGTTATTATTATTATTATTATTATTACTATGTGAGTAGGGTTTTGTTTTCTATTTCAATCAATTGACATTGCAATTATTTAATTTTTATTTTAAAAACCTAATTGTAAATGTGAAAATTATTATTTTATTATTTGGTGAAAGAAATGAATTTAAAAAATGGGTGAAAATTCATACAAATATACATATATGTATATATATATGTGAAAAATAGGAGATATATTTATAGATAAAAGATACAATAATAAAAACGGAAATGAAAGAAGTGTGGGCGATAAAAAAATACGGAAGTGAAAATATTGAAAAAGAAGATCGCTTCGAAGCGAGAAAAAAATATTATAAACCTGTGTATGCACACAGCATACAAAAGCATTGCATGTACTCTTCCTCTAATCACCCACTGCCACGTCATTACACATGCTCGCCATGTCCAAAAATCGATTTCTCGATGGATATATATGTATGTGTGTGTATAATAAAATTTTCTTCCCTTCACAATCATTTGTGGAAAATGGAAAAATTAGAAAAACAAAATAGCAATAAAAACGCTTATAATATTTATCAATTTTAATAATGAATTAAATAATTATTCAAAGGCCAATAAACTTGTTAAATATTTTTTTTTTTAGATGAAGAAATTATAATTATTTTATTACATAATTTACTTTTTATGAACTATTATTTTATTCCGATGAATACTGTTAAAATTA
>JAQQBS010001424.1:5812361-5826836 GCA_030347275.1 Microctonus aethiopoides
ATATTTTATTTTATTCGTGAAGTTGTAGTTGGAATAAATTTTTTTTTTAATTTTATTTTGTTGCGCAATCGGACCTTGTTGGTATATATAGATATAACGGAGTTGTTTTAAACCGTTGATAGGCGTTAGATCAACTTCCGAAGGAAAAGAGGATGGACAATCTTTCTATTCGTACGAGTTCAAACGTGTTTTTTTTTTTTTTTTCGTTTTAATTCTCGTGCAATGACCGCTGGATCCATTGACTTGAGGTGCCGCCTTGACGATAAATTTACACTCATATATACACATACATATATATATATTAATTCCTGTGAGCATTAATCATTTCACATAAAATCTTTCATTGACACAACAATACTCGACAAATTTAAAATTTTCACCGTTTCATTTCATTCAAAAGGGAACTAAAGAAATAATATTTATCTTTTAAAATTTAAAACAAAATAAATTTTCTATTATTTATTTATTTTTTTTTATTATTATTTAAATCAGGATTAAATAAAAAAAATTTTTTTTTCTTTTTTGATTATTTGAGAATGATTTATTAATTATTAAATATTTTTTTAAATAATCAGTATTTCATAATTTTTTATATAAAGAAAACTTGATTTATTTACTATATTACATTTTATTATTAACATAAATCAATTATTAATTAATAAACAGCTCATCTGATCAGATTATTTTCAAAAATTTTCATTCAATTAATTCTAATAAATTACAAATAAACAAATAATTTCAATTTTTATTTAATTAATTTAATTTCCTTCAAGTATTTATACTTTAACCAACATTCCCGCAAATGAATTCGCATCAAAACCTTCATTAAATTAATAATAAATATTAAATAAATATTGCGATACATACTTCCGACTATCGAAGAAAAAAAAATTTTATTTTATTTGTAACTGCAGGTCATACAAATAAATTCATATTATCGATCGTTCTGAATGAACGAGGGGAAAATGTAACCGAGGGTATTTCGGAAAATAGAGGGCAGTGTGTGGATATTATATATATACAATAATTTTTCCCTTTCGTTTAGAACAAACATGAGGAAATGGGGTGAAATATGAAAAGAGAAAATAATAAAATAAAAAGAAGAAAAATATATAATGAAATGTTTTTTGAAACGCTACGTTCGGTCGATGGCTCACCAGATTAGGCTCCTATGTATATATAAGATGTATATATATATACATATACATTACAAGATACGAAATATCTTATACCAAATATGCCGTGACCGTTTGAAAAAGACACAGAAGATTGTCATAGATCATTGACCTATGATTGTCTAACGGGTTTGAACATGTTTGTGACGTAATGTCAAAAAATTTTTAACGATTATATTCTCTTTATATTATTAATAATTCATTAATTCTCTATCAAATTAGACATATATACATTAGGGTGTGTCATTTTTAGACAATTTTTTTTTTTTCAGTTTTTCATTTAAATAATATGGGATAAAAAATTTATTTTTTTTTTTTTTTTTGATTTTTGTAGCTCGGCATTTGCGCATTATAAAAATAAGCTTGAAGCACATTCTTGTGGGAAATTGAACGCTCTACAAAAAAGGTCTCTTACACTTTTTTCATAGAGACAGCCATTCTAAAGATATTCAAACTTAAATATCTAAATGTATGAAATTTTGACTTTTTTTTTATTATTAAATCAATATTAATCATTTTATTATTGTCTTAAAAATTATTATCAATCGAAAAACTAATTCTTCAGTGTGCTAATATTTTTATAAAGCTAAAAAAAAAAAAAATACTCAATTATCAAATTTTTTTTTTCTTTATTTTATTTACTGTAAAAAAATTATTTATAACTTATCTCAAATGAATTTTATTATTATTTCAAAGCAATAAAAATTATGCTGTCTGAACATAAATAAGCAATGTAATTACAATTAGTAATGTGTTTTTTTATTACAATAATAAAATAATTAGTATCGATTTAATTAATAACAAAAAATTCATAATTTCACATATACATTTAGAACTTTGATTTTAAATATCTTCAAAACGACTGTCTCTATAAAAAAACTGTAAGAGACCTTTTTTGTAGAGCATTTAATTCTCTAAAAAAACATCCTCTACAATTTTATCTCTATTATTCATAACTACCGAGCTACAAAAATTCAAAAAAAAAAAATTCCCACATAATACTTTCAAAACAATAATTCAATAATCTCCAACACAATTAACCAAACAATAATTAAAAAAAATAAATAAACATATTCATCACAAAATAAAACTTAGCGAATTTTTGCACGATCGTTAAAAAAAAAAAATAATATGATTTTACTTACACATATTCTCAACAACACGCATTATATATTTACGTGTTCAAGATACATATTATCCCTATATGTATACAATACATATAAATACATAGATAAATATATGCATATGGTATAGTTGCAGCTTTAGGAGGGAGTAACACACGCAAGACGCACAATAGTGCATTATGCATAAATGCGCTGTTTATTTAACTGGCCCTGAACCCGGACATGAAATAACTAGCGCGTTTGTTGTTAAGCCAATAAATATATCCACATACACATCGTTATGATATCATGAATGCGCCCGCACATATATATATAATATATATATACATTATATTTTCTTCTACGTATATGTATATTTCTCTTTGTTTCTATTACGTGTATAGACTTGCATGGTTAGGTGCATATGAGAAAAAGAAAAATAGAGAGACTTTATATTTACCGCTATGTATTATCGCGCAGACAAATGCCTCGCTCTCATTCGTCGCGTTCATATACTTATATGAATATAAATATGTATGTGTGTGTGTGTGTGTTAGTGTGTGTATAATGCGATAACTCTTTCTATAAATCGTGGATGGAAGGATAGATAAAAAGAGGACGAAAGTAGGCGGATTATTAATATTTATAATATAATTCATGTTGGGATTTTATCTTTTATATTTTTTTGTTTTGTTATCTAGTGAATTTAATTTTATATAAATTGATTTTATTTATGTTTGCAATTTTGAGGGAGAGGGGGGAGAGTTTTAATTTATTTAATGGGTTTATGATAGTGGAGGAATTTTATTTATCAAGTTGTTATTTGATTTGATGGATAAAAGTGTTGAGATTTATGTTTGATAATGGATTTTATTTTTAATTTTATTATTTATAATTATTATTGCGGTTGATTGTTTGAATTATTTTTATGTATTTTAGATTGTTTATGTAGGGATTCGTTATTGTTTATATGAATTGGTTGATTGAGGGAAAGTAAAGAGAAGATAATGTTTAAATAGTTTAGAAGAAATTTTTTAATTTATTTAAAAGTTCAAACTATTTCTTTTTTTTTTTTGTATATATCTCAGATGTTTTTATTTATATTTATTATACGTATGTATATATTTATTATCAAGAAGCAGATGGATTACAATTGTGATTGTAAATTAATAGATATAAATAAATAATATTTTCTCAATTTCCCATCGACTGTCAAAGTTGTCAAACAATTTATCAACTATTTTTTAATAAACGCCACACGATTAAATAATTAAAAAATTCTGCAGCATCATTACTAAATTAATCTTCAATTACTAATCCATAACAAATCAATTTCTTGAATTAATTAATAATATCTCAAATAAATTAACGAAATAATATCAATATTTATCACAAAAAAAATTTTCATACTTCAAACTTTCAATTCAATTTTCTATTCAATTTACATATTTAAATAATTAACAAAAAAACTATCCAAACAAATAAACAAATATATACAAACCCGTATATGTATACAAAAAATCAGACTTTATTATTGACAGTAAATAAATATAAAAGGCAATGAAACTTGCATCGACCAGGTGACCCAGAGGCTTCGTCACAAACAGTCGCGCATCTTTTCTGTTGAACTCTTCCTCTCTCTCTCTCTCTATTTCATGTTTATACTACCACTTGTTCATCTTCTTCACTACATCATCGCTTATATTCTCCTACAAGTAACCTTAGTCTGATGTTTATTCCAGTTATAAACGCAGAGCCCTCAGACATTTACTGTGTGAGAAATTGTAGTAAAAACAGAAGGGAGATGAAGAAATTTTTTTGCTCCTTCGTTTACTTCACCTTGTACTTCATTTCACCTTGGTTTTCTATATGCCTATGAGTACATATATACCACTATGTTCCCCCTTACTATTTATCCAGTTGTATATATGTATATATTTCTATCTTTCCCGCTATATTGCTTGTGACGTAAGCACTGTCTTGCGGTACATTCGCCGACGAGCCTACATTACGTGAGCATTCAATACATATATACACACATACTATTACATTATATATTTTTATATGTATATGTATGTATATATGAATTGATTGCATGCAAGAAAAAAGCAGAAAAAATTTTTTTTTCATTTTATTTTTGATGTGTTAATTATTTTATTGATGTCTTGAGTGAGAATTATTATTTTATTTTTTTATAATTTCTATTTTTAGTTTGGATAATTTTTTTTTTTTATTATAATTGTGTAAATGTATGTACTCAATATACGGTATATTTATTTATTTATTTATTTATTTATTTATTTATTTATTTATGATACAAATGACTTATTATTTGGTTGTTAATAACTGCAAAATGGAGAAGAATGAAGAAAAAAAAAACATTGACGAAGAAAGCATTAATTATAATGTGAGAATTGTATTTATTTTAGTGTAAAATAATGTGAAATATAAAATGTTTTAGTCAAAAGAATTTTTTTTAAGTTTCAATATATGTGAAACTTATACACACGTACAGGTATGAACATGCGCGGACGAGTCTGAACATGTTTTTACCCCTTCTTTTCCCTTCACTCCGCGTCAGAGTCGCGTTTTACAGTTAGAAGTACCGTTTCGGGAGTACATGACGATGTATACATGAGAG
Source organism: Microctonus aethiopoides (assembly GCA_030347275.1). Lineage (NCBI taxonomy): Eukaryota > Metazoa > Arthropoda > Insecta > Hymenoptera > Braconidae > Microctonus > Microctonus aethiopoides. The sequence goes on from JAQQBS010001424.1 coordinate 5,817,281, forward strand.
AGTCAGACACACGGGAGAAATTGTTAATGTGTCGTGGATGTAATGAATAGTAATATAAAAACAACATTGCACATTCATCAATATACGAAAGGAGAAACAAAATTAATTGTTATTATTGAGTCAATTTGAAAAAATTTATTTATCGAATATTTAAGATGAATTATTAATGATTGGAGAATTTTTTATTATTTTTATTTATTTATTATGAAAATGGGGGAATAATTATGGGTGCTTTTGTTATGGATTGTTTGGAAATTTTTAAATAATTATTAATTATTCATTTGTATAATAATTTATTTGGGTTTTTTAGATGAATATTGTATTATATTTATTTAAATATTTTCTCATATTGTTTCATAATATTGACGTGGGGTTTGAATTATAGTTTGTTAAATAAATGACAGGAATTTTTGAGACAAAAGTTAATGTATTTTTTTTAATAGTTAATAAATAATAAATAATTGTGATGAATGTGCGATATTTTTGGGATTTTTATTTATGTTTAGCTTTTGTAATATATTTATTTTTAACATCGTGTTATTTATTTATTATACAAATGAATATTTATTCGATTTTATTTAATATAAATAAATATTATCAATAATAAATATAAATTCTTCACTCGATAATAATACTCCAGTAATTAATACTAATCAACGAATTATTAATTTCCTTTTTGAATCGAGTTCAGCAAACATTTTTTTGTCATTAATAAATAATTTCTTTATATAAATAAATATTGATAGTTATAAATAAATTAATTGCTTTGAATAAACTACTGACACGTTATAATGACAATGAAAGGAACAAAAATTTGATAATGTTTATTCGAAATTAATTATAATATGTACAATAATTATTTTCTTTTCTTTTTTCATTATTATCTTTTTTTTTTTTTAATTTTGATTTATTTTATTTATTTGTTTGTGGCGACTAAAAAGCATTTCTAACTGTGGAGAAAGTCTCTTTAGTTAGTGACGACAACAAGTACGATGCAAGTCTATACAAAAAAGAAAATGAAGAGAAAGAAAAAGATAAAAAGAAAGAAAAATCACAAGACAAAGAAAAAAAGTGGCAAAAATCCGTTATGTTGGACTCTCAAACCAATTTTATAAAATACGAAGAAATTCTTACTCTGACATTATTTTATTTTTCTATTTTTCTCGCGAAAAATATTTTCTTTTTATATATTCCTTTTATTTTTCTATCTTTTTTTTATTCTTATTTAAAATCTTAAATATTTATTTCGCGTTTGTAGTCATCGCAGATTGTATTATTTATTTATTTATTTATTCTTTCTTTTATGTATATATATTCGTCTTCTTCTTCTTCTTCTTCTTCTTCTTCTTCTTCTTGGCGTGCTCGTGAAATTGATTTTGATTGCACGATGTAACCGGTTGGTTGCGCAAGAAAATATAAATTGTGTAATTTTTGTTAATCAATTTCTCATTAGTACAAATGAACGTGCGTGATACATACAAATGAAATGCATACATACATATATACATATCTAACCCCAGTAATTTATTCAAATTATATTTTCAATAATTAATCATAAATGACAAAAAAAAAAAATTATCCATCCAATTTTTTTTGTCTTATTTTTAATTCTATATTTTATTTTATTACTAACGTGTATTTTAATCAACAAAATACCGCGCAAGCGCATTAAGTTTCGATCGACAATACATACACATATCTATAATATAAATAAATATATAAATATATATTAATAATAAAATAAAAAGATAAGAAAAATAATAATGATTTTACATAATTTTTATAAATCTTTTTTTTTTTTTATTTGTGTTAAATTAATTTTAATTAATAATGATTTAATTTAAATGATTGTATTTTATTTATTAATAATTATAATAATGAAAGTGGAATATTGAAATTATTTAATTTTTCAATGTTTTTAAACAGCGTCGCCACCTCGTGGAAAATTTTGCTTTAAAGCTCATTGCCAATGTATATAACGATTGATTATATATATTTTATATAAGCACTACCCTCCCTTTTCTCGTGTCGGCTTTTTGGATCGAAGAAATATGCGCGATTCTGTACAGCGACTAATGCGCATGCGATTCCGCCTTTAGTATCAGCGTAACGAAAAAAAAAAAAGAAAAAAAAAGAAATAAAATAAAATAAAATTCGGTTTATACTAGCGAAAGATATGCAACGAAACTACGTCGTCAACTACGTGATATTTGCAAACATAAATATTATGTAATCATGTATTTGTGTATATATTGCGCATGCTCAGTTTAATTTTTTCAAATAAAAAAAAAATACAAAATGAATCGGATAAAAATGGAAAGAAATTATTTGAAATAAATTAAAAAAAAAAATAATATTTCTTTTTTTTTTTATTTATAATAATCATTTTTATTTCCATTTATCATTTTTATATATTTGTATGGTTATAAACAAATGTGAATTTGTTCAGAAAGTAGCGAAAAAAAATTTATAATTATATTTTTGTTTGGTATTTATTTTTCGTTTTAAAGAGAAATTTTTTTTTTTTTTTTGTTGTAATAAGAGTGAAGTTATTTTTTATTGTTTAAGTTTATAGCGTTTTTGTTGTTGGATGGGAGGGGGGTATGTTCTATCACAAGGTCATTTGATAGGTAAATATATATGTATAGTGAGAGGGGAAAAAAATTTGCAAGCCGCATTGAGAGCACTGCACATTTTACACCCCTTGAAAGCGTGTTACACTCTCACTTTCCATGACGTACATTTTCTGGCTTTACCTACTTTTGTATCGACTCATCACGCCCTACTTGCACTTACGCACTTGCATTTATGTGCAATAATTGAATAGAAATATATATACGCTTTTGATAAATTAAAGATAAATATTGAATGAGTTAAATTTTTATAAAAATATAGATGGGAATAATTAATAGGAAAAAATTAAAAAAGAAATGAATAAATATTTTATTTTTTATATGTTCATTTTAGAAAATGTGTTTTCAAGTTTTAGTTAAGCATTGAGTTGATATTTTTAATTAATGATAATTTTTTTATGGAGAAATTAATTGTTAAAAGTTTATAAATTATAAATTTATCAGTAAATGAAAATTGAAATTAAATTCAAAATTGATATATTTTTCATTCATCAGTGGCTCCAAAATAGTTTAATAATATATCAAATCAAATAAAAATTTTTTTTTTATGTTAAATTAAATAAATAATACAAAAAAAAATTTTTTTTTTATATTAAATCACAAAAATAATACAAAAAAAAATTTTTTTCTATACTAAATCAAACAAATAATATCAAAAAAATATTTTTTTATATTAAATTAAATATATAAAATACAAAAAAAAAAAAGATTTTTTTTTTCCAAAATATTAAAATTAATCGAAATAATATAAAAATTTTATATCTGAATTTTTTTTATAATTTTTCTCATGAATTCCTGATTTTATAAATCAATTTTTAAAACAGAAACTTTTACTCGTCGATAACTTAAAAAATTTTAGCTCAAAAAAATAATAAAATCCCATAAACAAAAATAATAATTCATCTCATTTATTTACATCTCATCAATGCAAATAATTTATTCGCATTAAATCTCAATAATAAAAAAATTATAACCCACATAATTTTTTCTAAATAAATAAATAAATAAATAAATAAATAAATATCAAATAAAACAATTTGTCATTTAGATTTTCCAATTAGTCATGCGCAAATAAAAAAAATATATTTCGCCCCTGGATTATTATACATATTCGTGCAAGTCTGCCATCTGGTGACGTTAAATAAAACAACGAACTTCGAAACGGGTGGCGGCGATGCCGAACTACCCCTCGCAAGTGCACAAACCCCCACTGTGTTCGTGTAACGTCAGTTCCGCTTGCCGTGCGTTTTCCCGTGTGTGAGCGAGAACAAACGTCGTCGACAACGACGACAAATAACGTTATCTATTTCTCGTTATAAAATACGTAATTTTCCATTGTCATTTAAACATAACAGTTTATATTCAACGATGAATAATGCAATATTATTCGAACAATAAAATAATATTAAATTAAAATTAAAATACAAAAGCTCAAATGCGTCCATGATTGTTTTGGGCGTTGAAATATTCTCATTTGATTATTATTATTATTATTATTCATTTCTTATGTTTAATTGTCATATAATAAATATTTGAGATTTAATGTTAATCATTGTGATTTATGTTTATTATTTAAAATGTTTAATATATTAAATATTAATATTTAATTATTTAATTACAAGTGAATTTGAGAGAACGTGAAAAGTGCAGTGAAATAGAAATGAAGAAAAATAAAAGAAAATCAAGACATAATTATTATTTGTGATAAATATCAAGTGAATAATTCATAATAAAAAATATTTAATTAAAACAATAATATTTATAAGTTAAAAGTTTTAATATAAAATAAATAAGTGATGAATTTGTGGTGAGAAAATAAAATTTCATTATGAGCAATTTTTAAATTGTGTATGAAAATTTATTTATTTATTTTTTTATTTATTTTTTTTTTTTTGGGAATTGCTTGTAATGAAATTAAATTATTTATTTATGTAGAAAGGGAGTTTTATTGAGTTGCGATAGAAAAAACTTTGTGGCAGACATTTGTCGTTAATTTATATTAATGTAATTTATAATGTTTGAATTTAATATTTAATTATGATGTTGATTTTATTTTAATGTTGATGATAGATTAATGTTGATAAAATGTTGATTAAGGGACGTGTGTTTTGTTAAATATCACACGTGCTTCGTTGTCATTTTCCTCGAGTCATTCGGTCAGGAGAATCGAACGAGTTTGACCTCGGTTTTCTCATTTAAATGTACACCTGGATCGATTGTGAGAGTGTACAAAGTACCTGTGTGTTTTTTATTTTTGTTTTTACTTTTTCTCAATTTTTTTATCAGTTTTTTTTTTTTTTTTTAGTATTCTCTACTTATTCGCGTGTGTATATTGTACTCGAAAAAAAAATTTTTATCTTCACTTTGCTCTGTTTTATTTTATTTTATTGACCAATTTGTTTCATTTTTTTTTTTATTTTTATTTTTTTCTAACTAACTATTATTTTTTTATTTTCATTTATTTTTTCCGTTTTTATTTTCACTGTTTCTATGGGCATTTGTTATTGCCTTTTCCTGTTTTATGTCGAGCAAAAAGTCGAAACTCGTCGATTTCTCTGTGTGTGTGCGTATTTGTGCAAGTTTGTGTGTGGGTGGGTGGCGCTGATTTCTACATTTTCACTTCGACTGACGCGCCCTTGCGTCAAGATTAATGCCGTGGTAAACAATCGTGTGTTTGGCATTGAGAGATAGAACAAAAAAAAATTTTTTAATCAAAGAAACTGAAAAAAAAAATTACTCAAAAAACAAAAAAAATTTTTAAATAATTCAAAATTTATTTTTAATATCCAATTAATTATTTTTTTCATAAAAAACATAATTACCGTCATTGAATTTAATATTCACGAATAAATATCCTGTATTTTATTTTTTTAATCTTAGTGAAAAAATAAAAAAAAAAAATATAAAAATTTTTTTTTTAAAATAAATTTTCGATATTTTTATTTAGTTGAAAAAAAAATAGTTGTCAGCAATTCAGAACAACTCCAAATCACTTGTTTCAATTTTGAATTAATTATTTCGTAATTTTTTGATATAGAAAAAAATTTTTTTTACAAAAAATTTTTTTTTTTGTTTATTATCTCGTGGCAATGAACATAAGTCCCACTGACCTATTGACTCTCTAGCCCAGAGTCAGTTGTATATACCTATGTGTGTCTACGTTTCCTCGCCCTGCCGTTGACGGCGCAGTGATACGCGTTGTTACTAAAAATATATTTATACATTCATAATTAAAAAGTCGAATAATATTTAATTATTAATTAATTAAAATTCATCGTCATCACTAAATTAATAAGCTGAATCATCGGTTCATTTGAATAACAAACTAATCCACTGAATTACTCGAGGAAAATGATGATTATGAAAGCAAAAATAAAGTATAAATTAAATCAATGATTTAAAAAAAAAAAAATAAATAATTATAAATTATTTTAATATTTACATATTATTTTTTCTCTTGTTTTATTTAGGGTTTAATTGCGATTGAGAAAATTTTAATTTTTGCCGGCTAGTGAAGAATGTGTTTACAATTTTCATTGTTTACAATGGATAAAATATTGTGGACAATCGACCGCGGTCTTTCAATAAGATCGTGCGAGTCGTCATGCGCGCAAAAAAATTCGTCTCACCAAGCAAATAAAATCGATATTTATTAATGGCATGTATTACGACGTTGGTGAATAATTGTAATACACACATTTATCGCGTCGAGCCAAATAGTTCAATAATATAACTAGTCTAATTAAAAAAAAAAAAAAAATTAATAATATAAAATAAAAAAAATAAATAAAATAAATACAAAATAATGAAGAGGAAAAATAACATGATAAATAAATATAATTAATAAAATAAATCATTAGACAATTAATTTTCTGCTGTTTTGATAATCATTCAGCATTAAATATTAATAAATTAAAATAAAAATTTGAATAAATAAATTTATAACAATAAATAAATTGCTCGAAGCGACAAAACAATCGACTGGCATCGAATTTAAATCGTTTGGAAATTATTAAAAATAAAAATAATAAATATATAAAGTTATTTATGCATCAATAGTTTAATAATATATTTGTTAAATAAACAAAGTGATAATTTGAGCAAATGAAATTATAAATTATTTTAATTTCATTTGTTTAATAATTAAATGGATTGATAAAGTTTGCGATGGATAATTGTGAATAAATCGTGTTCGAAGTAGAATAATTTACGTTGTGTCAGACACACGGGTGTTTAAATAAATATGGCAGAGAGCGCGGGAAGTCCCGCTGCAGTGTCAGCAGCTAATAGTCCACAACAACAACAACCACCACCATCATCGCAACAACAACAACAACAACAACAATCACCGACTGCTCAAGCTCAGACAAATCCACCGGCTCAACCGTCGGACATCAGCAGCTCCCAACTTGCATCGCCACCAATCACTGGAACAGGTATAGACATGTCCAAAAACAAAATGTTTACGTAATATATACCATACAAAGGGGCAAAATGGCTCCATTTATTTATGTCATATGTACATTTATTTTTATGATTTTTAAATATAATAAGAAAAAAATTTTTCCAAATTTAAAAATTTTTTTTTTCTTTTTTTTTTTTTTTTATAAATTATTTGATTAAAAAAATTTTTTTTTCTTGTTCTCGAAACTATTGTTTACATTGTGAATAAGAATTTAATTCATTTTCATTTATTTTTATTTATTGAATATGATAATTTATTTTTTATTTATAATTTTGTCGAACTTTAAATAAAATTATTTTATTTTTTTTGTATTATAAATTCTGTAGGAATTTTAAATTGAATATAAAGACGATTTCAATTTTTGAAATATTATGTTAAATCTACATTTTACAAAATAATAATAATAATAATAATAATAATTGTTTTGAATATTCGCTGAAGAGAAATGACTCTTTATCTATTTTATTTTACATTTATCTGCTTTTCCATTTATATTTTCTCTTCTGAATAATAAAAATCTAACTTTCGAATAGTATTAAATAGTAAACATTATCGTTTACTCATTAATTATTCACTTTTAATGTATTTATTAAGTAAATTCTTATAAAAAATAAGAAAAATCATATCCAAATGCTAAATATTAACATTGATAACAAACAAATCTTTAATTATAATATTTAACTATGCCATAAACAATTTTTCTTCTTCAATATAAAATTATTAAAATTAATAATAAATTTTTACAATTCAATTTCAAACATTTTTTTTTTGTTCTTCAATATTAAATTATTAAAATTAATAATAAATCATCACAATTCAATTTTAAATATAAAAAAAAATATACAAAACTAACAAAAAAAATTGTGTTCAATTTCCCATAAATAATTTTTTTTTCTTCAATATCAAATTATTAAAATTAATAATAAATCATCACAATTAAATTCCAAACATTTAGTTTCCCTCAATATCAAATCATTAAAATTAATAATAAATCTTCAAAACTAAATTCCAAACAAAAAAAAAAAAAAAATACAAAACAATCAAAAAAAATTTGTCATTAAATCCTAAATTAAATAATTAAATTGCACATAAAATAAAAAAAAGCCTCTATAATCAACAATAAAAGATAAATATTACCACGCGCAAATAGAAAAAAAAAAAAAAAATCAACTAACCAAACATAAAGCAAAAAATAAAATATAAAAATACAACAGCAAGGGAGGTGAGGCATATCACGATGCGCACGACATTGCATCGGGATAAAACATAATATGATTGTGAATGTGTTTAGCACGAGAAATAATCAAAAAGAAAATAAATAAATATCCGCATATACATATATAAATAAAGGTGGAAAAGAATGAGAAACGCTTTAGCGGATCTGTCGGTCAAGTAACGGTGCGCGCGGCTGTGGCGGAGTACCGCTATACAACAGCGGGCTCTGACGCGGTTACCGGACACCGTTATCTCAGTCGGGGGTACCCACGTGGTGTCTCACCATCCGCAACGCGTTTATACAGGTATAATCGAACGCTCATTGGCGGTTTGCACATACACAAACCTCATGAGCACGCTCATACCCGTTGCTGCAGCACATTCCTGTTACCTATACCTTTTCTGTATATATTATATTCATTTCTCTTGCACTCTATACACATGTATACATACACAGATATTATATGTATATATACACAGATATATAATAGTATGGTTGATTATCGTTAATAGTTATATACAGTGTTGCAACTTTATTTTTATTTTTATTTAATTTGTTCAGTTTTTTTTTTTCTTTTATTTTTATTTCTTGTCTGACGATGCTTTGGATAAGCCGTTTTAATTGCTGAAACGGTGAAACCACATGATTATGTTTGTATGTATGTAGATATTGTATGGATGTATGTGTAGATGTTGTGTGAAATTTACGGGATTTTTATATTTGTGTTTTTGTGTTTTTATTTTTATTTTATTTGTGTTTTTTAATTTATATTTATGATTGAAAGGGAGTCAAATATATTTTTGACGGATTATTCGATTGGATTGTGTTTAATTTTGTGTGGGGATTTATGAAGGGATTATTGTGGATTGAATGAGATAATATTTTTTTATTTTTTTTTTTTATTGGTAAATTATTGGTAAATATTAGTTGATTTATGTGAATTTTTGGAATTTCAAATTAAATTTATTATTTATTATATCAAATATGTTGTTTGAATAGATTTTTTGTTGTGCTTTTTTTATTTAATATTTATTTGCGTTGTTGACGAAGAACAATTTATTTGAGATAAATAAAAAAATATTAATTCATGAATTGTTATATTACAATCAAAAAATATTTATTATTGCGATGATAAAAATACCGTAAATTTGTATTAATTATCACAATAATCATTAACTATTAATAAACATAATTATATATTTGTTTACTTATTTTTATTTTTTATTCTATTTTTTTTTTTTT
>JAQQBS010001424.1:5837106-5848185 GCA_030347275.1 Microctonus aethiopoides
CAAAGTTAAACTACCCTCTTTCACTACCTCTTCCATTCAAGCGTACTCTCAACCCTCTCTAATCCCACAAGAAAAAATAAAACTAAAACAAAACCTACCCCAACACATCCCTCCCCTGTCTTCTCTCACAATTTTTTTTTTATTTATTTTTTTTCATTCTTTTATTTCTTTTTACTTTATTTCTTCTTTCATATTCCCTCATTCTCTATTTCTCTACTACCCTCATTGGCCACCCTCCAACATTCTATATTTTCTCTCTGTCTCTTTATTACACTCTTCCTCTTGCTCTCTTTCCCTCCTGGCTCTTTAAAAATCCCCTTCTACAACACGTCGCACTCCCACTCAATTCAACTCTCTCTTTTTTTTTTTTTTCCCCTCTGTTTCTCTTTCCATTTCATATCTCACTCTCACCGTCTATCTTTTTCGTGTGCACTAGTCTGCTCTCACTCGCTTCAAGAAGGGAAAAATAATGGTGGGGAATTGTCTGGTCTTGCGCGGCACCAGTCAACCCAACGCCACCGGTCGCGTAACAACCATAGAGTGAAGAGCAATGTGCGCTAGCGCACTCGAAAAATTCTTTTTACCTCTCTATACTCTCAGTCAACTTATAAACACATAACACAAGATAACAGTATAAACAATAATTAAAATTAAAAAACATAGTCTTGTATATAAATACAATTGCACAATTAATTTGTTAAATTTCTCATCAAAATTTTTAAGTATAAAGACAAAAAAAATGTCATTTAAAAATTTTTAATTATCAAAATTCAATGAGTATATAGCTAAATAAAATAATATAATAGCCGTGGTATTTTATACATACGTGAATTTAATTTATTTTTTTTTTATTGTATGTAATTAATATTTATTGATTTTAATTATTCGAAGTGATAAATTTGTTATTGAAGATTTTTTTTCTTTATTATTTTTTTCTTTTTAAATGAGTGATGGTGATAAGTGAACGCGAATGCGAATTTTAAGTGTAATGTGAAGGGAGAGAATAAAAAGGGTGTGACATAGTGAGAGGAAAATAAATAAATAAATATATAAATAAAAAAATAAAAGAAGAAGAAGAAGAAGAAAGAGAAATATTAATGTTAAAGGGGACGGTGAATATTAGTAACGGTGGACAGGCGAATGCGCGCGTTTATACACGCTCGACACTATTATTTCCATAGTGTATATGTATATACATGTATATGTGTGTATAGATAATATATGTGTACGAATAAACGCGCGCGCGGTGCAGGAACAGACGTGAACGAGCGGGAGTTACAAACGGGACGTTCGAGCACACGGAGTATTTTGTGATTTACTTTTTTTTTTTTCCGTACTTCTCGTGTGTTACTGTTGGTTGTGTTTGTGTTACTGTACAGTGGCACAGTAACCAGTGAATGAAATTGAATAAAATAAAAAATACAAAGTGAGAAAGATAAAAAATAAATAACGAGGAGACAAAATACAGGAATTAGAAATTAAAATTAATGAATTTTTTTCTTTGGTTTCTTTGACTTTAATTGTTTTTTTTTTTTTGTTGTATTGAGTGAAGTTTGTTCCATTGGTGGTATATATATGTATATATGAATAAATATAGACATATATGTATAGATATTTAGAGTGATTTAGTGCACTTTTTGAAGAAAAAAAAATTTTAGGTTGAATTTTTTTTTGGTTTTAATTTCGATAATTGTTCGAAATTATTTGGAAAAAGTGTGGATTAATATATAGGGATGTATAAATTGTTCATGCACACGTTTAGACATATGTATTTGTGTGTATAAATATATATTGGATAAGCAAACATCAGGATAATTATTAATCAATGGAGTATGGATAATAAGTGAAGTTTTTTAATCAGTTAAATAATGAAAATGATGACAACTATGATAATGAATAATATTCAAACAAGGGGATTAATAAATCTGTGATTAAAAGATGCTCTAATTGTGATTTGAATTAAAAAATTTGAGGTCATTTAAATTCCATTAATATAATAAAATAAAATATAAAAATAAAAAGATTAAACAGTGATCAATATCAGTTTTACACACACGTGTGTAAGTGTATGTGTAAATGTGTTCAAATTCTCAAAGAAATTTGATAATTCGGTGGGTTTTATTAATTAATTTTTATTTTCAATTTAACCTCATTTTTTTTTTCGATTTTTTTATTTTTTGATTATTTTCACTCGTTTCTCAGGGAAATAAAATTTATTTTATTTTTTTATAATCAATAGAATGTGATGAATATTACATTCTTAGGTATGTAATTATAAGTATGTATATAACGCGTGAGGAATTTATTTCTTACATATTTAAATTTAAATATATATCATATGCACTTACTTCATCATCATCAACATCATTATTATCATCTTTTTCTTTCTCGCGCCTTTCTTGTATCAACTCCCTTTTCCTCTCTTGAATATACATATGTTTATGTATTTATATATATATATATATATTTATATCGCGCGCGTTTAGGTCGCCCAGTTATGGATATTATTAAGTAATGTACGACACTCACGCACACGCTTTTTATATACAACATATGCAGATATATAAATAAAAAAAAAACCTACGTATTTATTTTTTCGCCTCCACAACAATCATATTCATATCAAATCTAAATATATACGAATAATACACACGTATGATGTTAATTAAAATATTAAAATTTGAAATTGAGAAAAAATTTTTTTTTTTTTTTTCATTTTTATTATTAATTTAAAAAATAAATTAATTAAATATATTTGAAATTAATTGAAGTGTTAACAGTTGAAAGTGAGGAAGGAGTGTTTTTCTTTTTTGATTAGTTGAAAAATTATATGAATAAAATAGATATAAAATTATTCAAAATATTAAAATTTGAAATTGAGACAAAAAAAAATTTTTTTTTTCTTTAGTTCGAAAATTTATTTAATTAAATATATATAAAAATTAATTGAAATATTACAGTTTGAAATTGAGATTTAAACATTTTTTTGCTTTCTAATTAGTTCGAAAATTTAAATTATAAAATACATATAAAATTATTCAAAATATTAAAATTTGAAATTGAGAAAAAATTTTTTTTACTTTTTGATTAGTTCAAAAATTAAATAAATAAATTACATATAAAATTAATTGATATATTAGAGTTTAAAATTGGAAAAAAACATTTTTATCTTTCTAATTAATTCAAAAAATTAAATTACAAAATACACATAAAATTAAAAAAAAAAAAAATTTATTTTTCTTAACTAATTTAAAAATCAAATAAATAAATTACAAATTATAAATACAACTTCAACTGTTTGAAATTGTTATTCATACATCAATAACAAATTTATACATAATTTACTAAAAAAAAAAAAAAAAAAAAAATTATTTATTTTTTATTTTTAATTATATGCAACGCCATACATTAATATATTTATATACATTTTCTGTGCTTTGTATGCATGTATCTATACATATAAATACATGGATATGTATATAATGAAGAGAAGGAAGGAGAAAGAGTAAGATAAAATGCGCTTGGCTCGCTTTGGTCTCGAGCTACATACAAGCAAACGTCGTGAAGCCGACTCTACTTCCGTGGCGCGTCGTTGGGCCGACTCTCGTCGAGTCAATCTAACTATATGCATTCATATACATATGTATATTTGTGCATATATACATGTAGACATGTATTATAACACACTAGTGGGGCGGACTATACGTGTACACGACCTAAATAAGATGCGATGCCCCCGCGGCGAAAATAATTCATACGACGCGAGGTCCGCGCGATGCAATGCTTCCGCGCTTTTCGAGCTTTTCTTTTATTTTATATTTCACTTTACTCCATTTTCATCTGTCCTTTTATTTACCTTTTAACCCCTCCAAGCGCAACCGTATTATAATAATAACCGCAAAAAATCTCAGTGTCAATTAAAATAATAAAATATTTCTAATTTCATAAGAAAATTCGTACGATAAAATTGGTTTAAATTTTATATTATTTTTTTATTTTTATTTTATATTTATTAATGTTTATTTATTTTTTTTATAGTTTGTAAATATTATAGAGAGTATAAGGGAATTTATTGCTAAGTTAAAAGATGAATTTCATTGATAGGGTAGTGTGAATTATTGTGTGGTAGAGAAGAGAGACATTGTATAATATTGCCGGTGAGTTAAACTAGGTCACGCGCGCTTCGACCATTTAGGATCAGAGCTTTAAAGGTCCCGATAGTTTTCCCACGTGGTTCTCAGTGAGTTGATAGAGAGGATGAGGAGTAGAGAGAGGAGAAAAAGGGGATATGAAAAGTGGGAGAGATTGGAGTGTAGACTATAGAGGAGAGAAGTGAGAAATTCTGGAGTGCGCCGGACACGTCCTAACTCGTCCTGAATTCTCGCGCGCGCATTTGGTTTCACTTTCAACGAGTGAGCGTGTCGCGACCAACTTCGTGTCGCTTCAACTGGCACACCGCATTCACATATACATACATACACATGTGTATGAGTGTGTACACACAGTACCTATACTCTTTATACAAATAGAAAATACAAGTAGAAAAATATAAATACATTATTTCTTTTTTTTTTATATGTTTAACTGCGACCTACTGATAACAACTTTACTTACACTTATTGTATATACGTAGGTATATAATATATGTATGTATACATATATGAATGTGAGGATTTTAAAGATGTCTGACTGAAATTATTTGTTTCTACTTAAGTTTTTTTTTTTATCTATTTTTATTTGTCATTTTGTTTATTTTATTTTTTATTTGGGGTATTTTTATATTTTTTTTTATGAATGTTGTATGTATATAGGCTGAGTTTAGTGTGGTTGTGAGGCATACAAATGTATGTGGATGTATAGATATACTTGTTTGACTTGGGGTGAATAAAAAAAAAGAATGAAAAGGGAAAAAAAAATTGGACTCGCGTTGAAATGCGCAATAAATGACAGAGCACAGAGTTAATATATGAAAGTGCGACGGTTTTACTGGGGTAGTAGGAATACATATGTATATGTATAATACATGAAAATATTTTGGTTTATGTATGTGTATTTTAGAAGTAAAAAATCATAACTTTATTTTTATGAATTTTTAAAATAAAATAAATATAATTTTTCATTTTTATTGATTATTCAGACACATATTAATAATTAAATATGTGTAAATAATTTTTTTTTGTTCATAATTATATGATATGAAATTATATAATGAATATTGCAAGTTTTCGAAAATTTTATTTTTTTTTTTTTTAAATAATATTATGAAATTTATATAAAATTAAATAAAAATTAAAAATATATTGAGGTCGTTATTGATTTTTTAAATAATTATAAATATATATAAATTCTGAATTTAAAAAAAAAAAATCAAAATTTCAAATTTCAAATTTGAAAAATAATGAAAATTCAAAGCAAAATTTTTTTCACACAAAGATTTAATTTACCATCTAATTAAAATTATCCTTACATAATTTTGTGAAGCAAAAAAATTTTTTTTAATAATATAAATTATATTTAATCTCAAAATTAGCGAGAAAATTCAGTTAAATTTATTTCAAATACCATTATTTTTTACTTCCCCTAACAAATATCTATATATATGTATCTATCTATATACAATATACCCTCTCATCTGTAAATAAAATTTTCAAAATGCATTGTTTGATGCCTAAAAGCACATTGCACATTTTCAAACGTACAAAATTCCTAATTCACATATAAATAAATAAATTTATATGTGTGTGTTGGCGTCAACTACCGCGATATATTCCACCCCAAAGAGCGAATCATACGTATACATACATAGATATATATTACAGTACATATATGTATAAAGTATATAGAAATAAGCAGAGTGTGAGTTATAGGAGTATTATATAGGCTTGGTAGTCGCGCGTGAGCTTCGCTCGATAGCAAAGTGCGCGCTTCCCCTTGACGACGAGCTTTCAGTGTAAATATATATGTACATGTGAATGCATACGTGTATGTATATGTATAGAGACACACTGACATTATTAAAGGGGAACTGTTGAAAATAAAACGATGAAAATCAGTATTTCATTTTCTTAAATGAATATTTAGAATGATTTTTTTTTTTAAATGTTTTATTGATTTGTTTATTATTTCTTTTTCTTTTCAATAATTATTTAGGCGAGTTTATAAGGTGTAGGGGAAATTTTTCATAGATAAATTATGGTAGAAAAAAGTTTAGATTTAGATATTTAATATGAGTTTTTGAAATAAAAATTGTAATATTTCGTTGAAATTATTTTTGAGTGGTAATTTTTATTTATAAACAATTTGGAATATTAATATTGTTATAGTGTTTGGGAAAGATTTGTGATAGTTTTGATGAATATTGTAGTTTTGTAGAATATTTTTGGTTCCTAATGTGGACCCCCTTTTTTTTTAATTTCAGATTTTTGAATTTAAATTGTGAATTCATTTAATAGTTATTTAAATAAATGAATTTATATTTTTGTTTGTGTATTTATTTACTTGATTCTATTGAGAAATAAATTATTAGTATCGTAATAGAAATGATTGTTGAAATCAAAAATAAAATATTGGCAATAGAAAGAATATGACAGTCCAATGATTTATTAGAAGATGATTTATAATCATATTCATTTATAGTCTATTGGAACATAACCGTATACATATTTTAATATTATACATACGTCTATGTATATAATACATACATCTATGAGTTGAGTCTCCCCATTTGTTTATAACTCCGTTCACGTCCAATTCCTTTCTCTCAATTTTTTTATTTCACATTTCCCTTTTATATTTTTTATTATTATAAAATTCCATGCGTGGCTCAAACTACGAATGACTAAGAATTATCCTCACACTATTTCCACTTGAAATAACCATTCACATTGATCAAACACAAAATAATTATCAATAATAATAATTTTATCTATCTATTCAATGGATAAATTATTGAATTTATTTTAGATTATTGCGAATATAGTTTTATTATTTGTACCTACTTATAACTATTTTTAATTAATTTTTCTTCAATATTGAATGAGTCATTTACTCACTTATCGTACGTTCTATTTCAAATAAATGTCTTTTTAATGGAAAAAAAATTTTTTTTTTATACTTTGCATTAAACCTTCGAGCGAAAAAAAAAATTATGAACGATGAATGTGAACGTTGGGCTTTAGACTACTGGACATATGTCGCACGAGGCGTTTAAATTGCCTGCGGGTAGTTGCTTCACTTTTTCAGACGTCACTAAACGTCACTATACGTCATCTACACTGCGTTCTCGCATTTAAAAGTAAAGAAAAATAAATATATATCTGTATAAATGTATATTTATATAGATTTATATTAACCCCAATATTGAAAAATATGCAAGCATCGTGCGATTATTTATTTATATTGAGGGATTACGTAAGGGATTGAACGATGGAAAAAACGCGAAAATAAAGCGATTTGTAGAAATATTTTTTTTTTCAAATTTTTAGTAGAAATTTCATTTCTGTCTTTTTTTTTTATTATTCATCCATACTCAGAGAAATCATGCAATATTTATTCGATAAATTCCGATACGAATTTTATAAATAGCAAATACGAGAAACGAGTGAAAAATTTAAAAAAAACCAAAAAAAAAAATTTTTTTTGAAAAAAAATTTTTTTTTAGTTTTTTTTTTAACTTGAGGAAATTGACATTTTTCAGATGTTTATGTAAAAGAAGAACAAATAAGGATGGTAGACTTTGTAATGACGCTTATTGGGACATTTTGGGGCGAGTGATAAATAAAAAAAGAAAATTGTGAAAAAAAAAAAAAGAAAATTTACAAATATATATATACACATGAAAAATTATAAAATTTGTTAAAATGGCGCTGGTACGTCATACATTGTGATATGTGACGCGTGAATTAAAATATTATAATAATTGTTATTACTATTATTATCAAAATTATTTGTTTTTGTTTGGTTGTTTGTGGGTGAATAAAAATTATTTTATTGAAACAAATGTAAATATACATATAATATACGCAATATACGTATATAGTCGTGTATATGTACTCGCGAGAGGATTACATTGTGGAGTACGAGGATAAGTACGGTCATCACGGCGTTCAATATGTTCGAGATGTGGAGCGCGGTGAGTTCCAAGTTGGAACACTCCGCGACCTCCTCAGGTTCGCCGTTACCTCTTACTTCGCATGCACCACAAACCCCCCATACGTCATCAGGCAGCATAAAAGGTAATAAATAAAATGTAATAGTTGTAAAAATCATTAACTTATACTTATTTAGAATAAAAAATTTTTTGCAAAATTTTTTTTTTTTTTTTTTTTTTTGATTAAAATTTTTTCATTTGGAGATTTTTATTTATTATGGATAGAATATGAGGAAAAGTATCATTAGAGTGTTTTGAAATTTTGAATTATTGAAACTGAAGTGTCATTTATATTTGTTAATTGAAGTGAAATTTTAAATTTATTTTTCGTGAAAAATATTTATTGAAATATTAATATTTTATGATTTTTTTTTTTTTTTGTTAACTTGTTATTTTATTTAATAGATTAATGAAAGATTTCGTACTATATTGATTAATTTTAGATGCATAAGATTGATGAATATTTTAATTTTGAGCTGTTTCTCAATTTTTTTATATTAAAGTCAAAAATAATTTTTATTCATGTTCAAAGTGCAAAAAATGTCTTCAGAATAATAATATTTTTTATCTGAAAATAGTTTCGACATTATTGCACCATTATACATAGGTTAAAAAGAATATATTGATTAAAAAATAATTAAATTTTTTTAATTGAATATTTCGAATTGATTTTAAAAATAATTTTTTTTTTGAAAATAAATTAACTTATTCAATTTTATTTATTATAAATTATTTAATTCTTTTTCGTAATTATAATTATATCAGGATGTTAAAAAAATCCATAATAATTCATAAAAAAATTATATTTAATATTTTTAACGAACACAAAAAAAAAAATTAATGATTGCCTGTTCAACACGCAAATTTTCTCTGTCCTAATTTTATTCCCCAATTATTCTAAGTACTTACATAATTAAAAACCCATTTAACAAGACATAAAATAATAAAAAACAACAATCATAAAAATTTAAATACCAATAAATTAACTAAAAAAAAATTTCAATTTTAACAAATGATAAACAATAATGATTAATATAAAATATAAATACATAAATTATTATGAAAAATAAATAATAGTCATTCAAATTGAAATCATACATTGACATTAAATCATTATCAATATTTTATTATTTAATTTATTATTTATCATTCAATATAAAAATTGTTGAAAATATTTTTCACAAGTTCCTCATTTAAATTTCACAAAATTCCAATTATTTATACATCTAATAAATAATTACACACATATATTTATTTAAAAAAAATCGGTATTTACCATTTGTATATTTACTTTCACTGTAAAAAAAAACATCTACACAAATACAAATGAATTCAAATTAAAAAAAAGAGCATGAACAATTTTTTAAAATTAAAAAATGATACAATCTACATTTCATAATATTTTTTTTTCATCTTCATTTTTTTTTGCGTTGTATACCTGCCATGACAGATCAATTATTGGTTGATTCGATAACATCAACTCAATGTACTAAAGATTAAACGATAAAATATAAGATATCGTGTATGCTCAAGGGAAAAAAAAATTTCAAAAAGAAAATAATATTGTTAGAAAATTTATTAGCAAATGAAATTTCATCTGAAAATTAAATTAAAATATAAAAAAAAAAAATAACAATTATAATTAACTATTATTATTTATTTATTTATTTATTTATTCAGTTATTTATAACTGAATACATTAAATATTTAGTTGAATAAAATTATTATTGTGAGAGAAAGTACTTTCGAAATATCGAATAATTAATACATCAATGATAAGAATGAAAATAGAACTCGTTGTTTATTCAATGTTTTGATATCTGTAACCAGCATTGAAGTGAATATATAGAAATAATACTAATGTAAAATATCGAATGAATGGCAAAAAAAAAAGTATGATAATAATGATAATAATGATAATGAAATAAATAAATAAATAGAAAATACAGAGAGAAAGAAAATAATAATTTCTAAATCGTTTACAGACGAGTAAAGTAGGCCTCGATTTGGAAAATTCTGTGGAATGTTCTGATAACTTTATACAACTATTACATATACATATATATTAAAATAATATATCCATGTGTTTTTTAAATAAGTATGAAAATTTATATGAACTCTGATGTTAGATATCTTCTTTCCACATTAATTTATTTCATCAATAATATTTAATGACTTCATAGACGAATATTCTCTTAATTATATTTCAGAATATTATCAATAAATAATATTTAGAATAATTATTACCTCCGGATAAAATTTTTATTATTAACTTTAACCTACTTTAATAATGTCACAAAAAATAAAATTGACAATTCTATCAAATATCTTCATAAAAAAATGAGTCCAATGATTCAATAAAAATTAATAATTCTTTAGATAATTATAATTTGTTTTTATATTTAATTTCTTATTAATTGTTCGAAATTATTTTCTTACATAGATGTGTGGTTGTGTATGTATAAATATATATATTTAGGTAATGGAGAATAATTGTGATACACGTAAAATATTTTAGTGTTAATTATGATAAATTTCGAATTTTTATTTTATTTTTAATTTTTTTTTTTTTTATTTTATAGAAATTTTTTAAAGTTATTATTCTGTTTTTGTGTGTATTTGTAGTGGTAAATACAGGAATATGTTTAATGTTTTTGTCATGGTACAGAGAATTTCATCATCGTGGACACGTTAGTTAATTTGCTTGTGCTCTCGATCTCGCAGGGAAAATAAACCACAATATTAAATATGTATACATGAATGGTTATGTACTCATACGCACATTTTGCCATTCAGACACTTTCGAAAATCATATATATGTATTTTTCGACAATGTCAAAATGCTTTCGTACATATGTTAAAATTATAAATTGCATGAATTACTTTCATAAATATAATTAAGCACTTGGCAAAAAAAAAAAAAAAAAAAA
>JAQQBS010001424.1:5882787-5893874 GCA_030347275.1 Microctonus aethiopoides
AAAAAAAAAAAAAAAAAAAAATAAAAATAATTTATTTAATTTGCCAAATAAATTGTTTAACAAATTAAAGCTTTTGTTTTTATATTTTTTCAATTCAATTCTTTGTTTATTATTTTTTTTATTTATTTATTTATTTATTTTTATTTCAAAAATAAATCTTGGGATGATTTTTTTATTTTATTTTCTACTGAATTTGAATTTATTTTGATGTTAAAATTTTCACACGAATATATAAAAGAGAAATGTCTGTGTAGGTGACTGTGTATGGGTAGAGTTCAACGTGTATATTTGTGGTCACGCGGTGTGAGTGTCCATGACGTTTTACGAAACAAAGTAAGAGGCAAAACTTGGTGCTGTTGCTGTTGCTGCTAAGTCTGATTGGTAATAAGTATATACAATGTTCAGCATATAGTGCAGTTGCCTGTCAAACCTCAACTCAGTTGCATCACATTCAACTTTAATTTAAAAAAAAAATTTTCTATTTGCATACAATATATTTATATGATTATGAAAATTTTTATTTTGTAAATATTTACAGGTGCGCGAGAGTTTTTGGATTTATTTAAATTGATATAAATATAAACGTAGGCGTTTGTATAATTTATTTATATTTTTTATTGATTTGGGAATATTTTAAGACAAAAGAAAATAATTGGATGTAATATTTAATCTTTTGTTTATTGATTTATTATTATTGTTTTAATTTTATTCATGTCTAGACACTATTGAGTGTAATTTTTAAATTAATATTAAAATTTTTTTTTTTTTTATATTTTTCAGTACTGATTTTTTTATTTAATTAACAGTAAATAATACAACGTGATGTTGAATATTAATGTATAATTTGTTGGATAAAGTGTGTGTTTTTATGTGGGGAAAAAATTGGTGGTGAATGCAAATTAAAATCATTTGTTAAATTTTATTTTATAATTTTTATTATATTTTAGAAAATTCATTCGATAATTTTTTTAATAACTTCATTTTTTATCGTTCGAAATTTATTAATTTTTATTAATGTTTATTAATGAAGGAGAAATAAATTAGATATAAATAGAAAATAATTAATTTAATAAGAGAAAATTTATTTTGAATTTATTTTTTATTATTATTTATTCTTGCAATTGTAATTTATTTATTAATTAATCATAAACGTGTTTGTTTGTTTATACACATTGTGACAATGCTTTCAAGTGAAATCAAAAGTTAATTGATAATTTAATATAATACAGTGAATGCAAAATTTATAAATGAATATTTTTTTTTTCTTTATAATATTCATCAATTTTTTTTTTTTTTAATTATAAAGTTTCAACCTCTACCAATTTTTTATTTTTCATAATATATTTCTCTCTCAAACTTAATGTTTTCTCATCTTTTGTTACTTAATTATTTCATATTTTATTCTTCAATTTGTTTAAAATGTTCAAAGACTTTTGAAATAAAATAAAAAAAATATTCTGAATATTTTTTGTCTTCTATTTTTCTATTTATTTTCATGAGTTCATAGAATGTTGCAATAAATAATTGAACAATTGCTGCGGTTAGTAAATTACATTCAAACGTATATATTTATCTCAACTCTATTCTTAGAATTATTTATAGAAATAACGTAATAAATAATTTAAGTGTAAACTACTATTCAAAATAATAAAAAAATTTATTTCTCTCAGTAACAAAAAAATATTATAAATATTATAAAACTTTAAAATCAACATCAATACTGAAAAACAATATAAATAAAAAATGGACAAATAAAATAACAACAAAAGATTTAAAAATAATAAAATAAAAAAATAAAACTGAATAATTTTAAAAAATCTACAAGAAAATAAAAACAAGATAAATATAAATATAAATAAAATAAATATTTAAATGTCCATAAAATTCATTATATTATTTATAACTCAAGAAATAAATTCATCTTGACATCAGTGTCATAAGATGATTGTCAATATTATTATGCAAACGAAAAAATTGCAAATAAAAAAAAAAGTGAATGCAAAAAAAAAAAAAAAAAAAGAAAAAAAAATCAATTATCAATTATTGCGTGTACAGTCGCGTGTCGCTGCAGCTATTTAAATATATATATTTAATTTTATGCACTGATAGTAGGGGTGGGTCGAGGATAGTAGTGGTAAAGTGAAGAGAATGGAAATTGAAGAATATTAAAAAGTTGATGAAAATAAATTTTATTTCATTTTACTTGTAAACTCGAGAACGAATGTACTAAAAAATACAAAACAAAATTCTACACTTAATTATATTATTAATATTTATACTTGAATACTTAACTGTTTAATCATAATATGTGTTAGAAAATTGTATAAATAAATAAATAATTGTCCTGTGTTTATAATAATAAAATTGTAAGAAATATTATAAAAAAAAAATTTTTTTTTTTTTTTTTCAAGGGAGGTGAATATTTATTTTTTTGTACAACACACAAAATAACATGGCTGAAATAGACAGTGAAATGTTACGAGTCAAGAACGATGAAAATTTGGTGAAGAGTCGTGAGCACATGACGCCAAAAAATTCAGAATTAAATGAAAATAATTCAAAAATTGATTTAGGAAATTATAAAAAAAAAGATGAGTAAGTAATAATAAAATTGTTTATAAATATATGATTTGATATTATTTATTATTTATTTCAGTGCGATTAATTTGGATGATGCATTGGTTGATAATCGAAAAAATAATCAAGGTTCAAGTGACATTGATAAAATGTGGAAATCTTTAGTTAAATGTGATGATGATGATAATGATGAGAAAAAAATTGTAGAAAAAATGGTAAATGATATTGCAACGGGATTAATTGATGAAGAGAATTTGGAGTTAGGTGAAAATATAATATCTAATGATGAAGAACTCGACCTGGACCTGGCTGAACCCACACCCGAGGTGATGGAGTATGCAAAAAGAGAACTCGGTGAAACGGATGAGGTCAAGTGTCAGACACTGCAAGAGCTTCGCGACATGATATACGGTAATTATTATTATACTGCACTAAAAGTATAACCACAATAATAATTTTTAGTTGTATTTCATATAGATTTATATGTATTTATATGAATTAAAATTTATTATTGTATTTAAATAATTTATTTATTTAGATAAATGAAGGAAAATTAAAAAATTTTTATTTATTTTATTTTATTGAGTAAAAAAAATTAATTCTTCAATTTAATAAAAAAAAAGTTGAGAAATTATTTTTCAATAATAATTTTAGATAAATTTAATTGTATACAATTGAACAAAATTTTTTATTTAAAGCAAATCACGAGACTTTAATTAATTTTGATAATAAATATTATTTTATATTTTTTTTAAATGAAAATAAAAATTATTTTTCTTCTTAAATAATTTTTTTTTTTTTTTAATAAAAATTTTATACAATTGTATACAATTGAACAAAGTTTTTTATTTAAAGCAAATCACGAGACTTTAATTAATTTTCATAATAAATATTATTTTATATTTTTTTTAAATGAAAATAAAAATTATTTTTCTCCTTAAATAATTTTTTTTTTTTTTAATAAAAATTTTATACAATTGTATACAATTGAACAAAATTTTTTATTTAAAGCAAATAACGAGACTTTAATTAATTTTGATAATAAATATTATTTTATATTTTTTTTAAATGAAAATAAAAATTATTTTTCTTCTTAAATAATTTTTTTTTTTTTTTTTAATAAAAATTCTATACGATTCCAACATTTTTTATCATTACGATAATATTTATTTCACAAATAAATTTTGAAAATTGTCTGAATTTCGTTTTTAATATTTCAAAATAAATTTTATTTGCTCAATAATTTGCTCCAGACGAATAAATAATGAATTCTTTATCTATTAATAAATATAATAGACAAAATCGTCAACTAATATTTTTTATCACTTTTATAAATGTCCAGGATGATGAAAAAAATTATAATTTAAATTTAAACAAAATGTATTTGCGAATTTCGTTCAACTGTTGATAATTTTTCTTATCAATTCGCGATTAAAAGTAAATAAAAAAAATAAAAAGAACAATAAAATTGAATATGGTTAAAAATTAACATAGAGAAACTTGTCTCCTCTGACGTAACAGTAGTGTCAATATAATCAATCGATCGGCAGAAAGAGGCGAATGTAATCCCCATCGTATGGACGACGCTTTCCTGATCAGATTCCTGCGAGCACGCAATTTCAATGTAAATCGAGCACATCGATTGGTAAGTCAATTTAAACATATATGTATACATTATATATAATATAAATAATAAATATCTATAATAAACAATTGTTTTTCGTTCAAATTTAGTTGTAATTCCAATTAAAAAATCAAAATTTACATCAAGAAATATTAAATGGAAAAAAATGAAAAATATTTTTATTATTATTTATATTTATTAAACTTTATAAAAATATTACGTAAGGATTTTTTATCTAAAGTAACATCACTTGTTTGATTGTATTATTATTTAATAAAATTAAATTTATTGTGTCTAATACAAAGTCTATTTAATAAATAAAATATTATTTATAATAAAATGATGAAATAGAAAAGAATTCTTTCGTTATTGCTTTAATTAGAATGTCTTTACACAAGGACAGTAAATTTAAAAAAATTATATTTCACTCAATCTGCATTGAATAAATTACTTCGTGATGAATAATTAATCAAATGAATTTTATTAGAGCATTTGCAAAAATAAATAAATTAAATAAAAAGAAAGAAAAATTATTTGTTTGCTTTTTTTTTTCTTTTTCAATATATAATATTTTTTTTTTCATTCTCAATTTAATTCAATTTGATTAATAAAATTATTCTTACACTCTTCATCTTATATGAATCAAAAGGAAGAAATTGATTATAAAGAAAATTAAATGCAGGATGAATTTAATAATTAAATTGATGAATTATTTTTAGGTTGTGAGATATTATAATTTCAAAGAAGAATATCCTGAAATACATAAAAATATTAATCCATTAAAAATGGGACATATTGGTGACGATGATGTAATGACTGTGCCAGCTTATCGTACACAATGTGGACGTAGATTAATGATTTATCGTATGGGCAATTGGGATCCAAAAAAATATGGAATTGAAGAGATATTCAAGGCAACAGTTATCATCCTTGAACTCGGTACATTGGAACCTCGAGCCCAAGTTCTTGGTGGTGTTGTGATATTTGACCTTGAAAATATTGCCATGACGCACGCGTGGAGTATTACGCCACAGGTATATCAAAAAAATATATTAATTAATTCATAAATATAAATAAATAAATTGAAATAATTTCTTTGAAGAAAAAAAATAAAAGTAAGAAAATTAATTTATCATTTTGCTTTTTAATTTTGTTTATTTATTTATTTTGAGGACGAGTGTTTGTTTATTATGAATCGATGGTTAATAAATTATTAGTTGAAGATTTGAAATTTTTAAATATTTTTAATTATTTATTTTTCTCAATTTATTAAATAATTTATTTTTTTATTGATAATAATTGAAAATTTAATTTTAAATATTTATAACATTTTTTTTTTTTTTTTCAATTAATTAATTTATTGTTTTATCACTAAAAATATTATCAACGACAATGAAAATTAGAGATAATATATTAATTCACAATAATTGAAAATTTCAAATTTTCATAATATTTAATATTTTTTTTTTTCTCAATTAATTAATTAATTAATTATTTTATCAGTAAAAATATTGTCAATGATGATAAAAATTAGAGATAATATACTAATATTAATTAAGAATAATTAAAAATTCCAAATATTCATTAAATATATTTTTTTTTTTTTCGATTAATTAATTAATTAATTTACTATTTTATAAAAATTTATTTTTCAAGATTGCATCGATGGTAATGGCACTAATGGTTTCATCATTTCCAATGAAAACTCATGCAATTCACATAATTCATCAGTCATGGGTATTTGACATGATATACGCAATGTTTAAACCATTATTAAATAAACAAATGCAACAACGTGTATTTTTCCATGGCGATGACATGACAAGCCTTCACAATCATGTGGCGCCAACGTCATTGCCAAAGAAATATGGCGGTACGCGTGACGAATTACCATATTCTAAGTGGATCGATTCACTTAGTATGAAACCGAAAATTGTCAAGGAAATGCATTCACTCGGTTATGTTGTTCCAGAAGAAATATTAAATGCAACACAGGAATTATAATTTTTCACATCATTATTTTCTCTCATTATTATTTTACATTATTATTTTTTTTTCTTTATAAAATTGTTTACAACAATTTTTTTATTCCTGCATTTTAATATTTTATTTCGTAGATTCACTGTCATTTATCAAGTAAAATAGCTGTCGATGTAGTTGGTGATTATGTTTTTGTTGATAAAATAAATAGAAAATTTAAGAAAAAAAAATTAAATTATATTCAAATTTTATTATTTATTATTAATTTATTTTAATTTATATTTTTTCTTTATTCGTTCTGATGTTTTTTTATATTTTTAATATAATGATACAGATAAAGCAAACAATTGGTTGATACTTTTAATTCTATAAACCTCTATATATATTTAAAAATATTTTAAATTCACTTAAAATTATTAATACTCTCTGTAAAAAAACTTATCAATGTTTAAATATAAATAGATGAATTTTTTATTATGATTTATTCATCAAATTTAATATTTTTCAGATGAATTGTACAGTTCAGAAAAAAATTATTATGTCTGAAAAAATCGTTAAATTAAAATCGAAATATTTAATGAAGAATTTTAATAATTAAAATCTCATATAAAAATTGTTTATTTATGTGTATCGCACAAGACATTTAATTCAGATTTATATAATTTTTTTCTAATAAAACGTTTTGTGTTTTAATCAATAAATTAATGGGATGATGAACAATTATGCAATGATTTCGTTAAAACCCACTAGTTCATCGATGCTAAATCGTAAAAATACCCATAGTCTCAAAATGAAATCTTTGATTCGCTTAAGGAAGCCATCTTCCTCCTCAGCTTCAGATGAGGCTTTAGTGGCTTCTACTATTAGTAATTGTGCCAGGATGGCGAAAATAACAATGTGTAAAATGTATTTATTCTGCAATCAAAAATAAAAATATTTTTTTATTTATAAAGTAAAAAAAAATTTATCACAGATGACAAAATATATTAAATCGTTTATAATTTTTTATTTTGTGCGAAAAACTTGAATAAATAATTATTTGTTTAAGAATAGAATGTGTTGAAGATTGATTAATGGATTAATAAATATTATAAATTAAATAAAAATCATTTTTATAAATAAATAAAAAAAAAAAATATTATAATTAAAAAGTGAAATATATTTTTTGGTAGTTGTAATTTATTTTTTTATTAACTATTTTTTATATAAATAATATTACACTAGTATGAAAATGAACATAAAAGAATTATTTTGCATTATTATAAAAAAAAAATGATTTTAAAATTTTAAATTACGTTTTTTAATGGGCATTTTGTTTATGAATATGTTGAAAAATGTTATTTGAAAATGTGGGGAAATTTTAATAGATATATTATAATTACAATAAAACTATAAAAATCTTACCATGATTAATATTTGTTAGATTATTTATTATAAATGTCACTGAACGTAAAAATACGTCTTAATACTATTGGAAATAAATTTATTATGTGAATATTCAGTCGAGAGACTCTCTTTATATAGAAGAAGACTGCCCTTACAAAACAATATTTAGATTATTTTTATCATTAGCCAGCGGTAATTACCATGCGTAATAAAATAAATTATTTTGTCATTAATTTTATCAACTGAAAATGAAATAAACTATCAAACCAATGTTTATCATGAATATTTCATTTATAATTTAGATTACGACGATATGATAGGACTAAATTTGAATATTAATGATATAAACAAAATAATTCGAATATTAGAAACGAAAATATTAATTTTTAAATAATTTCTGACACCAAAAAAAAAAAATTGAAAAATTAAGCAATAAAATTATCTTTAAAATCATATCGCTTCACATGAAAATAATATAATATTGTCAGTAAAAATTCTAATCTATTTTGAAATATAGAAAATGTGTATTTAATAATTTAATTAATATTAATTAAGTTTAATACATATGAAGATTTTTTGTATTAAAATATTTTTTTATTCAAAAATGAAAAAAAAAATATTTTATGAATTTTCGTATTACATTCGTTTTAACTGAGAGTAATATTAAGGGTTAAAAGTCAATTTCCCAATAGAAATCACTTCCGGTGAAGCCGGAAGTTGTGTCAAAATGCCAAATAGAAATTTTTTAATTTTTTAATCATAACAGGGAAATTTGTTCATTTCCAAGTGTTTCCCTCAAATTATTCTACAGATAATATAATGCTACAAAATCACTTTCAATAATTACTTCCGTTAAAATCGGAAGCCACACCATAACATAAAATGAAAAATTTTTCATTATTAAACATATCACAAGTAAATTCATCCATTTTCAAAATAACATATTTTAAAAATAATATTTTTCTCCTCGCTACAAAAATTCTAAAATACACATATTCAACTCCTCTATTTTTTTTTCTATACATTCATTCATTCATTCATCAATTTATCTTTCCAAATCTGAAAACAAAGCGTCCAACAAACAGATTTTTCCTTTCACCTCACACCTTTGAAATTAAATACAAAAAAAAAATTAAACCTTTCAAAAATATTTTTCTAAAAAATCCCTATCACTTCATTTTTTTGACTTTGACCTCTTTGACTTTTTCCTCACATACACATATCAATACCAAACATTTTGAGGTCACCAAAACAATTCCCACATTCCCTTAATAATTTACAAACAATTTTAATATTAAATTAAATATTAAAAATATAAAAACAAAAAAAAAAAAACAAAAAAGTCATTAATAAATTTTTTTTTTCTTCTTCTCCTTCTTCTTCCTCTTGTTTTTCCATCCCTACATTTTTTACGACAATTTTTCTTAGTGTTTCTTTAGATTTTATTTGTAGCGCTGGTTGCGCGTGTAATATCGATCCGAGGTCGGGTAAAATGAGTCGCGCATAGCGCACGCCTGAGTACAAGATAACACATCAGAGGTAGTGGTGGTGGTGGAGATGATTATATATACATGTATATATGTTGTGAAATGGCAGCGCCGTAAAGCGGAAAATAGTGGTGGGCATTGAGAGAACTTGGTAGTAACCCAGCCAGTCCCCCGCACGCGGGCGGTGGATCCAAGAGACCCCCGGGTGAACGGGTCGACGGATTGTCAAGCGAGTGAAGATATAAAGAGAAAAATATAGACTGAAAGAAGGAAATGATATGATAGATTGGCAAGTGATTGTCATTGTTATGTCAATAGAATAAAAACGAGTGAATAAAATAAAAATATTGTGAATTATTTTATTTATAAATTAAATAATATTTTGTGAGATTGTGAACAAATTTTTTGTGCGAGATAATTTTGAGGATAAAGAGAAGGGAAGGTTGATTTATAATTTTTGATATTGTGAATTAGATTAATGTGTTTTTAATTTGGGGAAAATATTTTTGATTTTTTGTGGTGGGTTGAGAATTTTTTTTTTTTTTTATTTTATTTTGTTTATTTATTTATTGTTTTATTTTTTGAAGGGTGATGGACGTAAGATGTGATGACAGCCGGTGCAGTGTGGGGGATGGAAAAAATATGAAGAGACAGAGAGAGTGGGAGAAAATTATTTGGATTTGTTGAAATTATTGAATGAAAATTTGAATTATTAAAATAATTAAATTTTTAAATTAAAAAAATTTATTAATATAATGTTTATAGATGAATAAAAATTACAGATTATATATTTATTCTTTCATATTATTCACACGTTTTTAATAACATTAAAAATAAATGAATGAATAAATAACAATAAAATAACAAAACAGGGAAAAGATTAAAAAAATATATAAAAATTATTTTAGCAATATTTACCATTGATAATAATTAAAAATAAATATAAAAAATTTCATCTTTGTTTAAATAGTTAAACTAAAATTGTCTCAGACTAAAAATAAAAATAAAAACATAAAAAAAAATAAATAATACACAAAGAACGCGTGAGAAAAGTGAACGAGGGGGAAAGTCAACCCAAGGCCAAATAAAATATGGCTCAAGATATAAATCACCATTCCAAACCACCCTTTTATTGACTCGAACTCAACAACAAAAACAAAAATAAATAATAACCAAAAAAAAAAAAAAAAAAAAAAAAAAAAAAAAAAAAAAAATTCACCATAAAAAAAAAATTACTAGTGTAAAAATAAAATAAAAAATCTTGATCAATTAAAAAAATCACCATGTCTCAAAGACAAATATTATTAAACGAGGAGTCGTACCTTAAATCCGGTCGGCCATCTCGATTATTCAAAACAAGTTTTTCAAATCCAAAATTAGAACGTCTTTATCGTGCTTCATCCCTTCAACAGCGACGGGGTGGTCTTCATTGCTTTTTATTATCAGCAATATTATATGATACATATACATTAGCATCACCAGAACCTGAGCCATTAGCAAAAGGTAGCATTGCAATATTTCTTGGATTAAATCTTGGATTATTGGCATTAGCTGAACGTGGAACAAAAGCACGTGATAAATTATGGTCAGCATTACCACACATGGCGTGGCATTTATCAATGGCACAATTACTTGGGCAATTATTTTTAAAACCAAATATTGTAACGCCACGAGACAGTCTTGGATGGTTGTTATTACTATTATATTTATTATTTGCAACATTACCATTGAGATTACTTCATGCAACATTACTTGCACTTGGTACTGCAACAACTTATATTGTTGCTGTTGTTGGACTTGCAAAAATTCCAACCCAAACCCCCATTGAAGTTTTAGTAAGTATTAATAAAATATTATTCCTAATATAATTATTTTAATTTAATAATTTATTTTAATTTAATAATTTAATTTATTAATTAATTATTTATTATTAATTATTTATTATTATTTATTAGTTATTATTTATTATTTATTATTTATATATTATTTATTATTATTAAACAAATAATTAATTAAATAATTAAAATTATTAA
>JAQQBS010001424.1:5911262-5926645 GCA_030347275.1 Microctonus aethiopoides
AAAAAAAAAAAAAAAAAAACCAAAAAAAAAAAATTTTTTTCAAAATTTTTTTTTTTTCAATTTTCTTAATACAAAAATTACATAAATTCCTGCACTAACCTGCATGTCTCCAATTCAGAGCTCATGGCATAAAAAAACCCAAACTTTCCCATTGACACATAATTCACAAATAAACCAAAAAAAATAAATAAATAAATAAACAATTAAACTAAAAAAAAAAAACTAAAAATCCTAATTAAATCCGTAAATCAAAAATAAAACTAAATATAATCCTCAACTATCACTCCTCACCACAATAATAAAATTCCCCAATGAAACAAATAAAAAAAAAAAAAAATCCAACCAAATTTATTTATCACTTTTCTTTCTGCTATTTTTCGTGATCGCGATGACTCGCGGTCAACTGACTGTACACAAATAAAATCCCCGTCCGAAGAGTCAGACGCGTTGGTAAGGTATCCAAGAGAAAAATAACCAATCTTGCGCAACGACAGTGAGCTTACAAAACCACCACTGTGTCCGCCACAACTTGTACTGCTACTACTACTAGTCGTACTACATACTACCACCTACTACTGCTGCCCCTTCTTAAGTCAAGCAATAAACGTGGTTGTATAATAATTATCGGTGAACCCGAGGGTGGAGCACGACAATATCAAGGTAAATAAAAATTAAAAAATAAAAATTATAAAATAAAAAATAAAAATTATAAAATTCATGCAAGAAAAATAATTTTATTTTTTATTTATTTATTTATTTATTTTTCCAATGTAGACAATCAAATTTCATTATCACATTGGTTTATACATGTGTATATGTTCAATGAGGAGTTAAGGTATAATATAAATTTATAATAAGTGTCCCAAAGGTCACGCAAAAATTAATTCTTTGATTATATTTAAATTCTTGCGCGAATTTTGAGACGCTTTTTATAATTGTGACGGAGATAAATGCAGGAGGGCGTGACGCCGGCGCGTGAACTATCCTGTAGGTCAAGGTCGCAGCCACAGATAACATGCTGATACATTAAAATTGTTCCTGCTGATGAATACATCTTGTAAAATGTGTATAGACTCAGCTTGCAATAATATAAACAGATGATTGTTGCTATTAAATGTAATAAAAGCTCTCGCATTTTATCTCTTTTTTTTTTTTTTGAGCTTGAAAATTCAGCAATTAAAATTTTTTTATTTATCACTTTGGGTTATTGTTATTTTATTTGATTTGAATTGAATTAAAATATTAAAATTTATATTTATTTTTAATTAAAAATGTCATGTTGAATAATATGAAAGAAAAATAATTTTTTATTTTTTGTTATTTTTAAATTTTAAAATTTTATTCACATTTATTTTATTTGGCAACACCTGCGGGGTGAAATTATTATTATTATTGTTATTATGAAATTGAAAATATATTGTTATGAATGGATAAGAAAATATTTTTTGAAATATTTTAAAATTTCATTTAATTTTATTTTATTATTTTTTAATTTATGTTTTTAGGCTTTTGTTTTTTTGTTTTTTGTTAATTTTTTTCTTTATCTGGCATATCAATTTGAAGAGTTTAATAATTGTGACAATGTTGTCGATTTATATTTAACCCTGTGGAATATTAAATTGTGAATGACAACACGCAATAAATATTTGTACATCGATGGATAAAATTAATTTACGTGCAGATAAATTTAACGATGGCATGAGTGGCAGTGAAATGCCATTGGGAATTGTTTGGTCACTCATAAATTGCATGTATACATGCAAATGCGTGCAATACACTCGAGAGTATATATTATATTAATTTAGAATGAAAAAAAAAATTAAATATCAATTTAATTTATATATTGATTTTATTATTTCAAAAATAAATTTCTCCATAAAAGCACAATATTAATTAACAATTAAATTTATATTAATAATACACATTTGTTGTTCATCTTTGTTTTATTTTATATAGGATGAAATTTATTAATATGCAAAATATATTTGGTAGATTTTTTTTTATTATAAATTTTATTGAGAGATGAAAAATTTTTTTTTTTTTTGCTTTAAAATCCTGCGGAAAAATAATGCGAAGGTTTTAATAAATTAATAAATAGTAATCCTGAGTAGATAGTGAATTAAAAGGATAAACAATAGCAATCGATTTAATAATAAATAATAGTTAAATGTAATAATAAATAAAATTGATAACAATTTTTGTTTCTTTTTTGGTTTAATATTTTTTTTTAAGGTTTTTTTTTCGCTGTTTTGTGATGAATTTAGGATAAAAGTGAAGATACAAAATCGATTGGAAATCGTATGAGCTTTCTGACGGGTATATAACATTTGAAGATAAAAAAAATAGTAATCATGAAAACAGTAGTTGAAAGCTGTAGAAAATAGAAAATATTTAGATTATGACCTAAATTTTTTTCTCATTTATTTATTTATTTTTTTTTTCAAAGCATTTTTATCAATAATCCCTGATGGATTGTGAATAATATTGATGTACCCATTGCAAAAATATTACTGTAGAAATAATAAATAATTCGTTTAAAAAAATAGGACATAATTTATTAACATTAATAATTTTTTTTTTTTTATCATTTAATCTCCTTTTATTTTTTATTCATCAAATGTTAATGATTTAATTTATTTTTCAATACAAATTAACATGATTAATGTTAATTAAAATGCAAACTTTATTCTATAATGAAATAAAATTTTTGCATAATTTATAAAAAATATCAAACACATTTTGTTTTAATATTTAATTTTTATTCTATTTTTAAATTTTCCTACTTTTTTTTTTTCTCTAATTTATTTATTTCCTCTAGATAATTGTCGAATACATGTGTAGATTTAATATATAATTTACATGACATTTATAAAAGTCTCGAGATAAAACTAAAAAAAAAAAAATTAATAAGCACGATTTAACCATTTGGAAAAAAAAAAAATTATTATTATGTAGGGCAAACACGACATGAATGAACAATTTAAGACCTCAACTCCAGGGATTCTGAATAAATATACGAAATAGAATAATAGTGTTTATTCATCTGAAGGTATTTAACCATTAAATTGTTTTTTCTATTTAATTTAATGCAAAGAAAAATATTTTATAATAATTGAAAAATTAATTTGTGTTAAATTTATTAATTTATTAATATTATATTTAAACAAAAAAATAAGGGGTAAATTTTTTTATATAAACATTGAATGAATAGAAAAATAATTGATGATTTAAAATATTAAATAATAAATCAGTATTATTTTATAAATAATTAATTCAACATTAAATTGTGTCAATATTTAATTATATTTTTTTTTTTTCAATTATTATTTTATATACATATTTATATTATTGCACAAAAAAATATTAAACAAATTATAATATTGTCTTTATTATTATTCCAATTAAATATTATTATAAAAGTCAAAATTAAATTTTTTATTTCACTTTATTTAATTCAAATCAATAAAATAAAAAATTAACTAAATTTATCATCAAATTAATTAAATAATTAAAAATAATTAAATAAAATCTGTTTCAAACAATACAAAATACCCAACATACATATCTAATTATTATTCCAATTGTCATAAAAAATAGAAAATAATAATACCCAAAAAAAAAAAAAATAGTAATTTTCTATTTTAATCTTAAATTAAAATAACGAAAAAAATAAAACACATCATCAATCAACAATGAAAAATATATATACATATATATATATACAATATATATCAACGTTAACCCAATGAATCACTTGATAAAAAAAAAAATCAACTCATGAAGCAAATAAAATAAAAAAAAAAAGCTTAGAATAAAAATGAGTGACGTAAGTTCTTTTATACTGTGCAGTAGAGCATTAAAAAAAAAAAATGCATGACGTGTGAGTATGAAATGAAACACACGTGCGTGTACATCGGAACCGTACAAAGAGAAAAAGAAAAAAAAAAAGGAATAATTTAAACGAAATAACAACAGCTATGAAAGAAGGAAGAAGAAATAAAAATAAAAAAACGAAATGGATAAAAATAACATCAGGAAAATAAGTTAAATATACAAATATATTTTTTTTTGCAATACTATATATGTATATACATATGTAAAATAACAATTTGAATTCGAATACATATGTACTCGTAGATAGAAATGGATATGTGAATTATATTTGTAAATAGTAGAAAATATATAGAAAAATAATCCGCGTTGTATTGAACGTTTGAGTTGAGAGTCTGGGCCATGGCCAAATAATATTTGCGTAGATGATGACAGGATGCAACACGTTATATCTAGTTATGTACATATGTATATAGATATGTATTTGTATGTATAGAGAAGGTTATCAGTTAAGCTATAAAAAAAAAATTAAATCAGGTGAATTATTTTAAAAATAATTTAAATATTTCAAAATGTAGAAAATTATTTTTAGATATTTTATGTTAAATTAAATAAATAATACTGTGATATAAATTATTTGTTTGAGAGTACTGTGAGGAATAATAAAGCGAATTATTGAGGTGGTTAATTTGTTTAGTTAATTATTTATATTTATTTTTTGAAAAATGTTGGAAAACATTCCTGAATTTTTATGTTTATAAATATTTAAACGATTTAAAAATTCTTTTTTATTTATAATTGCAAGCTTAATATTTATTATTTATATTATGTTATAAACATGTGATATTTATTTTTCCTTGTGAATGTTAGAAATAAAATTATTTTCAATCTAATTTATAATTTTTTGTAATGAGGAAAAATAAAATAAATTTTTTTTTAATTTAAAAAACTATTTGTAATTAATAAAATAAATAAATTAAGAAGAAATCAATAATTATTTATATAACGTACATTTATTATTAATAATTAATATCAATATTAAACACAGATATATTTAATAAATCATTAAATAAAATAATTATTTAATTTATAATTTTTTGTAATGAGGAAAAATAAAATAAATTTTTTTTTAATATAAAAAACTATTTGTAATTAATAAAATAAATAAATTAAGAAGAAATCAATAATTATTTATATAACGTACATTTATTATTAATAATTAATATCAATATTAAACACAGATATATTTAATAAATCATTAAATAAAATAATTATTTAATTTATAATTTTTTTTCATTGAATAAAAATGTAAAATTATAATTTTTTTCTTCATTGTTAAATCTTTTTTAAACATTTGATAATGTAAATTTTATCAATACCGATGATATGAATAAACGTCAATACCGATCTTTTTAGCTTCAGAATAAAATATAAATATTTGTTGAACGATTGTTCAATAGATGGCGCGTGATGTATATTTATATATACGTGTAGTAATTACATATGCATGATTTAATATTTCAATTTGACTTACCAGGCAGATAAATGATGGCCGCCGGCAGGGAAAGCTCTCTTCACATTCGGAAAAAAAAAATTGTGGACAAAAAAAAAATAAATCTTCATTCGTTCAATCGTAAAAATAAAGTCGACTCTTTGTGTTACTTTCTTTCAGGTTTAAACTTGAAAATACACGTTATAATAAATATTTTCCTCCATTTTACTCTCTACTATATGTTATAATAATACTAAAATTATTAATTTTATTTAAACTCTCATCAAAAAAAAAATATTAATCAATCAAAATTAATAAAATAAATATATCAAATAATTAATTTCATTTCGTTTATTTATTTAATTGTCTAGTTATTAAATTTATTTATTTATTTATTCGTTCAGAAAGTAAATAAATAAATAAAATGGATTAAGTTACATTTATTTATTCATTCATTTTTTTTTTTAATTCAATTTTATGTATAAAATATTTATAAGAATTAAAATTAAAATAAAAATATGGTAAATATAAAATTTGTGTTAATTATAAAATTAATTACTTTTCACTATTAAATGTTTAAACGAAAAAAATATATTTATATAAATACATAAAGATGAAATAATTTTCAAGTTTAATATAATAGTTTTCAATATTATATTCCTAAATTTAAAAAGTTATCTGTGATGATATAATCACAAACTTTTAAAAATTGTATTTGTGTCATAACTTTTGATTGCATAATTTACCAAGACAAATGTCTCTTTAAATAACTTCTATACATAAATTTATACATACATAATATGTATTATATTCGATTGCATGAATTAAATACATAAATAAATGATTTCTATAAAATAAATTAACGTCAAATTAATCTTCTGAAAATTTTTTTTAAAAAACATTATTAAATTTCATGCCCTTTATATATCAAATGTTATATAAAAAATCCATTTGCAATATATATTTATTTATTTTGTATATACCTAATTATCAAACAAAATATTTCAACAGATAATATAAACATTCATATTAAACAATTACACATTTTCTTTCTGTCATCTTTAACTTTCTGTAAATTTTTTTTGTCTATAAATAAAATACAATTGAGAAATAAATTTAACATTTAATATTTTATCTACGTCAATTTTTATTTTATTTATAAATCTATATAAGTATCAAGATATTATAAACAAATGAAAAAGAGGTAGAAAGATGTTTATTTTTATTAATAAAAATAAGATAAAATTTTGAAAAGAAATTAAATTATTTAATTGTACATTTCACAAATAAATTAATAGACTGAAATTATTCAATTATATAAATGGATATATTTTATTTATATTGCATGACGCACCCTATTGTGAATGTAAATGTCGAATTGATAAATTCCAAATAGGTAAGTTCAAATAATCTCATCATTATTCTTACTTTCAATATCGCAAGTTTAAAAATAAAAAAAGAATAATTTATTTTTCCTTCACAAAAAATAGTCAACAAAATTCTATTTATAATCAACCACACATTCAACTGACATTTTACCACCAATAAATTCATATTAAATATCATCAACCCACCAATAAAAATATTTAAAACCCCCTCCAAAGAAAAAAAAAAAATAAATTAATCTGTAAAAATTGTCAAAAAAATTAAAACAAAATTCAATTTATTTTTTAATTATAAAAAATCATTGCGAATAATTTTCTATAGCAGATCTCCTCAACGCTATCAACAACTATACATTGCCCAAGAATATTACAGAAAGGGGGCGCAAGAAAAGAAATATAATATCGCAGTAGTGTGGAGGTGGCAATATAAGGCCCAAGCAAATGTGGCGCACCTCAGTCAGTTCATAAACGTTTACCTACGGTATCCCAAGGCCCCCACTTTACCCCACTCTCAAGTGTATTTTTTCACCTACAAACAAACATACTCAATACAAAAAAAAATAAAAAGAAAAAAAAATAAATGAATACATACATAAACATGTTATTTATATTTATTAAATATTTATTTCTTAAATGAAAAAAAAAAATTTTTTTTTTTTCATTTTTTTTTCTTGCAATTCGTGGTTAATATATTTCACCGGAAGTTGGTGGCACTAAGTAACTTGACTTCACCCTTTTCTTCTCTTTATTTTACATACATATATATTTATTAATGTATAGATTAAATATTTTTTTTTTTTTATATAAATTTATGTGAAAAAAATTTTCTTATTCAAGATTTTTTCCTATTGCTGTCTCGCTTAATATCTCTCCCACTTAATTCCTCTCTTTCCCTCTCTCCAATTACTCTTCCGCCACTTTTGCGTTGCCTTTCTTCGTCGACGACGACACCACTACCATTACCATCGCTCTTCAATAAAAGACCGAACGAAGGTGGCAACTTTATAGAGAGGGCCACAGTGACACACAGTCTTGTGACTACTTTCAAAACTTACATTTCATAATTTATTATTTTATATAATATTGTTTGTATATTATTATAATATTTGTTTTTATATTATATTCATCTTTTTGATTCATTTCACTTTCATTATTTGGGGGGTTTAATTAATAAACAATTAAATATCGTGGTGTCATTTTAATTGTTGATTTGAAAAAAAAAATTTTTTTTTTTTTAAACGTTGAAAACGCGGGTGAAGATTTTTTTTTTTTTTTAATATTTTAACGAGGATCCATAATGAGGTCCTCGCTGGTGATTTTGCTGCTAGTCGCGGCAATTGCCGTCACTCGTAAGTAACAATAATTTTTATAATTAAAAAATTTTTTTATTTTTAACTTTTAATATATTTTTTTTTTTTATTTATATTAATTTTATTTCATTTCAAATCCGATAGGCGATTTATCAATGTTTATGTGTGTATTATAAATTAATTAATTAATATATAGATTTATTAATTTGTGAGTAAAAAATTAATTAAAAAAAAAATTTATTATTTATTTTAATAATTTTTTTTTTTTTTCGATTATTGGATTTTTTTTTATTTTTGAATATAAATTTATTCACAATTTCTCTGGTTTATGGTAATAAACCTTCTCGACCGCAGATAGGGAACAACAAAAACCGGTTTTATAACGCTCACTCGCACTCGCACCGGTTTAAATATATTAAATTCAATTATTTATATTCGTCTGTGTCTGTATTAATTGTTATACTCTCAATTTCGATAAATATTTATGAATAATTCAGTAAATAATACAAAGTGTAAAAAAAAAAAATACACCCAAAAATTTCTTGCTAAAAAATAAAATAAAAAAATTTCAAAATATTTTTTTTCTTTTTCTTTTAAATATTTTATTTAACAAACTTTTAATTTTTTAATTAGATTTATTAACAGTTCACTCATACTCTTGATGAAAAATCATTGAATTATATTATTATCATCAAATGCAAGACTTAAAATAATTATTAAATTCATATACGCAATGAATATGTTACATAATAAATTAGAGAACGTGAATTTACTTTGCCTTTCGTTGTGACGTCACTTGTATGGCGGTACATCAGACTCCAAATGGTACAGTAGCCTTATCACGACAGTAATACATATGTATGTACATACATACCATTGAAAAGTTGGGTCTTATGTCTGTGGTAAAATCAACAGAATTATTTATTATAAAGAAAACTTTCCCTAACGTTTGCATGAATCCAAACTGTTACATGAAGATAACAATAATTAATAAACACGTAACAATAATTTGTTAATCACTTTCTGATGGAATGTAAAAATTTATTCATTAAACTTTACATTAATTTAATTAATTAACGTAAAGTATTTTAATTTATTCAATTTAATGTCAAGATTTTATGTTGAAATTCAATTGATGTAAATTTTATTTATTTTGTATTCTTTAATTCAATTTTTTTTCTGGCGATAACTGTTGCTATTGTTAATTATATATTTCGAAATTATGTTGTAGAATAATTGGGAATAAATTATTGTTGATGAAATTATGAATGTATAAAAAAAAAAAAAAAAATTATTTTATAAAAGAAAAAATTCTGTGAAATAAATTAAAATTATTTTTATTCACAATATAAATACACAATTAAATTTACAAAATTATAAACAATAAACAGAACTATTTAGTATAGATGATAATTTATTAATATCATATGTAGTAATTTAAATATATTATTAATAATAAATATTTATTTATATTACTGAAAAAAAAATTTCACAGATTATCAATCGAACTTTTAATTATTTCTTTATAAATTTATTTCTATAAAATTAATCAGTTAATAAATTTTTAAATTTTTCTCATAACAATGTAATAAATATTAATACAAAATTATCAAAAAGATAAAAAAATTATAAAGCAAAATAAATTGCAGAGGGTACAAACGTTCGAGTTAAACGTCAAGAAGAAACAAAAAAAGAAGAGAGCTTTGAAAGTGAAATATGCAAAGACAAAGATGCAGGCGAATGGTTTCGACTTGTTGCTGGTGAAGGTGACAATTGTCGTGATGTTATACAATGTACAAGCTCTGGTTTACAAGCAATAAGATGTCCAGCTGGACTTTATTTCGACATTGATAAACAAACGTGCGACTGGAAGGGCGCAGTTAATAATTGTAAATTAAAAAATAAAGAACGTAAAATAAAACCATTATTGTACACCGAGGAACCATTGTGTGCTGATGGACAATTGGCATGTGGTGATGGTAATTGTATGGATCGTGGATTATTCTGCAATGGTGAAAAAGATTGTGCTGATGGCTCTGATGAAAATGCTTGCGGTGAGTTAGATTTAAAAAAGAAAAAATAAAAGAAATAATATTAATTTCATTATTAAAATAATTTAATAAATTTAATAAAAATAAATAATATTTATATTTTATTTTTATAATTTTAAATTTCAATATTTATATATTTAATTGTATTAGATATGGATAATGATCCTAATAGAGCACCGCCATGTGATCCAACTGTTTGTGTATTACCGGATTGTTTTTGTTCTGAAGATGGTACAATGATTCCCGGTGATTTACCATCAAAAGACGTACCACAAATGATAACAATTACATTCGATGATGCAATTAATAATAATAATATTGGATTATATAAAGAAATATTTAATGGAAAACGTAAAAATCCAAATGGTTGTGATATTAAATCAACATTTTTTGTTTCACATAAATATACAAATTATTCAGCGGTACAAGAAATGCATCGAAAAGGTCATGAAATTGCTGTTCATTCAATTTCGTAAGTTTTATTAATAATCCAAAGTGTAAATAATTTATTAATTATATGTTTGGATTTTTTTTTGATTTTTTGATTTTTTTTTTTTTTTGATTTTTTTTTTTTGATTTTTATTTATTGTGAATTTTTTATAAGGCATAATGATGACGAACGATTTTGGTCTGATGCCACAGTGGATCAATGGTCAGCTGAAATGCATGGTATGAGAACAATTGTTGAGAAATTCTCTAATTTAACAGACAATAGTGTTGTGGGTGTACGCGCACCTTATTTACGTGTTGGTGGGAATAATCAATTTACAATGATGGAGGAACAAGCATTTCTTTATGACTCGACGATTACTGCTGCACTTAATAATCCACCATTATGGCCGTACACTATGTATTTCCGTATGCCACATCGGTGTCATGGAAATCTTCAACACTGTCCAACAAGGTTAGAAGAAAATAAAATTATTTTTCTTTTTTTTTTTTTTGTGATACAATTTAAAAATTGATTTGATTAGTTTGATTTTTATATTTTAATTGTTTTATTAATTTTATTATTAATTTTATATATTTATTAATTTTATTATTTTGATGGGTTAGTTTAATTGTTTTTATTTTAATTTGTTTTGAAAAATTCGAATAATATTTTGAGTTATAAATACAAATTTTTTTTGAGCTTTTGAGAAGTGAAGAAATTTTTTATTTTAGTGGGATTTCATTTT
This sequence comes from Microctonus aethiopoides, assembly GCA_030347275.1. Lineage (NCBI taxonomy): Eukaryota > Metazoa > Arthropoda > Insecta > Hymenoptera > Braconidae > Microctonus > Microctonus aethiopoides. Next base: position 5,922,510 of record JAQQBS010001424.1, read on the forward strand.
TAGGATTTTTGATTTATTTTGAAAATTTACTGATTTTTAAAATTTTTATACTAATTAATTTTGAGTATTTTTTTTTGGAAAGTTTGAATTGAAATTTTATTTTTTTTTATTTTATAATCAATTTAGAATGATGAAATTAATAAGTTAGAAATTTGTATTTATATTTGAATATAGGAATGTTTTATAGATGATTTTGAAAATTTTTATTCTGACAAGTTTTGATTATTTTTTTTTGGAAAGTTTGAATCGAAATTTTATTTTTTATTATTTTATAATCAATTCAAAATGATGAAATTAATAAGTTAGAAATTTGTATATATATTCAAATTTAGAAATATTTTATAGATGATTTTGAAAATTTTTATACTAATTAATTTTGAGTATTTTTTTTGGAAAGTTTGAATTGAAATTTAATTTTTTTTTATTTTATATTCAATTCAAAATGATGAAACTAATAAGTTAGAAATTTGTATTTATATTTAAATTCAGAAATATTTTATAGATGATTTTGAAAATTTTTATACTAATTAATTTTGAGTATTTTTTTTGGAAAGTTTTTTGAAATTTAATTTTTTATTATTTTATATTCAATTTGCAATGATGAAATAAATGAATTAAAAAATTAAATTTGCATTTAAATTTAGAAATATTTTATGAATAACTTAAAAAAAAAAAAAAAAATTCTTGTAACATTTAATTAAATATTTTTTTTCTATAATTAATTTTTCGAAATAGGTCTCATGCAGTATGGGAAATGGTGATGAATGAATTGGACAGAAGAGAGGATCCTGAAAATGATGAATATTTACCCGGATGTGCAATGGTTGATTCATGCAGTAACATTTTAAGTGGCGATCAATTTTACAACTTTTTAAATCACAATTTTGATCGTCATTATGATCAAAATCGTGCACCACTTGGTCTTTATTTCCATGCAGCTTGGTTAAAAAATAATCCAGAATATCTCGATGCATTTCTCTATTGGATCGATGAAATATTAGCAAATCACAATGACGTTTATTTTGTAACAATGACACAAGTTATTCAATGGATACAAAATCCACGTACAGTAACAGAATCAAAAAATTTCGAACCATGGCGTGAAAAATGTGTTGTTGAAGGACCACCAGCATGTTGGGTACCACACACATGTAAATTAACATCAAAAGAATTACCTGGAGAAACAATTAATCTTCAAACGTGCGTCAGATGCCCAAATAATTATCCATGGTTAAACGATCACACTGGTGATGGTTTTGTTTAATTGAATATATTAAATATTCAAAAATATTCAACGACCCCTGATTCTTTTTTTATTTTTTTTTTATTCGCCATTCCCTTTAATTGAAATTTATTTGATAATAGTGTGATTGATATCCATATGTGATCTCCATGTGCGTGAGAAAAAAAAAATAAACATTTTTAAAAATCTATTTTTAAATAATTATAAAATAAACAAAATAATTTTTTTTTTAATATGATATTATTTTTTTTTTCTTTTATTTCAATTGAAAATAATTATAATTACGATGAATGAAATGAATGATTGAAAGAATAAAAAATGAGTGGAAGAGAACAGAGGAAAAATAAAAAGTAGACAACTCGTAATTTTTTGTTTTTTGTGTTTCCTTTTTTTTTTAATTTTTCGTGGGTGTTTGACGAGATGGTCGAGACTACTACAAGTTGAAGAGTGTAATATAGACGCAATTGTAATTTTTTTTCTCCCTTTATATATCTTATTTTTATTCTCAAAATATTTTTTTTTCTACTTTTTTTTTTTTTTTTTTTTTTTTTTTTTTTTTTTTTTTTTTTTGAAAATATATTTTTTGTATTTTCTCCAGATTTTTTTTTCCATCCCCATCATTCATCAAGCGTATTTTCACGCGAACAATCCCCCAAGACTTTTCAATAGCGCTCCAAAATTTTTTTTTTAGTTTTAAATTTAAAAAAAATATTATAAACGTGTATATATATATATATTTTTTTTGTTTGAAATATATATGTATATATATTTATTTTATACGAATGTATGTATATTGATAGTGATATAATGAATATCAAAGTCTTTAAAAAAGAAAAATTAATTTTTATTGAATAAAAAAATTATTTCCGGAAAAAAAAAATTATTTATTTATTTTTTCCATACTTTGTAAGGAAATGTATTATTTTTCTAAGGTTTTTATTTGAATTGTTAAGAAAATTAAGTATTTTGTATAGCTCATATAAAAGCTCTTTTAGAGTGAATAGAAATTTCAGTGAAGAATTTTTATTCATTTCGTTTTTTTTTTCTCTTCTTTCGTATTCTTCACAACATTTGCGGAACACTCTTAATATGCCTTGAGCACGAAGGCATATCGTGAGGTGATTCGAGGTCATAGTCGAGCAATTCACGTACCTAAATATATAAAATAAAAAAAAAAAAGAAGAAGGTAAAATTGCCTGGAGTAAGAATTTAAAATGAAGTGAATAAAGCAAAAAAATAAATAAATAAATAAATAAATAAATAAATGGAAGAAACACGAGTTGCAAATACTGAGGGTGAACATGTCGTCATCGAGACAAGTTGAATTAAGATCAAGGCCACACATCCAAGTAAATTTAAGTATAAAAAATATTATAACAAATATTAACAAACAAAATAAAAAAAAAATCATGAATTCACAACATAAAATATTTTCTTAATAATATTTCATCTATTTTAATCACCATTTTTTTACTTCCACTTCCATAAATGGAGTTCAATAGAAATGAAACTGATAGAAAAAAATAAATAAATAAAATTACAGCTATTAAATAAACAATAAAAAAAAAAATACTTTCTCTCTCTTTAAATTATTGAAACATCTTTTATTACGTACAGGAAGAATTTTCTTTGTTGTCTCCCACTGAATGAATAATTGAATAAATTTCTTCATTACATCAAGGATAAATTTAATTATCATTCATGCAATAATTTTTTTTTATTTATACTTCCGCTAATATTTATTTCTTTTTTATTAATTTTTATTCCAAAGATAAAGAGTATAACAATGAAGATGATATTGTCAATGTTTGTTTACCGTTATTTATCACCATTTTATTGTAAATTGTCTTTGCATAGTGAGTATGTACAATAACATCATGGTCGAGTGAGTTAAAAAAAAAAAAATAAAGGAAGAAAAATAGCGAAAGTCAGCAGCCTCGTCAAATGCCAAACGACCGACACGATTGCATTCCAATCTCTATTTTTCTCTCGCTCTCTTTCTTATCTCTTTCTCTTACATCTTATTACACTCTAAGATACTTTCATAGCACCTTTTCCACTCCTTTATCTCATAAACATAATATACATGTATATATAAATACCAGTGTATTTACAAAATAACGTGACATGACAGAAAAAATAAATGTGAAAATAAATGTGAACAATGAAATTAAATAATATTATTTACATTTTATTATTAATGTAAAATATTGACGAAATTTTATTATTAAATCCGGGAATGACATTGCAACATTGTTAAATTGCCCACATATTTATTTGTTACTGAATAACAAAAGAATAATAAATAAATAAATGAATAAATGAATGATAATAAAAATTTGGAAAAAAAAAAAATTTTGTTACATTATTTACAATTTTCATATTTAAAAACCATTATTTATACATGTTAATATGTAAATGGAGAATAATTTATTATCATTATAAATTCTGTTATTCGTTAAAACAGTTGTTGATTAAAATAGAAAAATTTTTTTTTTTTTTTTGAATTATTTTTCAAATTATTGAAATAAAAATTTATTTATATCTATCAAAACTCTGAATTTTTTATATTTTCGTCAAATATTAATGTTAATAAATACATTTAAAAAAAAAAAAACAGAATGATTAAAATTAAAAAAAAAATTTTTTTTTGAACTTTTTTTTAAACTATTAAAATAAAAAATTATTTTAATCTATCAAAACTCTGAATTTTTTTAATTTTTATCAAATTTTAATGTTAATAAATACATTAAAAAAAAAACAGAATGATTAAAATTGAAAAAAAAATTTTTTTTTTTAACTATTTTTTAAACATTTAAAATAAAAATTTATTTAAATCAATCAAAACTCTGAATTTTTCATATTTTTATCAAATATTAATGTTAATAAATAC
>JAQQBS010001424.1:5989328-6000661 GCA_030347275.1 Microctonus aethiopoides
TTTTTTTTTTTTTTATTTCTTTTTTTTTTCTGCTTTGATTTTTATTGTGAATACAATTGTAATCGGGCGATTTTTATAAGCTAATTTTACAGGTATGGTGGTGTTGTTGTTTAGAATTATGATTTTTGTGGTGTGCAGTAGGTCGAGTGGTTTTTTTTATTTTTTTATTTCTATTATTCAGTTCTCGTTTGTGCACTCTCGCAAGTTCTCTAATGAGTAATCGCGTGAAATATATTCGTGAAAGGAGAGTGTGTGGGTGAAGGTGAAGCACCTGCAATGCAGGCGAGGGCGTTGTTAGGGGCGACCTTAGGTATTACTGGTTAGTTTACTTATAGAGAATATGGGGAGTTTAAAATAGTATGGATGATTTTTTTTTTTTTTTTTTTATTGTTGGTGAATTAATTATTGATTGTTTATATTTTTTAAATTGAGTAGGATATTGTGAGATATTTAGTTGAATGTGTAATTACAGTTTTTAGTTGGGGGTTGTGTGAATTTTTTAATGTAGAGAAATTATAAAAAATATTTTGTGAAGATTAATAAAAATTATTTTTTTTTTCTAAAAAGTATTTAGTTAGAATTTTTATTTGTTTTGTTTGACAATTTTTATTTGGAATAATTAATTGTTTTGTGGAATTTATGCAATTTTATGTTGTATATAAAGAAAAAATTTTACGAATAAACATTTGGTGAATTATTTTCTTCGTAATTAGGTCGAAGTATTTTTATTTGAGAAAAAATATTTTTAATTGAGAAAAATTTATTAGAAATTATTCAACATTATTTTTCTAATTGTTTAATGGATTATTGTAATTATAATAAACGTTCTGTGATTTGATAATTTATTAATATTCAAGTTGTCAAATTATTTTTATCGAGCTTTTAACACAGATGAAATAATTTAATGGAATTATTTCCAAAAAAAGAAAATCATTTTTAGATTTCTTTGATTTTATAAATAAATTTCTTTCAGTAATTAAAAAAATCCGTAAAAAAGCTCATGTGAATTTGTAAAATGATTTCATCTCGAGCATAAATAATAATTAATTCCACACTCTCTACTTTATATAATTTATTTACCCTTCAAAATGGCTCATTATTAAATAATAATTTAAATTATAATTTATTTAATAAAAAAAAAAAAAAATCATAGCTTCAATTTCATCAATGTATCAATGTCAATATTAACTCCAAGAAAATACAGAACAAACTTTATAAATAAATTAACAAGAGAGTTTGTACAAACATTTATATATTTTTTCAGTGTAATAACATTTTTTCATTTTATTTTTTTTTACATTTCAGGTGGATCTTAAGCCTCTGAGGGAAGCGGCAATAGCAGTGCCATCACCTCAAATAACAGAGAAACGAAAAGCTGAAGAGACAGATGCTAATAAAGATTTGAAAAAGGTACATAAAATATATAAAAAAAAAAAAAAAATTCTTTCATTAATTTTCATAAGAGTTTGACATGATGTTTTAATTTTATTTCCCCCACATTCACATTTCACATTATTTCATTAATATGTTCCTTTGTTATTTATATTTTCTAACATAAAATTAACCATCATTTATTTAATACAAATTGCCAATTATTTTTTTTTAATTTTTTTTTTGTTTATTGCTTCATAAGATAATTAATTATACCTTGAAATTAAATGTTATATATATCCATTTGTTTATAAACAAAGTCGTTGCATGTATAAATTTATATTTTTGTTTATAGTGATAGAAAATTTAATTTTTCCAGCAATTTTTTTTTTTTTTTTTTTTTTTTTATTAGAATTTTTTTTATTAATTTTTATTTGACAGACATTTATTTACACACGTGTGTATATATATGTATGTATGTATATGTGTAGATGTATGTGTGATGGCAATCGTCAAATTGTTGACAGATATTCGTCCCTCGAAACGTTAACAAAAATATATGTCTGACCTGTCACACTGTTACTACTTTAACTCGTATTTCATCATAACGTATATTTAAATATTATTTTTTTTTTTTTTGTGTTTTTATCCATTTATATCAAAATATTTCTTACTTATGAAATAGTAGATTTTTATTTTATATTTTTAAATATTTTTTTATATTTTTTACTGGATTTTTATAACAATTGCTGAGTGGAAAAAATTTTGTTTTTTAATTCATCAATTGTTATGAACATATATAAATATTGAACAATTTTGCAAAGTTAATTTCATGTTTAATAAAAATTATTTTTTATTAATTTAAATTTTATAAAAATTTTTAGAATTAATTTTTTTTGTTTTCTATTTCATATTTTTAATTGTTATTATTATAACTAATTAAAACTTAGTTCTTTTATACGATTCATTATCGGTATGTGACGAGAGATGAATTGTCTAAAAATATTTTTGTGCAAATATCAAATAATTAATTGCAGAGATTTTTTTATATTATAAATTTTTTTTTTAATTAAAAATATTATTATATTACCTAAAAGTTGATGTTTAACAACAATATTTCCACCATCAACTGATAAATTTCCAACAACAATCGTATGAAACTTTAATTATTCCCCCATATATAAAAAAAAAAAAAATAAAAAATGAAAAATAAAAAAAAATATCTAAATAATAAAATTCATAATTTCTTTTTAAACATATAAATTTCTTTTAATCTCTTCAATTAATCCCCATTAAACCCACTGCCATCATACTCCCCCAACAAACACGTTCAAACACGTCATAAAACATTTATCAAAAATAAAATAATACAACAATAAAATAAAATCAACACAAAATTATCATCACAATTTATAAAACCAAACAAACGTCTGTCAACATTTCTCATTTAATATTCCCATCAACAAAACACAACCACATCAAAAACCCCAGACATACATACATACATACACAAATACATTATCCACATAAAGTTATTCATGTTTCATGTTACTTCCGCCTTGTCGCACATCCGCTCTGTCTTCATTGAACTCACAGCTTCACTCACACTCTCTTTTGCTTTCTCTCTGTTTGCTCTAAAACTCCATCTCAACTGTTGCTTATTCTATCTTTCATCCACATAGACAATTCAAATGACGTCTCTCATATATACCGGAAACTATCCTCGTGATATTATACAGCAACAGGCGTGTTACAAAATGCACACGTATACATCATCATTTATAGTTCATGATATCAACTAATAATGTCAATATTTTGCATTGATTATATTATTTTACTAGTGGTTGAGTGATGGTTTTATATTTAAATATTATATCAATATAAAAAATAATTTTTCAGAGTGTAATATAAAGTAAAAATTAAAATTTATACTCCTCAAATTAATGATAATAAAACAAAAAATAAAAATTTTACAAATATTTAAAAAAAAAAATCTAAAGAAAAATTATTATGAATTTTTCTGTTAATTTTATATTAAATAAAATTCCAAATTTGTCTTTCCCTCAAAAAAGCACAAGCACAATAACATAATATTAATTAATGAAAATAATAAATTAATTTAAATATTAAAATTATCTTTCATAAATAACAAAAATATTATTTAATTTATTTTCTCTTCCCAAATTTAATTACTATTTATTTGTATTGCCGCAATGTTGTTTACATATTATTTTACTAGTGTAACTATGGATATTAACAATATGACATTGATGAAATGACGAGGGGGTAGAAGAGGAAGGGAGGGAAAATACCCTCATGATGTTGTATCATTTCTCAAAATATCGACCAATTTATAAATGAATTTTCACATTTGTATGAAAATATTAAATACAATATCGCGTAATATATTATTAAAAGCTTTTATATATACATTTGTATTTTATCTAGTGATGTGAATGTATATATGTGTTTGTGTGTGTATAGAATATTGATGTATTAATGTATTAAATTAATTTTATTATTAAATTTTTGTGTGTTATAAAAATGTCGACGAGTATTATTGGGAGTTGAAAGAGAAAATATTAAATATTATACATTTCTTAGTTTGGATTTATTGTATGGATAGGTGTATCTGTATATTTATGTATGGGTAGATATATATGTGTGTGTGAGTGTGTGTTTGTAAATGTGAGATTTATTAATGTGCTAAAGTTCAAATATCACGAGGATAAAATTAAACGTTGAGTGACTTTTAACCTCAATTAATTTTCAATTTGTTTTGTATATTATTGGTAGGTTTTTTTTTTGACTGTTTTAATTTTGAATATTTTATTTATTTATTTTTATTAGTTTTATACTATTAGCAGATATGTATTTATTAATTAATTTATTTTTTTCTCGTTAATTTCATGATTTTGTTAATAATTCATTAATTTAGTGATTTATTATTGGGTGAAATTTTTGTTTTGTTTTGTTAATTGTATGAATATTAATTTTGCACTGCATGGAGGGTATGAAGAATATATAAATAAATATTGTTATATAATTATATTGATTATAGAAAGAAGAAAATGTTTTTTTTTCAAAGAATTCGAAGAATAATTATTTACAGTAATTAATTTTTCTTTTAATTATATTTGCATTAAATGAGATTTATACAATTATTTATTTATACTAAAAGAGTATCTATATCACCTTTTTTCCGATTGGTGTGAAACTAAATAATATTTCATGATATAATTTTATTTTAAAATGTAATAAAAATAATTTATTATATATTAAAATGAATAATGAAATTCAAAGTGAATAAAAAATTAAATAAATAAATGAAAATCTGGCGAGGATTAATTTACGTTTAATACGAAGAAAGTGATTGATCCTGTGGATGAAGTGAATGGAAAACGTCAGTGAATAGGAATTTTGGTGAATCAATCGGGCAAAAAAAAAAAAAAATGAGAAAATCCCTTGAAGAGTTTTTTTTTTTCTTCTGATTTATTTTATCTCTGCCTTTTATTATATGTTGCGAATGACTAGCGCGAAAATTTGCGGGATCCCACACTACTGTATATACATGTATACATGTATAAAAAATACAAGTAAGCCATTCAAAGCGCTTTTCTTCACTCTCGGAATGCTTTATTTTCAACTCTCTCGCCCACACTTTTATGTGTTTAATGTATGTATATTTATTCTCATCTCTGTTGCATTTTTTTATCCCGATGGATTTCCTCACATTCGTTTTTCTAAAGTTACTTATGCTTGAATAAACAACATTCACTAAAGTCTCATGAAAGAAACAACCAAACTTTGGCCTAACCATCATTATATTCTCGTCGAATATATTCTCGTGTGTTTATTTTCATTGAATGGATTATTTTTTTATTTTTTATTTTCTTCTACTTTCTCCCTTTGCTACTGTTACTTTTCTATTTATCGACAGGAACCGACAGGTGCGGTGAAGCAATTTAAATGAGTACGTTTACTTTACTATTTTTTTGTTGGCTTGAAAATTTATTTTTCTATTAAATTTTCTTGTGCTTGTTGACCAACAATCACATCCACATGTATATTTATTTTCCTTCACAAATGTATCTTGTGTGAGTGAGTAAAACCTTGAGAGTTTCGATTCCGGTTTTAAAAAATTTGAAAAGGTTTAAAATAAATTTTGCGAATGAAAGTTTTAGATTTTTTTTTTTTCTTTTTTATCTTTTTTTATAAGGCTCTGGTTATATTTTATTTTTTATCATTTCCTTGATTGGACATCACTTGCAAGACGGCTTTTCAAGTGACATAAGTGAATCAATTGGTTGTAAATTTGAGGGAGAAGAAAAAAAATTGAGACTGGAATTTTTTTAATAGTATTTTAAATTTGAATATTTTTTTATGTAATTTTATTTATTTTTATTAAGTACTAAGTGCTTTGCTCAACATCAAGACTCATTTTAAATAAGTAAGCTCATATATCGTCTCCTTTTTTATTTAAGAAAAAAAAAACACTTGGGTATATTTAATACAGCCAACATTAAAAAAAAAAAAATTTTTGCATAAAACAAATTAAATTTAAAATTATGGTTTTATATTTCAATATTATATCAACATAAAAAATAATTTTTCACAGTATAATATAAAGTAAAAATAAAAATTAATACTTCTCAAATTAATAATAATAAAACAAAAAATAAAAATTTTACAAATATTTAAAAAAAAAAAAAATCTAAAGAAAAATTAATATGAAATTTTTCTGTTAATTTTAAATTAAATATAATTCCAAATTTGTCTTTCCCTTAAAAAAGCACAAGTACAATAATACAATATTTAATAAACAAACGCAAGAAAATTAAATTTCCCAAAATGAAATAAAAATAAAATAATAATAACTTAATTAATAAAAATAATAAATTATTTTAAATATTAAAATTATCTTTCATAAATAACAAAAATATTATTTAATTTATTTTCTCTTCCTAAATTTAATTACTATTTATTTGTATTACCGCAATGTTGTTTACATATTATATTAAATTTGTAAAAGCTCATAGTTTATTATCATAATGTGACGAGTGTCCATTTGCACGTCGAATCATGTTCATATGTGCAGACATGTTGTAGCTCTGTGTATATATAAACCAAAGGTACATGAGTCATCGATGCGAACATTGTTGGATAGACGTGATGAGAGAACCAGAGCATAAAGCTCCCAGTTGATAGACAAAGAGCTTCAATGGAAAATATTATGAAAGACAAAGAGAATCCAAAATTTATATACATATGTATGTGTGTAATGCATTGTCGTCACGTGCCATCTTCAACCAAGCATAAAATACCAAATTACCAAGAGGCGTGATAGAAAATAAAATTGATAACGCCTCCACGAGTTTACAATTAATTTTATATAATTATTTTTTGTATTTTCAATTCATGTCCGCGTTCTATTTTAATATTAATTTCATCACCACAGTGAGGAAATAAATTTCATTATACTTTAAATTCTACAAAAAAAAATAAAAAAAATATATGATAAATTTAATTACAATTCACTATTGTTTTTTTTTTGTTTATTTATTTTATTGATAGGTGTAAATTGTTTTTTTTTCTTCCTTCTTCATCCCCCTTTTTTTTTGTATTGGGGTTTGGTTTAAAGTTTTATAGGTAGTAGGATCAACACTCGAATAATACCACTGCTCAATCGACCACGTTGACCAAAATACAATTGGTTGTTATTTTATTCATTTTTATTTATTTTATATGGTGTTTTTTTTTTTTTTTGTTACAGGCGAAATTGGAAACGAAAGCGCTGAAAGCAAAGAGGCCAGGATTCACGGACGAGCGGTACAATGAGACTAGCTATTACGTAGAAAATGGTGAGTTTGATGCAGTCTCTAATATTTTTTTTTTATCCTCATTTTTTTTTTTTTTTTATTTTAACGAATCCACAAGTCTATTTCTACTTGAGTGTATATTCATTTATCGGCTATTTTATTTTGTTCTCTGCACTCTTTTCTCATTTTTTAAACCACAATGAAATTAGATTTCTTTTAATAATTTATTTTACACATAAATATATTGATGAAATAAAATCGAGTAGATAGTAAATAATTGAGAATAATACTAGGAAAAAAAATAAGATAAATAATAGAGAAATAAATTTGCTGAGAATTTTAATGAAAAAATATTTAATATATTAATAATTTTTAATATATTAAAATATTAATTAATAATAATTAATAATTTTTAATATATTAAAATAATAATTAATAACAATTAATAATTTTTAATATATTAAAATAATAATTAATAACAATTAATAATTTTTAATATATTAAAATAATAATTAGTAATAATTAAAAATTTTTTATATATTAAAATAATCATTAATAACAATTAATAATTTTTAATATATTAAAATAATAATTAATAACAATTAATAATTTTTATATTTTATATAATTTATTTATTTATTTATTTTATTTATTTATTTATATATATTATTTAAATAATATATAAATAGTTTAATATATTAAAATAATTATTAATAAATATTGATTAATAATAATTAATAATTTTTAATATATTATAATATTTATTATTTTGATATATTGAATTATTTGGATGATGTGGAAATGAAAAGAAAATAAAAAAATTGTTAAGAATAAATAAGGAAGGTTTTAATTATTATTTTTTGTTTATAAATAAAATTATGTGCTTTCCCAATGGACATTACGTGTGTACTTATTTGTATATGCAGTATATTGCGACCGATTTAGATCGAAATCTCGACAGCATATGGCATTCTAATTCATACGTGTTGTGTTTACTAACCAAACAGCGATTAACAAAACAATGCATTCCGATTAGATTAATAACCACGTTACCACGTCGTTAATAATTAGTTTGCATTGTGTATAGTTAGGTTCTGTTTAAACAATAGTAGATAAACATCCCTCATATGTATTTATTCACAAAAAAAAAAAAAAAAAAAAAAAAAAAAAAAATGAAAAATGTGCCAGAATTATTATTTAAACACATTTTTATTTTCAGAGTTGAAAAAATTATTATCTATTATTTAAAACAACAAACAATACCCCCTCATGATAACACACCCTACACAGAAATAATTAGATAAAAAAAAAAAAAAATTCAGTAAAAAAAAAAATAATATAATATTTTTTATTTATTAATAAATTAATTCTATGAATATACATAAACATTACTAAGATATAAATAAAATAATAAACATCAATAAACAAATTATAATAATTTAACAAAGTTAAAAAAAAAATTTATCAAAAATCAGAATAAATTTAATATTATAAATTTAATAAATAATTATTTATTTGTTTTTTATCTTTATTTTTATTCTTATTTTTATATATTTATATATATATATATAATAATATTTATTATTATATATAATTAAAATTAATAAATAATAAAAAATTAATAAAAAATTAATAATAAAAAAAATCAATTTGAATATTTTATTATTATAATTACGAAATATTTGATTAACACTTTACGTATATAATAATCGATTTACATTTAATAAATAACGAGGACGAAAATATTTGTACTTACCTATAAGTAAATATTAAATTCATAATTTTAGTTAATATGTAATAATAATAGGTATAATATATCGTTACATCGAGGGATGTAGTGCAGCGAGGGGAGTAAAATACGTTAGGGCTGGCGAATAAGAAATACACAATGTACACAAATGTATGTACATGTGTATAAATAAAACATATTAATGTTGGAAAATATTTATACCTTTTACGTTCGATCGAATATGTAGACCAACGAAGCAATTTGAATTCATTCCTCCATTTATTTACCTGTCTGTACTTGTTTATGTCTGCACAAGGATATGTATATGTATTTGTTGATGTGTATATTTGTTCCACATTTCTATTGTTTATGCATTATAATACTGTGGCTTCGACCATGCGAAAAATATAAATTTGAAAGTAAATGACTGGGTTATACATAGGAATATCAGTCATTAACACAAAACAATGAACTATTCATATCAAACTTGTTGAAACTTGTACACATTTCACAATGCAATGTAAAAATAAAAAATACAAGTATTAAAATATTTATGTTTAAATAAATATTTTAATATTGAAATGTGATGAAAAAAAAAAACAAAAAAATTTTGAAGAATTATTAAAGAAAATTATTATTTTATTTGGGAGCTTTTTTATTTTTTTTGAAAGCTTTTGCGGGTGGTTTGTGATATTGTGGATAGTGTTGATGATGAAATTGATTTTTATTTATAATATTTAATTGGATTTGAAAATAAATTGACAATAATGTTGATGAATTTTTTGGTAATTAATAGTTTGTATTTATTTGTTGAATTAATATTAATTATGTTGAATTAAATTTTTTTTGCAAGGTGTTAGTGGATAGTTATTATGTTTATTGTAATAATTAACACTTGAAGAATCAAGTAAATTAATTGCAAAAAGATACATAATTAATTTATAATAATTAATTACAATATGTGAATAAAAAAAAATATTCAACACGTTAATAAATTTTTATTAAAATAATTAATAATAAAATTTATTTTCTTTAGCAATTAATAATAACATCAATTATTGTTTCGAATTCAAAAATTCAACAAATGACACAATATTATAATTAATTAGTCTCAATAAATAAATTACATAAATTCATCGTTTCATTATTTTTCTTCAATAGTTTCCAAAGCTACTTTTATTTATTCATATTAAAAAAAAAAAATTCACCACACTTAAAAAATTATTTCTAATCAAGCAAACAACCAAAGCAAACAATATAAAATAAAAAAAAATAATTAGAAATGAAAACAACAAAAATAAACTGATCAATTCACGACAAAACTTTTTTTTTTTTTCCTTTCTTTTTTTTTTTTAAACTTAAAAGTAATTCCTCATTCTCAACACAAAGTGAAGGAAGAGGAAGTAAACGCCATGTTTTGAGATAGACGGTAATGGAAGATTGGAGAATGGGTGAAACGATTTCAAGTAAGGGAAGCAAAGGGAGCGATGGAAAACGGTTGGGAACTACGTGATTCAAATCTAGATCTGATCTCATCTATAAGCATGTTCCTCACTGAGTCAAGAAGACCAAACCCTGCTTGTTTCCTCTTGCAATCGTCTTCCCTGTGCTGTGTTTCATACCTTCCTTATACTTCGTTGCGTACATATATACATATACATACATACATACATACATACATATGTGTACATAGATAGATAATTTTCTATATAACAAACATTTCTCCTTTGGATTCTCGTGTTATCGAGCTGAGAAATCCTGGGGCCAACAGTAATTTGACGGGGGCTATACCACCCTATCCAAATACGACTCTCTGATATGTGTGTTACATATATATATATGCATGTATATGTGTGGGTGTAGTATGAAAACTCGTAGGAAAATCATGGATGCCCTGAAGCAAAATTTCCTGATGTCTTTTCTTCATTCCATTACTATTAAATCATTTATTTCTTATCTTTTATATTCATTTTTATTTATTTATTTTTTTTTTTTTTTTTTTTTTTTTTTTTTTTTTTTTTTTTTTTTTTTTTTTTTTTTTTGTACTTTAGTATAATGTTTTAGTAGAGTTGTAATGAGTAGAGTAATGTGCTTGCAAGCTCAATCATTAATGTATGAGGAATTATGAATATCAATTAAAGTTGTGAGATTTTATTAAATTATTTTTTTATGTTTATAAGTTTGAAATTATTTGTTTTATTGAAGTGAAAAATTTAATTTTAATAATTTTTTTTATGGTAATTATTTTTATGTGGTGGTGTTATTTATTGGTATTGATTTTTATTTTATAGTTTAGTGATTGATTGATAGTAGTTTGAGTAATTTTATTGAGGGATTTGATTTGATATTACAAATTTTTATAATTTGATTTATTATTTTTTTTTTTTTGTTGATGAAAAATTATTATTGGTTTT
>JAQQBS010001424.1:6018057-6032107 GCA_030347275.1 Microctonus aethiopoides
AATTTTTTTTTTTTTTTTTTTAATATTTAATGTCTGATAGTGGGAATATATTTTTATATGTTTTTTTTTATGAATTAATAGTTGAGTATTATTTTAATATTAAATCGTTAAATTTAGAAGGTTTGAAAATATTTTCATGAGTGATATAAAATTATAAACAAAAACGTGAGGATAATTTAATTAAAATCTGAGTAGAATTAAATATTTATTGATATTTATATTAATGCAAATAATATTTCCCATCTCAAACATAAATAAAAAAAAAAGTAAAAAAATCCTCCAAAAAGAAAATAAAACCAAAAATACCAAAAAGAAAAATAAAAAATAAAAATTCTTCAACGATCTCTTTAATTTATTCACAAAATATTTTTACATAAAACTCTACATTCACTTTCCACTATTTTTAATCAATCCAACATCCTTTCAACTAAACACCATAACTTCATTAAACCCCTCCGCAATACATAATCACCATAATTCAATTTTCCCCCAACCGTGTGCAGGAAAATTGCAGTAATTTTCCTCAATACCAACTCCAATCAATAACCAAATAAATTTACATAAAAAAAAAAAATAAATAAATAACACAACGCTTCCCTCTAATTAAATACCTCACACATTGTCATAAAAAAATCCTCCCTACTCCCCACCCCTATAAAAAATCACAACGAAAAAAAAAAAAAAAAAAATCTGTTAATTCATGCACTGGATAATAAAATTAAAAAAAAAATATCTTCGTGCACGTGAATACTTAACAAAGACTAGATAAACACACACATACATACATACATATCTATATAAATATATAGGTATAGATGTATATATATATGCGTAAGGGTCGAGGGCACACCCTCGCACGAAGAGTGACAGTATGATTTATTATTTTACTCCTTTCACCTCTATACACAAATCCACCACTGCTATTATCACCCTATACACCCTCTTTCTCTTTCTACAAATACATATAGACATATTCATAACATATATATACAATACATGTATATTTATATCAAACTGAATTGCGATTATATCGGGAAATGAAGGGAGTCTCTCGTCTGCACCTCACCAACATTTATTTACATGAAACTTTGACTTGATCGCGTGTCTATTCCAACTGTATATATACTTGCATATATATCTATATGTATTTATATATCTATGTATATTTGTATGTATATATATGTATGTTAGACTGATATATCAGATAATTTAATCGAGGAATTATATATAAATATAAGAGAATGCGGTATTATTTTTGTAAATTTATTTTGAATACGAAAATGCATTGTGATAAATTTTTTTTGTTTGGATTTTTGTAGCTCGGTATTTGTGTATGATAAAAATAAGCTCATAGCATATTCTTATGGGGAATCGAACGCTCTACAAAAAAGGTCTCTTACACTTTTTTCATAGAGACAGCCAATTTGAAGATATTCAAACTCAAAGTTATAATTAAATTTTGACTTTTTTGTTATTAAATCGACACTATTTTTTTTTTCTTTATTTTATTTACTGTAAAAAAAATTGTTTATAATTTTGAATGAATTTTATTATTTTAAAACAATAGAAATTATATTGTATAAACAAAATTATGCAATGTAACTACAATTATTGAAGTGTTTTTTTATTGTTATAATAAATTGATTAGTATCGATTTAACAAATAAAAAAAATTAAAATTTTATACATTTGGAGCTTAATTGGGTTTGAATATCTTTAAAATGGCTGTCTCTATGAAAAAAGTGTAAGACACCTTTTTTGTAGAGCGTTCGATTTCCTATAAGAATATACTTTGAACTCATCTTCATAATGCCCCAATGCCGAGCTACAAAAATCCAAAGAAAAAAAAAAAATTTCCCATATTATTTAAATAGAAAAACGAAAATTACGTAAAGTTGCCTAAAAATGGCACACTCTAATATATATATTTGGTGTAAATGTTGTGTATGTTGTTTGGCTTTGCAGGGTATAAAATCGATTGTAATCTCGCGTGAGATTTGGGAATATTAATGAGAAATTCTTGGGTTTATGCACGTTGGGGTTTAAGATCTATTGATGAAAGACGAAGAGAAATTGTGGGGTGTGAAAGATAGTGAGCGGATTTAGTTGGGTACATTGTATATGTAGGTATATTAGACTTTGGTGTAATGGTATTATATATACATATATTATATATTATTATACATATATATTTATATCTATATTTATTTTTGTATGCGTGCATACATGCATACGATAAATTCAGAGTAAAATTCATTTTGACATCGTGTTGGATTATATATGAGGGTTACTAACACGCTCATTCGCAAAATGTTATCTTATCTCACGCGTATCAACGCATTTATGAGAATTACGTAGAGGGAGATGAGAATATTAAAGTTATATGGTGGAAATGATAGTGGTTTATCTGTCCCATGAATTATTTTTGTTTAATTTAAATTTTGAGTTGTTTTCCGAGAGATTTTAGTTGCTTTGTTTCGATGCTTTTATTTTTTTATTTTATTATTTTGAGGGTTTGTAAATGGGGTATTGTTGGTTTAGACACTGGGGGATTTATTTTTTAGTTGATAATAAATATTGTTGATGATTTTAATGATGCTGATTTATTAATATTAATTTAATAAAAATTGTACAGTGGGAAAAAAAATATTTAGAGATGTAAAATTATTAAGTTATTTGTTTTGAATAAATATCAATTGGTTTGGAGTAATTATTTATTGTGTAGAATAAATATTTAGTTTAATAGAATAAATTTAATTGATTCAAATAATTTTTTTTTTCTTAGAATAAAAATAATTTATTAGCAGAAAATTATTTATACTTTTTTTTTTTATGTGTAGTAATGTTATTTATTAAGAATAAACATTTGGAATATTATTTTGAAGGTTTATATATTACAAAATATGAAAATAAAAATTTTTATTTATTATTTTATTCAAAATAATTTTTATTGTTTATTTTTACTTTTAAATTATTTTTTTTTTATTTTATTCGAAGAATTGAAAGTTAATATTAATAATTTTATTTATCAATATTTAATTATATATCAATTTTAGTACGTGTTTAATTAATAAAATATATTATTGAACACATTGTTATAATATATAATAATATATTATATTATCTATTGTATAATGTGTGTTATCTAGAATATTTGTGGTTGTCCCTGAGGAATAAGTGAAATGCCTGTGGCATATATTGAACCATAGAGAGACATCCGTTAAATCTAACTAATGGAATATTCTCATTAATTTGATCAGTCCAATTTATAAATCGTAGAATATACATGTAGAAATTATATATTATTATACTGAATATAATTATTTCAATTATTTTTAATTTCAGTAAGACATTGGAATTTATTTTTAAAATATAAAAATAATGTCAAAATAATTATTGAATAATTAAATAATTGCTGATTATTTATTACAAGTGATGTATAGAAAATATTTTAGTTTTTGCAGGAAGTTAAATATAATTAAACAAAAAAATAATTCACGAATACAAAATAATTATATTGAAGACAATTTAATATGTAATATAAACAAAAGTATTTATTTAAAGTTATTAAATACGAAATATGAAAATAATTATTTAGTAAACATTATAAAATACAGAGCACGAGAAAAATTATTCATTCAATTTAATAAACTAAATAATTAAATAAATTAAATGAAAGAAATATTTTTAGTAAATTAATAATTCACAAATAATAAAATCATATTTATAATTATTATACATGAATGAAATTATTTATTTGATATTATTAAATATTCAATATGTTATATATGTTGTATGTAGGTTAAAGTAATGATTGTATTTTTTTTTTCATGAGATAATTAGTATTTTATCATTTATATAAATAAAAATAAAATATTTTATTATTTTAATTTAAAAAAAGCAGTGATATTTTAAATTTTCTATTACGACATTTTAAGTAGAATATTTTTATCATTGTATTTTTTATTTCATTGAATATTTACATGAAATATAAAAGCACTTTACATTACTTTGTTATGGAAAGTAAAAATATATTTACACTGAAAGGTAGAAATTTTTATCTCTGGTTTCATATTTTTTTTTTTTTTTTTTTAATGAAGTTCAATATTTATGTAGTTCTATTTGACCGATATTATTTTCAGTTAGATTTCTAATGGAGGAAAAATCACAGGGGGTTGAATGAAAAATTAATTGAAGTAGTAAGAAAAATATTTATGATCTGAAAATATTTTTAAGCTTCTTTAATGGAAGAATAAAATTATTCTTGCATATATTTAAAATATTCTTCAATTAAAATCGTTCTGCAAGTTGTAAAATTTATTCAAATTATTTTAGTTGTTTTTATTCACATGATATATACAGAGAATTTAAATAATGATAATTTGTATTTTATAAATAAAAAGAAAATTGAAAGGTAAAATAATTTTTTTATTTACAAGATTAATATTTTATTCACAATCGATAATATTTATTTATTGCTTTTGAAATATTTTATTTTTTTTTTGTACAAAAAATTTCCAAACAAGAATACTTGTTTTATTTATTTTAAAAAAAAAAAAATATTTTATTCAAGTATAACAGACTATATTTAAAATTTAAAAAAACCTTCAATTGAATTCGTCACTTTTCATACATATTAAAAAGAAAATAATTATTTCTCTCACTTTATATAATTTATTTGTCTCTCAAAATAAAGTCAAATCACTGTCTAACCTCTACAAATATAAATTCCGAATTAATTAAAAAAAAAAAAAGAAAAAACATTGAAGGCCAATAATAAAATAAAATTCACAGAATTTATTTTTTTAATTCACTCTCGTTCATTAAAATTAAAATTTTCTTTCATAATAATTTTTAAATACTTTTATACTAAATTAAAAATAAATATAAATAATTATTCTATAAAATAAATAACTTCAAAAACAAATTATTGACATCAATAATTTCCTATCATAATTTATTCTAAATATTTTTCATTAAACCACAAATTTTTTCATAAAACAATTTTTATTTTTACATATAATTCCACACATTTTTTTTATCTTCTTTTATTTATATTATTTATTCATTTTTCATTATTGCACTATATTATGAATGTCTGTTATTTTATTTATGATTACATTTCACACTTAATGTAAATGATAAATAAAAATAATTAATAAATCGATGATTTATTTGTATGAACGAAAAACAAAGCCACGTTAAGCCTGGTTACAATTGGTGTGTTACAGACACGAGGTGCCAGTCACCTCGGAGCCAATCACAGTGATACACATGGACGAGGATGTCGTCGTGGTCAACAAGCCTGCATCCATCCCTGTAAGTGGTGTACTGCTAGGACTGTACTGCCAAAATATGCTTAATTAATTAACAATTTTCATACTAACAAATTTTTTTATTTTATTTTTCATCTTCCAATTTTTTATTTTTTTCACTTTACAAAAATTTTTTTTTTTCCCCCATTTATTTATCTTCATTCTCAAATTCTCCTTTCTTATATTTTTAAATAATTTTTTCTTTCCATTTGTTTCTTTATTCTCAAATTATTTTTTCCTATTTTTATATAATTTTTACATAATTTTAATTTTTTATTTTTTTTTTTTTCATTTGTTCTTTCATTCTCGAATTCTTCTGTTTTATATTTTACATAACAATATTGTGCATGTTTATGAATAATTATTTCATGATCTTATAATTCATTTGAAAGCAAAGAAAAAAATTTCTATTTACTAATTTAATTTTTCCCCACAAATTTTGTTATTTTTATTAATATTATTTCTACTGCAGTATATGCAGGCTTTTGTTCCAATGATTTATTCACCGTTTGTATTTATGTCCTTTGTGTAATATTTTTTTTTTTTACACCTGCTTATAACCTATCTACTACCACACAATTATATATAGATACCTATATGTGTTTGTAATATCAATTTTGCTCGAGGTAAAATTCCATATTCTGTTCTCGAGTGTTTCTTGTCTATAATATTTGCATGGAGTTTGCTTTGTCAATTAATCTCAAGATAAAATAAGACATGAAGAGAAAAATATAACAAAAAAATAAATAAATAAATAAGTAAATAAAAAACCACAAAGTAAAACAAAGATGGGAAATAGATAAAAAAATTTAAAAATAATAATATAATTAGAAAAAAATTAAAATATATAAAAAAATAATGATATGACAGAAAAAGTACATATAAATAAAATTATTCAGTGGACATTTATCGTGTCTATAGCTATTAAAAATAATTGTTAATACAAAGTTGAATGTGTAGAAATTACCTCGAGAAAAAAATTCCATACAATTTTTTTTTATTATTTCTCATTTTCTTTTATTTTATTTTTTTTTTCTTTTTTTTTTTCTCGTCTATTGTCACTGCTTATGGCATTTCGACGTTGAGGAAAAAGAAAAAAAATAAATAAATCATGGGAGAATATGTTTCTTCATGGGTATACATAATTAAACTAATATTTATATTTATATTTATATTTATATTTATATTTATATTTATACATATGTGTGTGTAGATGAATAAAATTATTTTCAAACGAATGAGAGAAATGGGCGAGAGTATAATATAAAGTGAGTCAACATTATATGCTTTATGTACTTAGTGTATATGGATAATAGTAAAGAAGCAAGCGTGCTCTATCTAGCTGGAATTGCTAATTAGGATAAACGAGCTTTTTCTTTATATCTCGCTCTTCGTGTGGATTCACAAAAGCTCTACATATGTATATAATATCCATGTGGTTGCGCTCCGAAATATTTTTATATTCATGGTGAAAAAAGTATGTGTATATACAAATATTTTAAACAAAAAGTAAAAATAATTAAGTGAGAGACAATAAATGAAAGAAAAAAAAATTCAGGGGATGAATTTTTTTAGGGGATTGGTAAAATTTTATTAATATTGTTAACTATTAATAAAATATATTTATATTATTTTTTTTTTTAATTTAAATAATTATTATTGATGATAAAATAATAGTTTAGGAATTTTATTTGATTAATTTTTGTTGTTATTTTTTGAGATATTTTAATTTTATTCAAAAGTTTTTTAATATTATAATTAAATAATCATTCAGATAAACAAATATATGCACTATGAAATATATAAAAAAAATTTAATTACAATGTATTTTTTAAATTAATTAAATTCGTACAAAAATTTTTGTCGAATCAAATTATTTTATTATTAAAAATAAACAAAATCAATTTTTTTAAACATGCTACATACATATATATATATATATGTTTGATAAATATGAAATATTCAAAGTCAAACACGAAGAGAAAAATAAATAATAACGTACAAGAAAAAAAAAATCAGTATAAAAAATTTAAAAAAAAAACTGACAAAAATATTAAATAAACATATGTACATATTTATCTATATATTCAAAGGGGAAAAAATTCTTGGACGTGATGATTTTCACAAGCATTATTTACAATCGATTTTACAAAAAAAAAAAAAAAAATACATATATACATACATTTATTTATTTATAAAATATATTTTACATTTGTATATTTCTGTTTAAAATTTTTTGTTTGTTCTATCCCAATGATGTACACATTTTTATTTATGTATATATAAAATACATATCGCTGGTTATATACATAAATAATATCTATATAAATTTACAATATTTATATTTATACTTCATGATATTCCCCCTGTAATAATTCGTTACAACTATGATTTTATATAAATAAAAATGTGTTTTTATAAGCATATACTTTTGACTTGTATCCATCAAAATATTGTACACTTTTCTATGTATATATATATAATTTTGCAATTGTACAACTGTTTTATGTAAATATATAAATAGTTTTTATATTTATGTGGGGATAGAATGGAAGAAAAAGGTATAAATAAATAAATAAATCGCTTGAAAGAATGAAATATTATCGGCCTTGGGGTGCGGATTTGATACAGAAGTAAAAAAAAAAAATAAATGATGAAAGATAAAACATAGAGGGAGTGGGTGTAAATATGTAGCGAGAAACAAAGGCAAAAAAAAAATATATATATGAAAAGTAATTGCATCGAGGAAAAACAAAGTGCATTAAAGATAACAATCATACTACATTACGCAATGGTTATTCTGTGCTCATCTTTCTTTTTATATTTCGCTTTCTCGTGATGAGATTGCGAATGTTTGATAGTCTTTTACATTCACTCTGTAAATAACTGTGAGAGAAAATATAAATTACAATAAAAAATAAAGCAAATGAATGAAAATAAAAATAAATAAGGTAAATTATTATTTGTTGATAAATAAAAAAGAGAAAAAGAAAAAAAAAAGATTATGTGCAGCGTGTATTACATAATTTTTAAGGCAAATAAATTAATTATTTCTTCAAATAGAGATGAGAAAAATGTAAGAAAAAAAAAAAAGGCAAATAAATATATAAAGAAAAGAAAATAATGTAGAAAATGGAAAGAAAAAAAAATTTTGTGCTTGACATGAATACTAATATCGTAATATTTATCGCCCATCTGTCGCAACACGCTCGTGAAAATTCAGAGAGAGGGTATAATATTTATTAACTGCAATCTGGGACTCTCTTTTGCATGAAGCAAACAGCAATGAGTGGCGCAGCAAACATATAACCAAAGTTATACACAAGAGAATCGTGATAATAAAAATACTTGGCTGTTATCCAACTAAACGATTCATGAGCCACTTCCTTGATTCAAACAAACCTTTTACCATTGCCACCTTATTCTGATTTCAACACTATCGTTTACCTTATTCGTTCAAAAAGAAAAAAAAAATGTATGTATAATAAAGTAATATATTAATCGAAAGAAAATGAAGAGAGAAAATTGAATTAAATATAAAATACATTAATGTATATATAATATTAATTTATTTATTTAAAGGAACAAAAGCAAAAGAGTAATGTGCTTTTATGTTTGTGAATGTCACCAACTTTTCCATTATATCCTCATAATAAATGGCTATGTGTATATAATATTTATGTATGTGTATAGAATAAACCAAAGTAGGAAGAGTCATACATTAAATCAGTTCTTTGAAGGCGTATGACTTTTACGAGCGAACTTGAAGCAAGAAATGAAATGTAGAGTCAATGGGTAACATATGTTTTCTGTCATACAACATAATCCAAAACTTTCTTTCACTTATATATATAAAGCTAATTAGATTTAGAATTATTGTAAAAGAGAATATAATTCAGATGATAATAATGAAGAGAACAAAAAATTTGTGTAATTTTCTTTAGAAAATTGATATTAAATCAGTAAATTTAATATTATAAATCTAATTTATTTGTTTAATTAATATTAACTCAATTATATGTAAGAATAATTCGATACAATTGTAAATAATTAATTTGATATTGAATTATTAATATTATTAATTAATTAACTCTTGTGAAATATTTTTTATTTCTTTTTTAAATTGTTATTAAATCAGTAAATTTAATTTTATAATTCTAATTTATTTTCTTGATTAATATTAACTCAATTATATGTAAGAGCAATATGATACAAATGTAAATAATTAATTCAATATTGAATTATTAATATTATTAATTAATTAACTCTTCCGAAATATTTTTTATTTCTTTTTTAAATTGTTATTAAATCAGGCAATTTAATATTATAATTCTAATTTATTTTTTCAATTAATATTAATTCAATTATATGTAAGAGCAATATGATACAATTGTAAATAATTAATTCAATATTGAATTATTAATATTATTAATTAATTAACTCTTCCGAAATATTTTTTATTTCTTTTTTAAATTGTTATTAAATTAGTAAATTTAATTTTATAATTCTAATTTATTTTCTTAATTAATATTAACTAATTTATATATAAGAGCAATATGATACAATTGTGAATAATTAATTCGATACTGATCAATTATTAATATTATTAATTAATTAACTTTTGTAAAATATTTTTCATTTCTTTTTTTAATCAAATTTTCATATTTCATTCAAGGAAAAAAAATTCCACATCCTCTCTTTTATTCTTTCTTTCTTTCTCTCTCTCTCGATTGTTTTCATACACTTGTTGACATTGCAGTTATAATTTTATCATTCACGTAACATAAAATCATTGACGAGACGAAGCAAATTCTATTTAACATTTGAGTTCCATTCCGAATCACTGGTTGACTCGATATGGTCCTCATATATCCTATCAATAACATACCTCCTATCCTATGTATACACATATATGACACGTATATACACGTATGTAATACCTAGTCACTCTTGTCGATTCGCTTAATCGCGGCTTTTCAAATACAACAGCTGCATTGGAAGCGCATTGCTGATTTACGAGGATTGTCTTCCTGTTTAAACACGTTGACCAGCTCTTTCAATCCACTATTTCGCTACCCCAATGTTGACACCCCTCTTTTATTTTCTTCTCTATCTCATTCCGCTACTAGTCAATAAATAGCTTTTATTTTCATTCAGATCTCTCGTCGATTCACATTTCACATCAGTCAACTCTCTAAAACAATTCAATTGTAATTTTATTTTATATAATTAATATTTTTTTTTTTTACTTCATTTCTCATTTTGTTTCATTTGGAGTGAAGAAAAAAAAATCATATGGTATTTTTTAATGATTTAATTAAGATTTGGAATATTGTAAAATGATTTTGAATTTTTTTTTTGTCTGAATAATTTATTTGTTGATATTAATAATTGTTTTTTTATTTATTTGGGGCGATAATAATTCTGGAGATTATTTTATTTTTTATTTATATTCATTTGTATTTATTATATTTTTTTTTATTATTATATTTATATTTATTTATATTATATTATATTTATATATATGTATTTATATTTTTTAAATTGATGTTTATAATTATTTAAACACTTGGCATTACATGATGAAAAATAATAGATAATAGTAATTGATAACTTTATGTATTTATTTATTTATTTATTTATTTATTTATTTATATTGTGATTATATTTTTTTTTTAACTATGATTACAGGTTCATCCGTGCGGTCGTTATCGACACAATACAGTCGTATTTATTCTCGCTAAAGAATATAATTTGAAGAATTTACGTACTATTCATCGCTTGGACAGACTCACTAGTGGAATATTATTATTTGGCAGAACACCAAAAAAAGCCAGACAAATGGAGCATCAAATTCGAAATCGCCAGGTATATATGACATAATACAATTGTCCATGCATCCCACTAAAAAATAAAAAAACCCCTCCCACATATTTCCACACAATAAAATGACATAAGAAAAATAAAAATAAAAAAGTAGGTATATATACAAATATAAAATTTTATTGAATTTAATTCTTAAACTTTAATCGATTGCAAATTAAATTCTTTTATCATTTTTATTTACAGGTTCACAAGCAATACGTTTGTCGTGTAGAGGGCGAATTCCCTGAGGATGAAGTCGTATGCTCAGAGCCAATTGAAGTTGTCTCGTATAAAATTGGCGTTTGTAAAGTCTCAGAAAAAGGCAAAGACTGCATAACTCGTTTTAAACGTTTGAGTTACAATGGAAAATCATCTGTAGTTTTATGTAAACCACAAACAGGACGAATGCATCAAATACGCGTTCATCTACAATATCTTGGTTATCCTGTAGTCAATGATCCATTATATAATCATATTGTCTTTGGTCCGGAAAAAGGTAAAGGCGGTAATATTGGTAAAACCGATGATGAACTTGTTAAAGATCTTATTGGCATTCATAATGCTGAAAATTGGTTGGGAATGGATGGCGATTCAGAAATGAGTTTATTTAAACCTAAATTAGATATAGAAGATCGTGTTTCAAATTCAAATGGCGATAAAGAAACATCGCCAATGTCTAATTCTGGTTTAATTGATGATGAACAACAACAACAACAGCAACAACTGCAACAGCAACAATCAACACAATCACAAGCAGTTGCAACATTAAAAGTAACAGTTGGTACGCAAACTGGCTCCGAACCACCTGATTCAAATTTTACTAATGAAAAAGTTACCGTTGATCCACATTGTTACGAATGTAAAGTTAAATATCGCGATCCAAAACCATCTGATTTAGTTATGTATTTACATGCATGGCGTTATTGTGGTCCAGGCTGGGAATATGAAACGCCATTGCCATCATGGGCAGCTAGCGATTGGAATAATGGAAATGACGATCGATAGTTGATGAATAAAATTCAATTATTTAATAATGTCGTTTCATATCGACACAATAAAAATAAAAATAACAGTTATAATAATAATAATAATAATAATAATAATAACATGATAATAACGTCACCTATTAATGCAAATGTACCTCCGCGATCCTTTTTTATATCCTAACCCCGTGCCTTCCATTCGTGTTGGAAAAAAAAAAATAAAGCATTCGAGGACGTGGATGACTCGCAGCATTAATTTGAATTTTTTCTGTTTTTTTTTTTTATTATTATTGATTTTGAGTTATTAATTATTGCCCGATGAAATTGAAGGTGGGACATAATGATGATGATGATGATGATGATGATGAAGAAGGAGAAAAAGACAGAAGAGAAACCAGCAGCAGGCGAAATGGAGGGACTTGAACAAAATTTTTGTTGTCTTTTGCAAGAGGGATTTTGATTCATTATATCAAGTTTTACGAAGCTTAACATAATTATTTATTAAAGTAATAATATATGTATTGTGTAGTAGCTTCCGGTCCCGGACATTTTATGTGGGACCAATCACACACAGCCGCGAGCAGCGTTGAATAACGTTTGATTCTCTTCCGAAGAATTCGAATGATGAATTTCTAGTGCGTTTTAAAAATTTATTTTTATTTTTTTTTTATTTTTGGAGAATCAATTTCTTTTTGAGGAATTGATTATTGCATATGTGGAGTAATATTTTTACCTTGTCCTCGTATTTTAATTAATAATTATTTCAAGTAATATTAAGAGACTTTTTTTTTTTTTTTTTTTTTTTTTTGAATTATTTATTATTAATTAGTAAAATGGTTCTGAAGGGAAATTTGTATTCGAAATTCTTTAGTTAAATGGATAATACTTATCGAAAGATGAATTTAAAATTCAAAATGTAATTTGAATTAAAGAAAAAAAAATCATCAAATATAATATTGCATTTGTGATATTATTTGTTTATTTTCTTTAAATTATATATTATTTGATTTACAATTTTCTCGTGAATATTTGGAAAATTTATTTGAATAATTTGATTATACATAAAATATTGATGCGAATTTATAAACGTGCTAGAATTAATTGTAAATCGATTTCTTCAAATAATAGCCAAGGATTTATTTAGATGGTAAAAAATTGCAAAATAGAGAGACGTCTATTTTTATAGGCTGATATTATTATACAGGTTATTAGTAATCATGGCGTGTATCAAACAAATGATTAAAAAAAAAAATATAATTTTCTTTTTGAATAAAGATAAAATTACAAATGCAGATAGATGATAAAATTAGTATAAAATTAAATGAAAAAGATGAAGAAGTGTAAGAAAATCATGGCCATATATTATATTCATCCTGGGAGAGCATCTTGTGAGCTATAATTATATCTTCAATGATGTATTTTCGGTGTTTTCCACGCGAGATAAAAGAAAATAAAAGAATTAAAAATCAAACGAATTGAATTGTAAAAAAGCGAATAAAAAAAAATTAACAATGATTATATACACAATAAAATGCTCCAATTCACGCTGGCACCGACAATATATTTATTATTTTACTACACGTTCACGTAAATCTCCAAAAATTGGCCTTAAGTATGGGCGAAACACTCGAATAAATGAAACTAAAAAAAAAAAAAAAAAAAAAAAAAAAAAAAAAAAAAAAAAAAAAAAAAAATTAAACAAATAAGATAAATTAAAATAGTTGAAAGAAAAAGAAAAATATCGTGTGATTTTGCATGACCTGATTAAATGATGATTATATTAAAAGAATAATATAGTCGAAAAAATAAATAAAATGAAATAAAACACAATAAAGAATAAAATGAAAATAAATATTAAAAATAAGAAAAAATAAAAAAAAAAAAAAAA
>JAQQBS010001424.1:6032207-6051894 GCA_030347275.1 Microctonus aethiopoides
AAAAAAAAAAAAAAAACGATTGATCGTTTTGACTTATCATAAAAGACATTTTGTGCGCTTACTAACAAGAATTCAATAAATCCACACATTACACACACATACATACAAATATAAATACATACATATAACCGCTATGTTTATTCTTTATTTAATTAAGTATAAAATAATTGATTAAATAAATTTAAAACACAAAAACAAATAAACTAATAATTATTGATGATGAAAATGATTTAAAAGAAAAATCAAGAATTAACTGTATGCAAAAAAAAAGACAGATTAGAGGCAAACAAATGACAAAATAAATAAAACAACAATAAAATAATTTAAACAACGTCTGTTTGAAAATCAAACGAGCGCTTTTGTATATATTATATATAATATATATATATATATATATATAAATTGTATACGCACATTGTAAACGACGTATTATAATATAATAATTAGCGTTCCTCAATGAAACATAAATAAAAAATTTTAATTGATAAACAAAACAAAAGCAATGATGAAAACAACAAACAAACGATTTAAAAAAAAAAAAGTCACTTGTATAATGGACGAAATAAATGCTAATTATCATTCGGTATAAAATTATTGTTATATGTATTTATTTATTTATTTATTTATTTATTTATTTATTGTTTTTATTAATGGAAGAAATAATCCTGATCCCTATTTATTTAATTAATTTTTTATATAATCAACAAATAGATATGTATTTAATTTTATTTAATCCTGATGAAAATTATAATTAATATTATTAATTATTTTCAAGTGTAATTTTAAATATTAAAAAAAATTTTTTTTTGTAAAATTAATTCACGGTGAATTGAAGTATATTTTTACAGATTTTTATTAAATTCAAGTAAGTAAATTATATTTTATTTAAATAATATTTGAGATAAGATGAAAATTTGATTGATAAAAATTTTGAGGTTAATTTAAATTTGTAATAATTATTATTAAATTTTATATCGTATTGTTTTGTTAATTTCTTATTGAGGAAATTTTATTTTCATGTTAAATATTGTTATAAATTATTTAATGTTTATTAATAATGAAATATTTACATTTTTTTAATTGAGTTTTGATTTTTATTTAGATGTAAAAATGAGAAAGATGGAGAATGTTAGTTAATTAATAATAATTATTATGTCTTTCACATTATCATTTTAACGCAATAGTTTACGTATTATAAATATTTAATAGTGCGAAAGGAAATAAACAAATAATTACACTAATAATTATCTTTTTAATCATATTCATTTGTTGTTCTTTTTGTTAATTACAAAATATTACAATTCAAATTTCAATATCAAATTTAATTTGTTAATTTAAAATTCAGATCAAAAGTATAATAATTTAAATAATGTGCATATTATTTAAACTACAAATAATAAATTTATATTAACAAATAATTCAATGAAGCATTGAAAATTCCGAATAAATATGCAATGAATATTTAAAATATTGAATAAAAAATGTTAATAAATGTTGTAACATGACGAAATAATATTTGAGGCTAAACAGATAATACTAAATAATTTTATCAACATTTAAAATCGCTTTCACAACTGTGTCCTGAGTCTCAAAATTTTCGAAAGGATAATTATATTTGAAAGAGCTGCAAGGGAGAATTAAATATCTGATTTAGTACATTGTGTTTGTATACATGCCTGTAAAATTGTCAATTTAACTGGAAATCATATCCTGAATTTAATTCTTTTATTAGTTTAACATTAACAAAGATTAAACCAGCTTTTATATTTAATAATGACTGGGATTTCCCCAAATTTTAATACATTTATGACGTATAAACTAAAGTAAGGACATTTTTGTTTTCTTTCTTGTGTTGCATTTGCAACTGGATTATAATAAAGAAGATTAATAAATTTTTAGCCAAGTGTACATAGTCATAATTTAATACAAATTTAATGATACATTATTTATTTTAATTGTGCAATTTTCATATATTTATTTTCATTTGTTAAAAATATAAACAAAAGAAATAAAAATATACAGAGTGTTAGAAATTATTTTCAAGGGAATTAAATATATTTTTTTTATAAATATGTAATGAAAAATAATAATTTTAATTGCAATCGATTTGTAACTGTTAAAATTGTTAGTTTATTTATTAAACATTGTTCGTTTTTATATTTATTAATTAAACAAATTATCTATATTAATTTACAGCTATATTTTATTAAAGAAAAATAATTAAAGTAGATTTTTTCATAAATTTATAATATTAAATAATTTAATTTTCTAATTTAATTTTGGTTTGTTAATTTATCTGAATATTTAATGACTTATTGATTGTTTATGATTTTGTATTCATTTGATTTATTATTGTATTATAATCATAAATCCAACTGATTTCAAAACCCAAATCCGCTTATAATCAAGTGAAAGAAAATAAATGATTGCTTAGGTTATTTTTCTTTGCTCTGTTTCATTTTATTTACAAATGATCCATATTGTAAATATGACTTTGTTTTACGACGCTGGAAAATCCCCAGGAAAGTCGAAGAAATTTCGTTATAAATTAAGTACTTAATTTATAAATTAACAATTTGCCTATAGTCATTATGTAATAACATTCAAAAATATACTGACAATTTTGAGAATAATTTATAAAGAAATTTTAATATTCTTATTTATAAATTTTTCGGTTGTAAAATATACAGTTGAATAATTGTAAAATTTAATTTATATATAGCAGAAATGTAATTGTATATATTGCAATTAGTCAGGTGAAAAAAATATTAATGTCTTTGATAATTTATTATTATTTTTTATTATTTTTAATTACAGTAAGATATTGGAATTTATTTTTAAAATATAAAATAATGTCAAAATAATTATTGAATAATTAAATAATTGCTGATTATTTATTACAAGTAATGTATAAAAAATATTTTAGTTTTTGCAGGAAGTTAAATATAATTAAACAAAAAAATAATTCACGAATACAAAATAATTATATTGAAGACAATTTAATATGTAATATAAACAAAAGTATTTATTTAAAGTTATTAAATACGAAATATGAAAATAATTATTTAGTAAACATTATAAAATACAGAGCACGAGAAAAATGATTCATTCAATTTAATAAACTAAATAATTAAATAAATTAAATGAAAGAAATATTTTTAGTAAATTAATAATTCACAAATAATAAAATCATATTTATAATTATAATACATGAATGAAATTATTTATTTATTTGTTAGATTAATGTATGAATATTATTCGCTAACTCGGGGATGTTATTATTTATTTAATAAATACAGAGAGAAATATGGAATGAGAAAATGAATAATATTATACATTAAATAAAAATTTATTTCTGGATATTTATGTGAATATTTGGATAGTGGAGAACTATTTGACCATTTTCAAAATGACGAAAGCAGGTAGGACAATTAGCATAAGTTTCATTTATTCTGATTGGCCCATTGAACCATTACATGAAAGGGTATATAAACACATGAAAATTGTTCAAAATCAATCAGTTTTAATTTTGCTCTCTTGGAAGAAGCTACAACCTTCAAGTAAAATTAAAACAATTATTTCTGAAACTAAAATCTACGTTTGTAATTTATAAATTATGTAAGTATTTATTATAAATTATTTATTATTTTATTTGATTTTCATAAAAATTAATTATGAATTTGTTTGATTTTATAATTGTTTCATATTTGTCGTGATTAATTTTAAAAAAAAGTTACAATTATTTCAAATAAATAAAATAAATTATAAATACAGAATAATTATATTCAAAATTCTAAAATATAAAAATATAATTATTATTAATTAAAATTATTCATTTAATATAATGCAAAAAATATTGAAAAATAATAAAATTTATAAAATTTCCACAGTAAATTAAACATCAGAGTACTGAGAAATTTAATAAATAAATTATATATTTACTATAAAAATAATATAAAATTATCGTTTAAAAAAAAATAATTAATTTCAAAATTTGTTTCTTTTTCTCAGATACAAATTATTGAATAAATAAAAAAATAAAAAAATGGATGACCACAACAATCAACCTCCAATTGTATTGTCACTATTAGAATGCAATGCATTCAATATAGAACTTCATAATCAAGTTTATCTTCGTATGCAAGTTCACGTATTTGGTGCACTGGAAAATGCAAATCCTGAAAATAATCAGTATAATTATCAAGAATCTTGGAATAATGTGCAATATAATATCGAAAATCAAATTAATATTCATGCACGCAGAATTGAAAATTTAAATATTAACAATGAAAATGTTAATAATCAATTTGCAAATAATAATGTCAACAATATTTATAATGCCCATCAACAACCACAACAAAATGCTCTAGATGAAAATGCCAATGCAGAAAATTTTGGCAATCATTATCGTCCAGGATATAATCAAGAAAATTTTTCCAATTTGCCTAATTATGAATGGCGACCGACTGTTAATATTGGCAATATCAGAACGAATGTTTCACTTTATGAATCTCAAAGTAGCAGTTCTTGTTCTTCAGACAATAGTGGATACAGCAGTGATGAACCTGAACGCTAATTCATTTGATAATCTGTTAAATTAATATATTGTGAATGCAAATATTTTAATATTAATTGATCTGTAAATTAAACTGATTAATTAATTAAACTGTGAATTAAATAAATAACAGCAGATAATGAACAAATATAAAAATAAAAGCAGAGAGAAATTATTAAGATTTATAAAATTTAACTTGGAATTATTGATCATTAAATTAAATATTATAATAAATAAATAATAATAGTTATTATAATATTTGTTTTATAAAATATATTGAATAATTATTAATATTTTTAGTGCAGCAAAACTTTGTGGAATTTTTAAAGAAATATATTTATACATGTAGAAAAATGTATAATATATGAATGCAAATATTTTAACTATCATAAAATGTTTATGCGAATTTCTGAATATATAAAATATAATTTTGTTCTATTTGATAAATAAAAAGTTTAATTGAATGGAAATATACATAAAAATAAAAACGGTTTTATTTCTGTCGTATGAATAATAGGTTATTATTTTTAATTTAAAAATATTTCCATAACCAAAAAATAAGTTACTTTTTTATTGCATTTATAAAAATATATTGAAAAATTTATTTGAAAATGAAAAAAAATATGTTTTTGTCATTGAAAAAATATACAAAAATTAAATTAGTAATATTATTCATTCATATTGTTGCTATCATTTTCATTGTTATCCATCAGTAAAATAAACAATTTATTGGTGAGTCATTCTTTATTTAAACAACTACCAATTCAATATTACATAATTAATATTCGAAAATCTAAAATATACGAACTCTAATTTTCCATTTTTATCTCTTTCTCACTTCTTTTATAATTAATCTTACTCAGTAT
Source organism: Microctonus aethiopoides (assembly GCA_030347275.1). Lineage (NCBI taxonomy): Eukaryota > Metazoa > Arthropoda > Insecta > Hymenoptera > Braconidae > Microctonus > Microctonus aethiopoides. The sequence goes on from JAQQBS010001424.1 coordinate 6,037,629, forward strand.
ACTGATAAATTAAATTATATTCATATCATCGAATCTTTACTATGAAATATGGCATTAATTCACTGCTGATTGTTTGAATTTTTGCATTCTTTCTTCAATTACAGGTCTAAAATGTCTGATGAGTCCTTGAACAGGCCACGCAGCACCATCGGCAAGCGCACAAATTGTATGCAATTCAATTTGCTTTGTCAATTCCCACAGCATATCAATCTCATGCTCCTCCGCATTACCCTCGACAAATCTAAAAAATACAAATAAAATTTATATTTAATATTTTTATATAAAATATAATAATTAATTATAAATAAATCTTCAACTCACCGGCTCATTATTTTGTACATCCAACTAATTCCCTCGCGGCAAGGAGTGCATTGTCCACACGATTCATGTTTGTAAAAGCTTATAAGTCGTTGAATAGCTTTAATAACATCTGTTTGTTTATTCATAACAATTAATGCTGCTGTACCAAATGAACTTTGTACCCGAACAAGATCATCAAAGTCTAGGAGAACTTCATCGCACACACTGTGAAATTATTAATTAATAATATATTAATTGAATAGTAAAATATTAATGAAATAATATCTAACTCAATAATGAGAATATCAAGATGAAATATTGAGCTTACAATCAACAGAATTAACTACAAAACTATTTAATTTATAATTATATATTGAGAATATGATTTCAAGTTTCACAAAGTTTCATATTACCTTTTTGGAATTATTGGTGTTGAGGATCCACCGGGAATAACACCAAGTAAATTATCCCAGCCACCAATTACACCACCAGCATGACGTTCAATTAATTCCTTCATCGGTATTGACATTTCCTCTTCCACAGTGCATGGATTATTAACATGACCCGAAATATTAAATAATTTTGTTCCGTGATTTCTTGGTCGACCAAATGATGCAAACCACGATCCACCACGTCGGCAAATAGTCTAAATAATACAATAATAAATTGATAATAAATTTAACTGATGATAATATGCTGTAAAATTATAAAGCATAAAATATATTTTAATTTACATGAAAAATAAAAAATGTTGATTATAATTTTAATTATTAATTATGTAGTGATTTTTTACCGATACTTGAGAATAATAAAAAATTTTTTCAATATGAACAAACATTTATGTTTTACGAAATTATATTCAAATAATCAAACTATTTTGAAATAAATCTCTAAAATAAATTAATCAACTGAATATTTACAAAGTATAAATCAATGTAAATATTTATTTCTATTCGATATTATTGGAAAAATATTGAAATAAATAATTATCAACTAACCGGAGCTACAGCAACGGTTTCAACATTGGTTACAGTTGTTGGACATCCAAATAATCCAATATCAGCTGGAAATGGCGGCTTCAATCTTGGTTTACCCTGTTTGCCTTCAATCGATTCAATCAATGCTGTTTCTTCACCACAAATATACGCTCCAGCGCCACGTTGTACAAAAATATCAAAATCATAACCTGATCCACATGCATTTTTTCCAATTAAACCAGCTTGATATGCTTCAGCAATTGCCACTTGCATATTTGACGCTTCATTATAAAATTCACCGCGTATATAAATATATGCAGCGCACGCGCCCATGGCACGACCAGCAATTAAACAACCTTCAACAAGTTTATGAGGATCATGACGAAGAATTTCACGATCTTTACATGTACCAGGCTCTCCTTCATCTCCATTAATCACCAAATATTTTGGTCTACCATCAGATGGTTTATTCATGAATGACCATTTCATACCAGATGGAAAACCAGCCCCACCACGACCACGTAAACCTGATACTTTAATTTCATTTATAATCCAATCAGCACCTTTATCAAGTATCTCTTTAGTTTTATAATAATCCCCTCGTTTTAATGCACCCTTTAATCTCCAATCATGTCGACCATACAAATTTGTAAATATTCTATCTTGATCATTCAATGGACTTCCAAATTTCTGTGAAATAAAAAATACTAATTAATAAAAATTCGTTAAAATATTAATTTTTTCTATTAATTTATAACTTTTAAATGTAATATTGATTTGTAAATGTTATTTATATTATAAAGAGAAATAGAAATGATATTGTGACATATTGCACAATATGTGTAATCAAAAGTTGTTGTTATTATTTTTCCAATTGATTAATGTTATGTGATTTGGAATGTATAATATTTATGCACCTTTCCCTCTGGTGCAGCATCAGCAAATGCTCGTGATTGCTGTGTAGTTACAGCAGATCCAAGGAGACCTGAACAAATAGAAAACAATTATTTTGAATTATAATTTATTATATAACCTGTATAATGGATGATTGAAAGGATATTTCTTTTTTTTTTTTTTGTTTATGAAAGAAATAGGTTATGTATGGTGTTGAAAATGTTTGGAATATTGTTTGTTGATTGATGTCACAAGTTTAGTCAAGGGATTTGTAGGGAAAAATATAGTTTATAATTACTTAATTGTCTCCTTGGAACCTGGATACAGCGAGCAATAACACCCGCCATCTTTCAACTAATTCTACTTAGGATTTTTGCGACGTTAGAAAATTTATCCTTGAAACGTGACGTCAAACGAAATCACGTGATATTATTATATATTTATAGGTTATATGACGGAAAAGTGAATAATTTATCTATCTGCTTTATCGACATATGTTATAAATAAATTGATTTAAAAAATTATTAATAATAAAATCAATTTTTTTTATTCGAATTTCAATTTTGAATCTAATATATAATGTTGGATCGTGAAATATAATTATAATTACGACTGCCAAATCGAATGCAAATTGTATAAAATTACATACTATCGATATTATATCATATGAAGCATGAAATTTTGAGGTTAGAGTTCTGCATTATCTTTAAACACATCAATTAGTTTATTTATTTCTATATAGGTATTGATATTATCTGCGAATAAAAATATATAAATATTATATATCTGAAGGTACATGTATATTAAATAATACCAAACTCTTTATATAATATATTTAATAAATATTAAATAATTTACTGTACGATGATGCAATTAAAATTTTTTTTATTTTTCAGTATCAAAAGTCTCGTCGTAATTTATTATCATCATGTATTGTTCATAATTATAGATAATAAAATTTTTGACAATACCAATCTGAAAAAGATAAGAATAATAATATATTATATGTTAATATTATTTATTAGAAATAAAAATAAAATTATATTTAATTAAATACAAACTTACTTTTTATTTTTTCACATCTAATGGCTGCTTCACCTTCAGTGCAAAATTTACATTGACAATAAGCTAAATGATTATTTGCTGTACACAGTGCATTTTTTCCACACTTTAAATAATTACACGCATAAACACATTCATTATCCTTGCATAATTGATGATCATTGCAATCATTGTCGTCGAAGCATTCTTAATTAACAAATGAAACAAAAATTAATAATGAATGAATAATTATCTCAAATATTTTATCAAGAATTCATAATTAATTTTTATACTGATTAAATAATCCATTATATAATATAAGTATATTTAATTAATTATTGTCATCATAGATTAAATATAAACTTACGTCGTGTACATTTTTTATATGGATCACCTTGTAATTCATCAAAACATTTACAGGTGTAAGTGTGATTTTCTGGTAAACAACGTGCATTGTAGCCACATCTGCTATCAATACATCCATCATAGCATTGATAATTGCGACATATCTCCCAAGACGAGCAATCATTATTGTCATTGCAACCAATAACTAGAAAAGAAATAAAGAAAAATATATAAACACAATTCAAATTTGATTTTACAATGATAATATTATATATTTTATACATACGTGTATTGTCGTCCATAGGTTCAAGAAATTCTGCAATGATTGAAATGGAAATTGAATAAACTAAGAGAATATTGTGAAATACGTTATTAAACATTATTAAATTAATATTTTAAAGAACGTATTGCACCTGCTGATAATTTAATTGTGCTACTGGGTGACACATATTGGTACGATTTTTTTTTTTTGGGTATCATGCCGAGATATATCTTGATGAATTCTTTATCATTCAATAATATTTATGTCTGAGACATTCATGTGGGTAAATAAATTTGATGAGTTTTTTTCAGACTGTTAAAAATATATAAAGTACAATTTTTGTTATGTAAGAAATTAATTATGAGTATTTTGTTTGAATAAATTGAGATAAATTATATTATGAGCAATTAATTTTCAAGTAGTTTTTTTATTTCCAATTCAAAATTTTTTACTCATAAAATTTTTAAGTGTTTGATTTTTTTGATAAATATTTTATTTAAGATTAATTTTCCAAATTAAAAATATTTATGATTTCATTAAATTTGGATTATTTTTAATTATAATTCACTGAGAAAAATTAATTTTACAGTGGTTTATACAGCTATTTATATTTTTTGTTATTTTTTCTTAAAAAAAACTGCATGTTTTAATGAATTTCAATTTATCTATTCAAATGCAGTCGAGTTAGAATCCAACGTTCCGATGGAATATTCGTCAATGAACCGACACCCATGTAGGGATTAAATGTTACAGTTTCTACCGTAAGACCAAAATCTAAAGCTCTTTTCTTTATCCCATGACTTCTAATTACTCCACTAATATAAGGAACTAAAAATAAATTAGAATCTTGTCTGACGAATCCGACTCCAATTGATACTTTTACATAATATGTACCCCATTTTGCATCAGAATTATCAATAATATTTACAAAATGTACATAATTATTCATCAAAAAATTTTCTGTTGAATAATTTAGCACACCAAATTTATTTCTTCCCACATCACCAAAGATTAAATATGACTCTGCTTCACCCCTAGTTTTTATCGTAACACTAGGATATTTTTTTGCAAATTCATCAAATGAATTCGCATATTGTTCCATATCGACTAAAAAATATGCAGTCGTATCGTTCGTATATTCTGCACCCCATGAGTATTTTGACCACATCGTTCGATAATCATGAAAATCAATATTACAGACAATAGATTTATTCTCGTCATCATCATCATCATCATTCACTCTTAATGTGATATTAGATGCTCTAGTAATAGCAATTATTCCAATAAAAATTAGTACATTTGTCATATTACACATAATTGCTTTTTCTGTAACAAAATAAATTTACCAATAATTTTCTTCCTCATTTAAATAATTAATTAATAAATTATACTTACTCTATTTTATTGTAATTGATGAAGTAAAAATCACAATTGATTATGTGACAGAGCAAATCTCGCCTGCAAAAAATTAAAATTTAAAAATTATTCGTATTACAATTAGAAATATCATCTTACATATAAACATACCATAAATATAATTCAATTAATTTGTGAGTGTTGTTAATTTTCCATGAATCTTTAATATTCTCAACTGATTCCAAATAACAAATGATTGATATTCGTGTAGCAAGAAGATCAATACTGATATGCAGATATTATAAATCCATTAATTAATGTATCAAATTGTAATTTGAAGCCAGATAATTGTGTCAATGAATCTGCATATATTTAAATATGTAATTAATAATTATAAATCCTCATACAAGATTGGTTTTTTTGATCAGAGCATATTGGAGATGGAAAATATCGAAGATATTCATGAAAAAAAAAAAAAAATCTTTTATTATGTAATAAAAATACATTTGCTCTTGGTTATAACGTGAGTAATCACTCAAGATAACAGATCATTTCATAACAATTTAGTCAATTTTGAAAAGATAATTTATCATTGGCATAAAGAACACAGAGTTCTTTATTCTTCATATATTTTTCATATATTTAAAGAAATCTTCTCAACAATGGTGAAATATAAATAATTCAAATGAAAAGTAATGATTCTGTTCTAATTAATATTCCAAAGCCGCCATCTTGTACGTTTGATCGTCAGTTATTTTTAATTTCAACATGGCGGTACTGTCGACTAAAGTTTTTATTTTTTTTTCTTTTCACAAGTATTGAAGATGAACTATCATGATTCAATATACATATTTATGGTTATGTTTCATAAATTAATAATAATTTCATTTTCAAATAATAATTACATCATCTAGGACGTAACAGAACATATATGTCGATAATCTCTCCATTCAATTCGCAAAATTTTTATTACCGACTGAGTTTCATCTTCGAGAATTTTCTAATTCGTTATTTGAATTGTATGATATATATGATTTATCATTGCTAAATGTGTATAAGTATATATTTGTGCTGATATCTGGAAACACTCATATAGTTCCAAGACATAATTCGATGATCGTTAATCACTTCTATAAATTGTACATTAAATTTCGCCTTGGTTGCTATCGATTATGAGTTATTTTGAACACTATTTGTCATTTGGAATCAGTCTATAGAATACTGAAGTTTTACCGAAAATTAACAACACTCACAAATTTATTGATCTATATTGGTGGCTGTGTATCAATTTTAAAGATAATATTTCTGATTACAATACTCATAATTGTTAATTTTAAAAAACTAACAGATGAAAAATATTTCATTTTTTTGCTCTGCCACATAATCAATTGTGATTTTTATTTCATCAACAGCAATAAGGTAAAGTAAGTATAATTTAATAATTAATTATTTGAATACGAGTAGGAAAATTATTGGTAACTTTATTTTATTACAGAAAAAGCAGTGATGTGTAATATGAAAAAATTACTAATTTTTATTGGAATAATTGCTGTTACTGTAGCATCTAATATCACAAGAGTGAATAAAGATGAGAAACCATATCTCGTCTGTAAAATTGGTTTCTCTTATTATGAAACAATAAGTTCGGTAATTTCATTGCCCGCAATACGTATCAACAATCCGAGTGCATATTTTGTAATCGATATAAAAAAATATGCGAATTCGTTTGATGAATTTGCAAAAAAATATCCTAGTGTTACGATAAAAACCAAAGGTGAAGCGATGTCATTTTCAACATTTGGTGATGTGGCAAAAAATAAATTTGGTGCACTAAATTATACAACCAATATTTTATGGATAAATAATTCTTTGCATAATGTAGATATTTTAAATACTTCTGATGCAAAATGGGGTGCATATTATGTAAGCGTGATAATTGGAATAGGATTCGTCACACAAGATACGAAATTATATTTGTTTCCTTATAGTGTTGGAAGAATTACAAGTCATGGATTTAAGCAAAGAGATTTAAAATTTGGGTTTAGTGTAGACACTTTAACATTCAATCCTTATTTGGATGTTGGTTCATTGACAAATATTCCATCGGAACGTTGGGCTTTAGGTAAACACTTATTCGTAAATAATATTCCGGAAACCAATGCAACATTAGTCATCAATTTAATCAGCTAATATTAAAAAACAACGTGTGTATTCCTGAAAAAAACTGACTTGTACTTTGTTTCAAGTAATTAATTATAAAAATAAGATTGTAATGAAATTCTTTAAATATTTCCTTGAGCTTTCTCTTGAATTTTTCATTAAGAATAAATAAGTATTCAATAATTATCTTGACCTAAAAATTATTTCAACACTCATATATATTAAACAACATAGACTTATATCAATCATTTCCTTTTATAACTGATACTCTGCATGTGAAAAAAAAACTATAATATAATGTGTGAACATTTTCAATTTATTCAACAAGATGGCTGCAAGAGAAATCTTCCTTACCAACAATTCATATCTGTCGGTAATGTAGATATCCCATAAATATATACCAATTTATTTTAATTGTATATAATTATTATATAAAATATTCCATTAATTTATTTCCTTTTTTTTCTTCTTTCATATATTTATATTAATATATTTGAGATATTATTATCACTGTAAAAAAATACAAACAAATCTAACTTTCCATGCGAGTATATTCAGCACAAATATTATTATTATTACAATGATGGGGCGCCAGAGTGAAACGTGGAACTTGTACTTGACATACAGATAATAAATTAACAATAAATATTATAAAATATTCAATATCGCGAGACAATTAAACAAGTATTTATATATTAATTAAATCATATGTGAATGTTATTTAATTATAAAATTTTGTATATGAATAAACAATGCCATCACGAAGAAATAGAGTTGGCCTTTTGGCAAGGGTTAATTTTCCACTTTACACTATTCAGATGTTGGATAGCAGACATATATTAGTTGGTGGTGGTGGTGGATCAGCAAACACTGGAATTTCAAATGGATTTGTAAGTTTAATTTCATTTTAATAAAACCTAACCTCAAAATCTAATTTTTATATATTTTATTTATTTATTTGAATGAATTTTAATTGTTTGTTTATTAAATCAACAGGAAATATTTGAATTATCACATGATGGTTGGAATTTTATTGCTGAACGAGTTACTGGTCATAAAACAGATGCTAGTGTTGTTATGAATTGTGCTTCATATAATGATGGAAAAAGAATTTGGCTTGTGGCAGGTCAAGAGAGTCATTGTCAATTGTATAATGTTAAATCCACTATTGTACCATTGGAAAATGGTGAATTATTGAAGAATACTACAACTACTGTTGGTGGTAGTAATAATAGTGATGGTTTATCAGGAGATAAATTACGACAACGAAGAAAAAGTGAAAGAATTGATGAAAAAATTGAATCATTAAAGCAAGATGATAATGCTAATTTTACACATAAAAAACTTCAATTTATTCTACAGCCTTCGATTAGTATTCAAACTGATTTCACGTAAGTTTTACTTCACTAAAAGATATAAAACATTCAATTCGAAAATTAAAAATTAATTTAAAATTATCTCGATTTTAATATGGAAATGTCTTGATTTAATATTTTCTCACAACATTCAGAATATCTTCAATTAAAATTTAGAAAGCTCTTAGTATAAACTATTGAGAAATGATGATAACAAGAAGTTCAATGAATCAATTAAAATATTTCATAATCAAAATTATTAATTGTGAATAATTTACATGCAAAAACTTGAATCTGAAGAATTTTTTTTTTGTATTAATTTTTATAATTGAAATGGAATTTTTTTCTCATTAACAGCGCATCAGAGCCACTTCAACGAATAGTTAGAATAAGCCCAAATGGAAAATTAATGGCTACTGGTGGATTGGATGGTGTTATAAGATTGTGGAAATTTCCACATTTAGAAAAATTACACGATTTAAAAGCGCATACAAAAGAAATTGATGATATTGATTTTAATTCCGATGGAAATTTCGTTGCAACAATATCAAAAGATGGTCGTGCAATCATTTGGAATGCAATAAAAGGAATAAAAACTGATGAATTGTCATGGAACACATCGGGAAATGCTAAATATGTTTATAAACGTTTAAGATATCGTATTCGTAATGAAAAAAAATCAAAAGATCAATTATTTACATTGTCAAACGCAACATCATCAAAGAATTCAAGTTATTTACAATTGTGGGATATTGAGCAAGGAACAATTATTAAATCAGCGTCATTTAATGAAACATTATCGGCAATGGCCGTTTCAGATGATGGAAAATTTGTTGCTGTTGGTACAATGTTTTCTGGTACTATTGATATATTTATTGCATTTAGTTTACAAAGAGTATTGCACGTACCAGGTGCTCACAGTATGTTTGTAACTGGTTTGGAATTTTTACCCATTCAATTGAATGGACCATCAATTACAAGTAATTCAGAGGCTGCTGTTGTTAGTATATCAGTTGATAATAAGATTTGTATACACAGCATTCCATTCAGACGTAAGTAAAATAAATTATTTTCAATATTTTTTTTTTTAAATTTTTCATGTTTTTACGTTGTTTGTTACTTTTCTAAATGGTTGATTGAATATTCATGTAGAACTATCACGAATTCATTCATTCATTCGCGGTAATAAAGAGGAAATTAATTTGAAAAAATGAAACACAGTTCAAATTTTGTCGTTTTATTTTTAAATATAAATGAAAAGTTGAATTTTTTATGGTTATTAAAATTTGTTATAATGATTTGATATTTTATCTATGTTGGTCAAGTATAAGATAAATATTTGCTTTCAAAGACGTATTTAAGTTCAAGTTATTTAATAGAAAAATTAATAAATCAATTTAAAGAGAAAAAAAAAATTTTTTTAGGAACATTTTTAAGAAATAATTTCAAATATAAAAGTATTTTTTTATTATTATATTACAAGATGGAAAGCAAGGAACAACAAATGAATTAAACACATGAAGTTTAAATAAATTGTTGAATAATATTATTAAAAATTTTTTTTTTTATTTCATTTCAGATACACTGCCATTTTGGTTGGTAATTATATTGATAATTCTAAGTATCTGTGGTGCCTTCATTTTTTGTAGTTTTATGGGCATATGACCCGAATTATTGAATATAAAAAAACAATTAATTGATGATCGTACTACAAAGTTCAGGATGTATTTTGTTGATTGAAATATGAAAGGAGAAAAATTAAAATACGAAAAAATATTAATAAAATAGGTTTCAGTAATAATAAATAATCGCCGTTGTAGATAGGTTAGTTTATCTTTGAGTCTTTATAAAGATGCAAAAGAAAAAAATTAATTTATGTTGTGAAATGTTGATTATTACATTGATGATAAAAATGATTATCTAAAAAAATGCTTGTATATAATATATGCCTGTGTGTATGTTTGTTGAGTGGGTTTGTGTTGGTATGAATTGAATATTTTTCATTATTAAATACGTAGAAAAAACTTCAAGTCAAATATAAAAATTTTTTTGAAATTGAAATAGAAAAAAAAAGAGAATTTTTGTTGCAAATATTTTCCAATATTTGTTTTTGCTTTTCATTCAGGTAATTGATTAGTCAAATTTATTACTGAATATACATTCTGCTAGCACAAGTTGTATTGTAGGTTAATAATGTAATTAAAATTCAAATATTATAATTATCTATTTATATTTAAGATTATTCGAGTGCTTATTTAATTGTTGTAATGATTTTTTTTTTTTGTCAATGCCACGAATGGTGTATTGATTTTTATTGATGGACTAAATGTAATTTTCTGGAGGTCTATGTGAATATTTTATTTTCGTGCATTTAGGAAAATTAATTTTAATCAATGTAATTAGATTGAATAATTTTTTTTTCTTGTTTAATAAGTCTGTTGAACAAATTTATGATTTTTTATCAACAGTGCACGTTTGTTATTCTTTGTGTTTATTTTTTTTTTTGTGTGGAACTTTGTTGATATTTATTATGAAAAAATAAAATGAAATTACTCGCGATAATTCATTGTGGTAATATTATTTAGAAGAAATCGACATGAAACCAAATAAAATTATACACAAGATTGGTAAATTAATTTATTTCGTACCTATTTAAATAGTTTCGAGTTCCTAATTAAATAAATCATTGATAAAAAAAAGTCGCAGTCAGAAAACTTTCAATTTTAAATTAAAATATAAAATTTAAAAATTAGTTGGAAAAATAATGAGAAGTAAAAATGAAAGAATTTTAAATATAAACTTGTTTTTTATTCTACCTTTCTCCTGTAGAATATTTAAAATTCAGTCATTGAAAGTAGTTGCATTAATTTTTATTTATATAAGCTAAATAAATGAACGTGAAAGTGATCTCTGACACATCTTTCTTTTGTCAAGATTAAATAATTAAAGCACTAAAAATGAAGCAAGAATAAGTTTTGACATTAAATAAAAAAAAAAGAATTAATGTCAAAAATCGAAAGGAATCTTTTCATTTTTTATTCTGAATTTCAAATTTATTACAAAATTTAAATAAAAGTTAGAAATTACGAAAGTTGAATTTCTATTCCAATTTATTATTTTCTCACTTCAATTATTGACAATTATTTATAAATTCATTTTCAATTACCAATTACCATATTTATTAAATCAAAGATTCACTAAATAATTATTATAGAAATAAAAACAAAATGATTAATAATAGAAAATTTTATTCATCATCTTCAAACACACACAAAAAAAAGAAAATTAATTTACCTTTCACAATCAAATAAACTTTGTTATTTGTACTCAAGTGATATTAATTATTAAAATTTCGTGCGCACTTTCTCATACAATTAAACATTGTATATAATTTGAATTGAATAATAATCCTTATTATTGTTTCGTTTTATAATATTTCGGTGGATATTTACAAGTAAAAAAGTCTCTAAGATACATTTCATCGCATAAATTATCTCAACATAACGTTATAATTTAAATGTAATATTAATTATGCGATAAACAATTCTGTAACTCGCCTACAATTCATTTCCACAATTTTTCATACATATATATTTAAAAAAAAAACCCCATTTCTCATTTCTTCACATTGAAACCATCTCCAGTTGGATCCAACAGCCATGGATAATTATTAGGACATTCCATACAAGTGAATAAACGTAAAGTTTCACCAGGTAATTCACGAGTTGTCAATGGACATGCATTTGGCAATGAACAATACGGTTGACCTTTCTCATCGCATTTATCTTTCCATTCCTGGAAGTCACGTAATGCTGACACTTCAGTTGGTGTTTGCATCCAGCTAATAACCTGCAATTAAAAAAAAATCCAAACATTATCAATAAATAAATAAATAAATAAATAAATAAATAATTAAATATTCAATTAATCTTAACCAATAATTATATTCAACCTATTTCCCACTGTATAAATTAAAATATAAACATTAAATAAAATTACAAACACAACAAAAATAATAAATAAATAATAATAAATAATATATATTAACCTGCATAATAATTAATAATTAATAATTAATAATATTTAATAAACAAATAATAAATAAAATATATTAACCTGCATCATCGTAACGAAATAAACGTCTTGTTTCAAAACCATTTCTTCAATAAATTTAATAAGCTCATCACGATATTCTTTTTTGCTCTTCAGCCATGATGCATGAAAATGAAGACCTAATGGTGCACGATTACTATTGTAATGTCGATTGAAATTATGTCGTAATAATCTACCAAATTGTTCACCAGTTTGTACATTAGAGCACGAATCAACCATATGACAACCTGGCAATGATTCATCAAATGTTGGATCATCACGACGATCAAGTTCATTCATAACCATTTCCCATACTGGATGTGATCTTGATGGACAATTACCACTATTGCCATTGCATTTATGTGGCATTCTAAAATATAATGTATATGGCCATATTGGTACACGACCAAGTGATGCTGTTATTGATGAATCATAAACGAAAAATTGATCAGCCATCATTTCAAATTGTTTATTACCACCAACACGTAAATATGGTGCACGTACACCAATTATTGAACCATCAGTAATATTTGCAAAACGTTCAATAATTAATCTTGCACCTGCCATCTCTGCTAACCAATCATCATAAGATCCAAGTGTCCAGTATTGAGGATCGTCTTTGTGTGTTAATGAGAATACAGATATTTCATGGCCTTTTCTATGAAGATCTTGAACAGCTGAATAATTTGTGTATTTATGTGATACAAAAAATGTACCACGAATTGTGCAGCCATTTGGATTTTGTCGTTGATTATTAAATATTTCTTCATATAAATCAATATTGTCAATATTTATTGCTCCGTTGAATGTTATTGTTATCATTTGTGGAACTTGTGTTGGCTCGAGATTGCCAGGAATTCGAGTACCATCAGCAGAACAGAAACAATCTGGTAGGATACATTGTGTAGGATCACAGTCTGGTGCACGATTTGGATCAGTTTCAACCGCTGAAAGTTGATAATAATTTTTTTTTTTTTAATAAATTAAATAAAAGATTTGTTTTTTTTTTTTTTTTTTTAATGTTACTTACTGCATGCATTCTCATCGGATTCATCTTTGCAATCGGGTTTTCCATTGCAAAATAATTCTTTGTCAACACATTCACCATCGCCACATGATAATTTACCATCAGGACAAATTGGTTCATCAGTTTTGAGTCTTGGAAGAATTTTACGTGGCTCTGTGAATATTCAGCAATTAAATTATTAGTATTATTTATGTTGATAGGTTTATAGTAATGGTAATTATTTATTGTTTTGAATTTTATACAAGGCCCGACTCCATACGTTTACTTATTCCCATTTTTCCTTTTTACATATTTGATAAATACTACTTGATGATTTTTTTTTTTTAATTTAAATATAATTACTGTAATGTCTGTCGTCTGTATTTCACATATGTATAAAATTCATTCGTATATTTTTATTAAAAAAAAAATAGTAATAATTAATTAAACAAATAATTTTTTTAATTTTTTTTTTTTT